>CM035169.1:112191259-112791259 GCA_020205615.1 Panax quinquefolius
AATAATTCGTAATCCTATGAGTTCTTTGTTTGATTGAAGATCATAGATATGTAGTATGTATATCAGAGTACTAATTTATAACAAAAACATAAACAATTAACAATTAGAAGATGATTAAACAGTTAAATTAAAGTAGCCGTTCAAGCGTTTTGAGCTTTAAGGGCAACCTAGAAAACCGGCTTAGTGAGCAGTAAACCCACTTTATTTGCTTATATCTTGGAATCTATGGTTCATCTGAACCTGTTTTCTTTTCCAGATTAAAGACCTACTTACAGGCTACAAATATCAATCGATTAATAGACCAAAACATAAACACATATGAATCGAAAAGCCCTGACATTCGGCTGTCAGACCATTTTTTTTCAAAATTCCCAGATTTCATAAAACGCTTAATTAAGGCATCTAGATGTTATGAAAACCTGTTCTACCACTCTAGCATACTTTCTAACATCCTAATACAATATTCTAAACATCTAAACAACAAATCTAACATAAGATCAAAGAGAAATTTATGAACTAGGGTTTGCACCTTTTCTTGAGAAATTTGTGATTCTAGCTTATGATCTTGTTGCTGATAACACCTAGGCTTGATATGGTAGGTTTATAAGTCTATCTAGGCTTTGAGAATTCGTGGGTTTGCTCAACCCTAAGGTTCCTATTTATAGAATTTTCCAACTTGGCTTTTTGGTCATTTTTTCACCTAATTGCCTCTATAAAGATCTGATCTGTGACTCTTCTGATGCTTGGGAGTTTGGAAGCATGTCATGTGATGTTTTGAAACTTGTAATGGTGACTCCCAACCTACTTGTGAGCTAGTTGATTAAGTTAGTAGCTTAATTAGGCTTAAATCTTCACTAATCTTGATTAGGGTTTTGTTTCTAATGATTAGGAATGTTAAGTAATGTTAATTAGTACCTAATAGAAGTTTACTAACCATGATTAAGTGTTAACATAAGCTAATTAGAGTTAGATTAGCTAATTAGGGTTTAATTAATAAATTAGGGTTAGGGTTTTGCTAATTAGGGTTAGGGTTTTGCTAATTAGGGTTTACTCACTAATCCTAACAAGCACAACAAAGCGTTTTGTTAGTGTAAGCACGACAAAACTACTTGTCAAAATAATTTTACCTAAAAGTCTTATTATGGAAAAAATTTAAGCACGAGGTGTCAAGCACGACGTTTTTCGGATAAAAAATCATTTCGTCAATTTTGTCAAACCAAGTATATAATAACACGTAACACATTCAGAACAGAGAAATTTTATTTATATAACGGGATTTATACATACGAGTCTTATTAGGGTTTTGGGTTTTTACATTCCCACCAGTAATCTGCCTCACCACGAAACATAAAGGTGGCGAATGGAACCTTCTGTTTCTCCGTACATCCCAAGACATCAAATATCTTGTTAATTTGCTTAACCCACGTTTCCGTCTTAATCAGATCTGGCTTTCCCAAAAACTCTGGTGGTCCCAACTCTTTGAATCGCTTGGTCAGTGATGTCAAGCTAGCGTTATCATCATTTCCACCAGATTTTGTACACATCGCCTCTCCTCTTGATTTTGCATTAACTGCAAAAAACTTCTAAACATCCCATCATTCATCGTTTGATCAGTGGTGTTATTTACAGAAGGAACATTGATGTCATGTTGCACGTTCTCCTGGTTGGTGATTTAAGGTGTCTCCACGGTCTCATATACTCCATTGTTAACATTTTCAACTACCATTCTCAAATAATTTCATAAAACAAGGGTTAATTAAAGAAATTGACATGCCACATAATACCCCTATATTCCGACTGACCAAATAAACACAAATAAGCTTAGGTAGGATACACTAGCGAATGATTTACTCGTCTCTCCCCTCCTAGTTCTATTCCCCGATCTCCACCATAGACCATATCCCTAAGCTATGATACCAACTGTGACGCCTCCAAAATAGGTCCACACAGCCCATTCTGAGTCGCCAAATACATGGTACAGAAAACAACTACTACTTCATTATTACAATTATCGTGCAAAATAAAACAACGCATATGCTCTGAGTTTAAATACAAATATTAACTTCTAGACAATATCCATACTCAAATAAGTCCTCATTACAATTATTGATAAACTATTTTACAAAATTATGAGGACTACTAAAAGAACTGCCTTGAAACATCACTCCACACCCCAACTAGTTCCAGCTATATTCTCGCCTCTTGAGAAGAAAAATGGAACAAAATGGAAAAGGGTGAGCTCAACTAGCCCAATATAGAATATTATGACTAAGACAATGTAGAACAAATTATCCTTAGTCCTCAACATGAAAAAATTTGATATAATACAATAGACAACAAGTTTTAGATCAACAACTGCAGCGGAAACAACAATTCATTAGAAGAGTTAAGTAGAGAATGAAGTCTACTATCTTCTATGATTTAAAAGTCCATCATCAATATTTTATCCATGTAACATCAATCAATATACATCTTGAATTAAATATTCATCTTTGCACTTCGGGCTAAAAATATTCATTTATATCACCAGTTGGTCATATTCATCTCAACACCTGTCCATCTTTGCACTACGGGACAAATATATTCATCAGGTAATCATTCATCTTTGCACTACAGGCCAAAGATATTCATCAAGTATCACCATTTAAGACTGAGGATGATGAAAAATATTTTAAAGAATGAATCCAGTAAGATAAAGGACACGATTAGGGATTCATAATTTAGTTTATCCAAGTTCAAGAATACTCCATAATAATCAATTATGGAGCAAAATTCAAGAATAAAGTTCAAAACATAGATCCAACCAAAGATAGGAACCATAACAGACAAATTGAATACAAAAAAGAAAACTCAAGGAATTTCTGATCATTTCAGGAATTATAGATGCAATACTTACCATACTAAGTTTAGAGTTAGGAATCTGAAATGAACATGCGGTAGTCCGCGTAGTAAGTTTAGAGTTAGGAATCTGATCATTTTCAACTGTCATGCGATAGTCCGGGTAGGCAGATCATTTCCATAATTTAATAACCATTGAATACGAAGGGTTATTCACCAGGCATGCGGTAGTCTGCGTAGACAAGTTATTCCCACAGAATAATAAAGAATGGAATAACAAAATGATTTCACCATGTATGCAGTAGTCCGCGTAGACAGGTTATTCCAACAGAATAATAAAGAATGGAATAACAACCCTTACGAGTATTGAAAGAAAATAACTCTCTTCATGAATACGAAAGAAATAATACCCCTTTTAAATATAACAAATAATAACCCTTACGAATATTGAACGAAGATAATATTCCTTACGAATACTAAAAATAATATCATAAGCGAGTATGAAATAAATAACACCCCTTACCTTAGTAGAAGATTGAATACTGAAGTAGGGTAGTAGCAGAATACTCTTCTTCTTGCTCTCTATAGTTTCTCTCTCTAGAGTTTCAGTGAATTAGTAAGAAATAATGAATGAATGAACTTCTATTTATAGGAAAAAAGAATGAATAGTAACTAATTCATGAATGGCCTAGATTAATTTACTTTTAAACGGACGGTCCATATTGATTTACTATTAAAACTTAAAGCAACGGTCCATGCTGATTTACTATTAAAACTTTTAACCAACGATCCATATTGATTTACTATTATATCTTTCCACCAGCAGTCCATATTGATTTACTATTATATCTTCAACCAACGAGCCATATTGATTTACTATTATAACTTCAACCAACGGTCTAAAAAATTAGCACATCCCCTCATGGAATAATAAGCCAAACTTATAACAAACACCTTATAACAAACCCCTCTATTTATATCAAAAATTGAATAAATATTTACCATAAATCACTTATCATTAATAAATACATTTTTAATCTATTAACAATTATTCATCATTAATATTATAACTCACAATATTTAACAACCAGATCATTCCCAGGAAAGAGGGGCCTTTCCGATAAGGATTTCTCCCTATTGGCGCGCAATTAGGTCACCAAACCTCTCCTCGATAGAACTTTCTAGACATCGTCAATATTACAAATAATAATATGAATTACTTTGTCATCTCAATAATTGATTTAATAATATAAAATATTATGCAGATAATATTGTGACAATAATTGAATCAATTAACATGAGATACTATGCAGTAATTACTGTAACAATAATTGAGTATAACTGAGTGACTTCTCATGTAAGCATCAATAATCAATACCGTGTACTACTATACCACGCGTATTACTGTTCTTTTACCACCGGGTATTTCAACAGTTTAACGATATAATTTGGTCAGAAAAGGAAATCAATTTTGTCATGAATAGTACCCCGTGAATAGTAACTCATGAATAGTAACTCGTGAATAATAACGCATGAATAGTAACTCATGAATAGTAACTCATGAATAGTAACTCATGAATAGTAACTCATGAATAGTAACCCCGACATGAAAAGGTAAAATTTTCATAAGAAAGTTTAGACCAATATTATTTCTGTCGTTCTCTAACTGCGATAATACTTCCGTTGTGGGGTCCACCAATGATTGTGCCGTCGTACGGATATTCCCCGACAACAAGAATATTCCACGACCAAACGAATATTCCCTGACAAAAATGAATATTTTATATCAACTTGCTTACTTTACAAAATTTGTAAACATTACCCACAACTATAACATTATATCAAATCCACACTATAATATTCCAAAATATATTTCCAGTAAAATTAATCTTTATTTATAAAAGTTGGGGTCTTACACTAAGGCATAGATCTGTCAAGTGTTATGAGATTTGTTGATGTTGTTGTAACAAAATTGTAGCCTGTTAGATGTACTTTATATCCATACCTTTAGATCCTTCAAACAATCAACACATCGAATGGAGTACCTGGTCAAAGTAGCCTATTCGACCAAGATATCTGTTTTTTGGAATTTCCAGAAAACATATGAACTATGTTTCTGACAGGGTTTGACCGAATCACAACTTGTAATTGTGTTATTGTTGGACTGGTCTGTTGTTATATATATGTTCTATGACATGAGAACTACAGACTTGAACCATAAAAACAGCAACATAATGACCAGAACATAAAATTAATTGGGCTGGAAAGTGGTACCATGAAACTGCCTGGGTTTCTGGGTTACCCAGAAAACCCAGGAACTGCCTGACAGCAACTTTGAGAACCCAAATCTTCGTGATGTGTGGTTATATGACCTAGATGATGATTGATACTTGTAGTACTACATATCTACTACACAATCAAAGTTTTAAAAAAGTCCAAAACATTCATGAAATGAGAATTAAGGCTGGTCAAACCTAGACCCTTGCTAACTGACTGTCAGTGTTCTTGAGCTCAAGAACACCAACATCGACAGAAAGTGTCGCTGTAGCCTACAACGACGATTTTAAGGATTTTAATTATATTAATTTCCGAAAATGCTTCAAAATAGGAAATAATTTCTAAAAATTATTAAAATGGTTTTCAAAATTATTTTAAGTTATGAAAAATAACTTTTGATAATTTGGAATATTTTTCATTTTTATATTTATTTGAATATTAATGATATTTAATTTATTTAATTAGTATATTAACTAAATTAGAGAAAAATAATTTTAATATTATAAAATAATTTTAAATAAGAATAAAGTGTAAGAAAATATTTTGAGTTATAAAATGTAACTTTTAATATTTTTAGAAATTTTATTAATAAATTAATATTAATGATATTAGATTTATTTAATTATTATATTAAATAAATGAGTTAAAATGGTTTTATTGATTTAAAAATCATTTAAAAATGACCTTTAATATTTTGATGATAAATTTATTAATATTTAAATACTAATGGTAATGGTTTAAAAATGATTTTAAATATTTTAAAAATCATTTAAGTAGAATATTGGTGATTTAAAAATATTTTAAGTTATTATAAATAACTTTAATATTTTGACAAGTATGTCATTAATATTTTCATATTATTAAATATTAATGATGATGGGATTATTTGTGACGCCCCCAAATTCAGGTATTTGAAACCCAAATTCAGTGCTTCACGATACCATTTCTTTGAGCGAAATAATAATAAAAATGTCATAAATATCAACCTTAATTTACATATAAGAGTTTTCTAAATCACAGTTACGCGACCTTAAAACATTTCATTACATGATAGATAATAAATAACATCATCTTATTTAAGTCTAGCTATTACATAAGATAACACAAACTTATTCTGACAGTTTTCTTTTCCCTTTATTCCTGGTAGAGCCCTCTGGTTGGTCATACTTAATTGAAAACATTTAATTTAAGCAAGGATGAGCATTTGAGTGCCCAGCAAGTAATAACAATTATAAATATTAGCTGAAAGGATTAAATGTTTTCTTTGTACTACCCTTCTACAACAAATCAATGGCTGTGAAGTAATCTGAACCGATAATAATAACATAATAACTCTTTATCAAATTTTTGAAACTACGTACTGACTATAAAAAGGGTTAAGGTGACATACTATGAACATTGTTCTCAACTTTTGAATAAGTTTAGCAGAACTTCATCTGCAAACCGTCATAACTTACGCGCACTAAATGATCACCGTTATGCCTGTATTGATCAATACTACATGCAAGAACGATATTATCGTTCACTCTGTCCGCCTTGGGCGCATAAAAGTTTTCCCATGTTCGGGATGTTTATACTTAGTCTGGAATCTGAACCAAAACAATTTGATTGGATATAAAAAGGTTTTATCATAATCAACGATATTTCTAAATCTATGTGTAGCTGGTCAAATAGCTTAGACGACTCTTACTTCATTTATACATATTTGTATCAATAGGTATATATATATATCAACATGTGATTAAATACAATGACTATCCAAGTGGGGACACTTGTATAACCATGTTTAGAAAATAACAAATAGAATATATATCTGAATTACAATATAGTACCATGTTGATAATCAATGATCGGATATAACATATATAACAATACGGTTAATATTCTAGTACAATAATAATATAATTCTGAAACTTTCTTACTCATGTCCATTGCATAAAAATATGCAAAGGTAAGATACTTGCTTACGACATCCGTTGAATAAAGTAAAATAAGAGTTTAGGATACTTGCCTGGTCTGCTGCTTACACAACTTAGTTCTATCCTTAATTCAACGACCTATCATTTATAAGATTGTTCTGTTGATTAGAATAACATATCATAACACATCATACTGTTATTTACAGTTAATACATAACTTAATCACATTGTCACATAAATATATCAGCCATTAAGACATAAACAAACACTTATACAGTTAATCTATACAGGTTTAAATCAAATTCGGTAGCATTTTGGTGTACCGACGGCTTTATCGAGTAATTACCGAGTATAAAATTCTAATCTGTATCTTAAACATTATTCTGGATAATTTAAATATCACTCATATGACTTATAATAATTTATAATTAATTATCATAATTTGTCAAACTTTGGAATCATTATTAAATGATTTAAATATTAAATAATTTTATTTAAATAATATTAAAATATTTATGTAACCCTTGTCAAAATAACAAAGTTATTTTATAATAACTCAAAATATTTTTAAGTATTAATTATTACCCTTAAATAATTTTTAAAACATTTAAAATCATTTTAAATAATTACCATTAATATTTAAATATTAAGGTATTATTCACTAAAATACTAAAAGTCATTTATAATAACTTAAAATATTTTTAAACCACTTATATCCTTTTTAAATAATTTTTAAATCAATAAAATCACTTTTAATCTATTTATTTAATATTATTAATAAATAAATCTAATATCATTAATATTAACTAATTAATAAAATTTATCTTAAAATATTAAAAGTAATACTTTATAACTTAGAATATCTTTAAACTCTTTATTTGTATTTAAAATGATTTTTATAATATTAAAATTATTTTTAAACTAATTTATTTAATATAATTATTAAATAAATCTAATATCATTAATATTATATAGTTAATGAAATTTACATTAAAATATTGAAAGTTACATTTTATAACTTAAAATATTATTAAATATCTTATTATCATTTAAAATGATTTTTAATATTTGAAAATTATTTTAGTTAATTTATTTAATGCATTTATTAAATTAATTAAATATTAATAGTTCTTAAATAATTACTAATATTTAGGGAAAATATGTCAAATTAATAAAAGTTAATTTTTATAACTTAAAATAATTTTTAAAACTGATTTTATAATTTTTAGAATTTATTTACTAATTTTAAATGATTTTTAGAAATTTAATTAATTAAAATTAATAAATCTGTCGCTATAGCTTTTAGCGACAGAAACCATCGCCTATAGTGTTCTTGAGCACCAAGAACACTGACAGTCAGTGTTCAAGGGTCTCACTTTGACCACACATTAAACATTGATTCACTGTGTTTCTGGGCAAGATAATACCTTGATATTGTAGTACTAGTGTAATACTACAAGATCCAACAACAATCATGAACAAACTGCATCACAGTTAAGAGATCAAAGCCTTCAAAGAAGATGTCAGAGTTGTTCTTCATTTTCTGGGTTACCCAGAAATGAAGAACAATTCGACTAGCCTACTTTGGGCTTCCACTACATGCTTCTCGTTTAATGTTTATGTGATTTAAGAGTTTTAGTGTGTAGCTAACATGTAGAGGTGCCGATCTATTATATAATATACATATAACAACAATACACGATCAAGATCCATGCCAGTCAAACCATGTCCGAGATCACGGACTTTAGTTTTCTAGGTTACCTAGAAAACACAAGTCGTGATCATCTGGCCTACTATAATTCTGTTTGATGTTTTAGTGATCTAAAGGCATGATATTGAAGTTCATATAACCTACTATAATTCTATTACAACAACATGAGCAAAATAACAAATAACTGAAAGATCCAGACGCTTGATCCAGTTATCGACCTTTTTCGCGCTTTACGGGATACCTGAAACGCCCAATCGGCCTTCTCAACGGCCTTTGACCAACAATATCATGAAATATGTGCATGTTCTAAGCATGATTTTAAGTCTAGATCAAAGTCCTTCTAGCATACTACATGTTCAAACATTTAAACAACAAAAACAATGTCTAGACAAGAATCTAGAGCCACTGACATCGTTGTCAGACCACAATTTCTAACTTTTCTAGATTTCTAAAATCATCAATTCCGAGCATCTAAGTGTTATGGATCTGAGTTATAACAACCCAGATCACTAAATGACACCTTCTAACATAACTTGAAACATTTAAACATAACATCTAACATAATATACAAGATCAAAATTTTTGTTTAGGGTTTTACCTTTCTTGAACAAGATTTGATTCTTGGCTACTGATTTTGTTGTGGTTGTTAGTGGGGATGGTTTTGGGGACTGAAATGCTCAAGAAATTCGTGGGTTAGAGAGAGAAGCTTGGCGGTGTGTTTGTGAGCAATTGGGACAAAATTATGAACTTTCTTCTCTTTCCATCTATATATAATTTGATGCAAGGACCATGGCTGATCATAAGGGCAGGTTTTGGGCTGATTAAAGGCTAGTACTAGACCAAATGGCTAGCTAAAGTTGGTCAGCAACTAAAGTTATGACAAGTTTTACAAGTTATCTTTTAAATAATGCAAGAAGGGAAAATTGGTCATTTGGTGTTTACTTTTAGTGGCAAGGTTGTCAATTCCATCTCACCCATTAGGGTTTAACTGTGACGCCCCCAAAATTAGGTATACATCACCCATCTTGGGTAGTCAGATACATGGTACAGAATTTAAATACAACTTACTAATATAACTGTCGTGTACAATACGACATAAACTGTGAGTTTGAATACAAATAATGTGAGACCCCAGATTTTATCAATAAAGATTTAAATTTTGTCGAAATAATTTTTAATATTATGGTGTGAATTTGAGATAAATATTATAGTTGTGGGTAGTATTTATAAATTTTGCAAAGTATGCAAGTGGTTATATTATATTCGATTGGTCTGGGAATATTCTTGTTTAACAGGAATATTAAATACAACTACTCAATCATTGGTGGACCTCATTAAATGTAATTATTGTTTGATTGAGAAAACGACAAAATATTTTATTGAAATAACGGCGGAAGTTTTACCGTGGTTCTTCGTTGAACTACTTTCGGTAGTAAAAGTACAAAGAATACGTGTGGTTGCATAAGAGCATAGTACTGCAGTATTGATTATTGATGCTTATGTGAGAAGTCACTCAGTTTGATTCCATTATTGTTATTAATAATATGAATTATTATAATGATAATGACGCTTTGTTTTATTCAGTATTATTAACGTAATAAAACAGTAAACATCTTTTATATAAAATAGAATACTTTATTAAAGTTATTCTATAAATAGAATATATTATATTTTATTATGCATAGTGTTGCATAGTGTTTTTTGCATAGTGTTTTGCATAGTATTGCATAGTGTTTGCATAGTAAAATGTTTTTATATAAATAGAATATATTATATTTTATTTAAAAGATTTTTCTTTAAATATGGACCGTCGATTAAAGTAAATCAACTGGACCGTTCATGGATTAGTTACTATGCATTCCATTTTCCTATAAATAGAAGCTCATTCCTTCATTATTTTCTTACTTAATTCATTGAAACTCTAGAGAGAGAAATTATAGAGAGAAGCTATAGAGAGAAAATTATAGAAAGAAGAAGAGTATTCTGCTACTTCACTACTTCTATATTCAGTTCTTTTTACTAGAGGGTGTTATTCTTTCTTCTTGAAGAGAACTTCATTATTCCATTCACTATTATTCTTACATTTGGAATAACTCGTAAAAGTGGCATACCCTATACATAACTTTATATCACGCTGGCATACCCTATACTTGGTGAAATCCTTATGTTATTCCATTGCTTATTATTCTGCTGGAATAACTCAGATACGCCATGATTTACCCTATACTTGGTGACATTCTTCTATTATTCTCATTTGGAACATCCTGTGCATGTGTTTTACACCCGGACCGGTTCCGCTTTTTATTATTCTCGCTGGAACATCCTCTCGCATCATGTTTTACACCGACCGGTTCCGCTCTTTATCATTCTCATTGGAATATCCTATCGTGTGTTTTACACCGGATCCGGTTCCATCTTTATTATTCTCGTTGGAACATCCCGCTTGTGTGAATTTCACCGACCGTTCCGTTATTATTATTCTCGTTGAATAACTTTGTCCATGCGGGTACCGCATGCATGGTGATTTCTTTTGTTATTCCATTCTTTATTATACCCAGTTTGGTTAAAACTTTGACTTCTATACTCCATGAAATTAGTAGAATATCCTTGATATTTGCGCTTTCATCCAAATCTTTTCATGGAAATACTCTTCCGATCATTCTTGAATTTTACTCTCACGAAACAAGATTATGTTGACAATTTGGACGTTAATAATTCATGGATTAAATAATTCTTGAACTTGTTTTATTGAATTATTATGTCATTGTCATCATCCTCATGTTATATTATGTTATCTTTGGCTTACGTGCATAGATGAACTTAGTATGATTATGACCAGGATCATTCGGTATAATCACGACTTGATATAAATGATGTGACAAAAGTCCTCGGTGGCACTGTAATGCGTTGATGGATAGTTTTTGGTATGATTATGACCGTGGGGTGATTCGGTATAGTCATGACCATTGATAATTTGATGAAAATCCTTGACCGTGGTACGGGATGATTAGATGTGGTGGTTTATTTATTAAAAGTGAGTCTCGGCGATAAAAAATTGATGAAAACCTTTTTAAAACCTAAAAGATAGTAGATTTTATTCTCTACTGACTCTTTTTTAATGGATTGCATATTCATCAGTAGTTAAACCGGTTGTCTATTGTATTTTATCGGTTTAACATCGTTTGAAGGCTAATGATAATTTATTCTCGCATTATCTTAGTCATAATATTTCTTCTTGGGCTAGTTGAGCTCACCTTTCTTTTCACCGTTCTCTTGAAATGAGAACATAGTTTGAGACGAGTCGGAAATGGAGTAATGGTCCAGAGGATAGCATTAGTAGTCCTCACTATTTTGTGAAATAGTGTGATAATAGTTGTAATGAGGAATCCTTTTGAGTTTGTATAATATCTAGTAGACAATATTTGTATTCAAACTCACAGTTTATATCGTATTGTATACCTACGCTTAGGTTAATAAGTTGTATTTGAATTTATGTACCATGTAAGTGGCGACCCAAGATGGGTGACGTATACCTAATTTTGGGGGCGTCACAGTTGGTATCAGAGCCATAAGTGTGAAGAGCCCCGAGCCTCTCGCTGGTGACTTCCTGTTGATGGGGAATGCACCGAAGCCAGACTCTCCGTAGGGGCGCCGTCTTTCGGTATGGCAAGTCGATAGTACTAATGTGAGGTGTCTTGACACAAGTTGGTGTCCAGAGTCACAGCTAGTATCGAGCTTAGGATATGATCCCCGGTGAGATGTGAGAATAGTACTAGGATGGGAGAGACGGGAATACTCTTCGCTAGTATGACCTACCTAAGTTTATTTGGTATTTAATTGGTGATCACGAGTATAGTGATAATATGTTGCATGTTAATTAACCCTTGTTTTGTGACGTTGTTTGTATTTAGATGTTGTGAATAGGGCTCGGTTATTGGAGCGCGATAATGAGTCGGCACCAACCAAAAGGTAACGACCAACAACACGATAATAATCATACCGGCCAGAATTTACCATCGAACAATGATGACCATCGTGGGAGAAATTATCATGCCAAGAATGGTAACCACTTCGGTGGTAATCATGGCCAAGATAATAGAAGTGGAAATTTCAAGAAGAGAAGGTCATTTAGCTCGATTTTGTCGTGCACCAAAGTCAAGTCCAGCTGGGACGGTGGCACCAAAGGTGGATACGGATAAAACAAAGTCGGTGGTTTCATGAAGAGCGTTTTCATGACTTCTTCTTAAAGCAAGTGACTCGAACGGTTAGCACGGGTTAGTTAATTATAAATTCTTGCGAAGTCTATACCTTATAAGATACCGGTTCTACCCATTATTTTATCTCTCTTTTTATGCTCAACATTTAAATTTGACTCAGGAGAAGTTAGACTTTAACTTATTGGTTGAAACTTCGTTGGGAGAAACCTTCGTTACCTCCACATTTATTAATCTTGTTGTTTCAAATAAACAATTTCACGTTACTTCGTCGATATTGTCTCTTTGAAAATACTTGCCTTTGAGGTAATTTTTCAAAATGATTGATTAACTACTCATTATTCTTTTCGTAAGGTTGTTAGCTTTTATATTTATACCAACCTGTTATACGAATTCAAAGTAACCAAACCCTAAAGTTAATCACTGTTATATCAAGCCATAAGTAAAGAGCCCCGAACCTTTCATTGTTGACTTCCTTGTGTGGAATGCACCGAAGCCAGACTTTTTGTAGGCGACATCGTGAATGAAGATGACAAGGTTATAGGTATCATTGTGAGGTACTATCTAGGTTAAGGGATAGAAGTCACAGTTGGTATCAATGTGACGTACTATCCAAGTCTTGGATAAGAGTCACAGTATTGAATGATATTTCTATTATTAATAAATTTCCTGACGTATTCTTGAAGATTTCCTAGCCTACCCTAGAGCGTGAAATCGAATTTTGTATTGACCCTAGTACAAAAACCCATTTCTTAAACCCTCAAATATTTCTTCAACTAAAATGAACAGTTTACGTGGTTTATGATGAAAGTCACAATAAAAGCATTGGAATAATGAAAATCATGGGTATATGAAGTATTATTAAGTTTTATGATGAGTTATGTTGGTTATTATGTGAAAACATGAAAGTTTCTTAGAAATCACAAAAAGTTGAAAATCAGATTTTGGTGAAAAACGTAACATGAAATTCAATTGACCATATCTCTTATTATATTTTGAATTTTTGAATGTGGTCAAGTCCTAGAGTTAGATCTACGAGTTACCTAACTAATCCAAGTGGAATTAATGGAAAAGGTGTTGTAGATTTTTGTGTGGACTGATTTTAGCAAAGGAGGCCAAAGCTGTAAATTTCGAAAATGCTACTGCCCAGAAACTTTAAGGGACTGTTTCGGCCACTTAAATTATGAGAAAAATTCTGGGTTTTTTGGACATGAAGGTATATGGTATAAAGTACTTCCTGTCCAAAAATGAGCTCATTCTGACTTAAAATGAGCAAGTTATGACTATTTCAATATTTAGGTTTTTCCGATTTAAAAACACTATAACCAAGTTCTATAACTCAGATGACCATGAAATTTAAACTGGAAGCTCACGTTAACATGTGTAAGGTCCTGCCAAGATTTGGGAATTTTGGAGTTAAACTTGAGGTAGCTAATTTCTTAAGGAATTAATTAGAAATTGATTTTTGAAAAATAGTAAATGAATTTTAAAATTCCGAGAAAATATATTTTCATTATGGGACTATATTATGCTAAATCCCAGAAAAGAAATATTTTTTTTGGGCTGATTTGGTATTTTTCATGAAAATAGTTTAATTACTGAACATATGAGTTAAATATGTTATGTGAAGTAACAAAGTTGAAAATAGGATTTTATGGCTAGAGAATCCTATATAGAGTATATGCATATTTTTTGATGAGGATTTGATAATTGGTGATGATATTTTATGAGTATGACATTTTTGAATGATTAAATGCATTATATGGTAAAAGCGTAAACAATTAAGATAAATTGTTTATAAATTTAAGAAATGATTAAAATATTGTTATAATATTAATGATCTTAGATTATGAGATTATTAAGTGATTGATAACATGGGGATATTCTTGAATCTGGATAAATTATATTATAAATGTTTAATATTTATCCTTTATCTCATTTGATTGATTCTTTATATCATTATCCTCATGCTTATATTATGTTGAAAGTCATCTCATGGCATGTAGTGCATAGATGGACTTGGTATGATTATGACCAGGGATTGTTCTAATATAATCATAACTCAGAATTGAAAACACAATTATCTTTGGCCGTAGTGCATGGATAATTTGTGGTCGTGATACTAATGAATACACGATTATCTTTGGTCGTAGTGCATGGATAATTTGTGGTCGTGATACTAATGAATACACAATTATCTTTGGCTATAGTGCTTGGATAATTTGTGGTCGTGATACTAATGAATACACAATTATCTTTGGTAGTAGTGCATGGATAATTTGTGGTCGTGATACTAATGAATACACAATTATCTTTGGTAGTAGTGCATGGATAATTTGTGGTCGTGATACTAATGAATACACAATTATCTTTGGTAGTAGTGCATGGATAATTTGTGGTCGTGATACTAATGAATACACAATTATCTTTGGTAGTAGTGCATGGATAATTTGTGGTCGTGATAATCTAATGAATACACGATTATCTTTGGTAGTAGTGCATGGATAATTCGTGGTCGTGATACTAATGAATACACAATTATCTTTGGTAGTAGTGCATGGATAATTTGTGGTCGTGATACTAATGAATACACAATTATCTTTGGTAGTAGTGCATGGATAATTTGTGGTCGTGATACTAATGAATACACAATTATCTTTGGTAGTAGTGCATGGATAATTTGTGGTCGTGATACTAATGAATACACGATTATCTTTGGTAGATACTAATGAATACACAATTATCTTTGGTAGTAGTGCATGGATAATTTGTGGTCGTGATACTAATGAATACACGATTATCTTTGGTAGTGCAGTGGATGGATAATTAATGGTCGTGATACTAATGAATACACAATTATCTTTGGTAGTAGTGCATGGATAATTCGTGGTCGTGATATCTTAATGAATACACAATTATCTTTGGTAGTAGTGCATGGATAATTTGTGGTCGTGATACTAATGAATACACGATTATCTTTGGTAGTAGTGCATGGATAATTTGTGGTCGTGATACTAATGAATACACGATTATCTTTGGTACGTAGTGCATGGATAATTAAGTGGTCGTGATACTAATGAATATCCTTGGCCTCAGTAGTGCGGGAATGATTCGATGATATGGATTAATTATTGAAATGAGTCTCAAAGAATGAAATATTAATTCATGGATGTGGTAAAAGTCATCTTTGGTCAGTAGTGCATTGATAGACTTGGTATGATTATGACCACGGATTATTCGGGGTATAATCATGAATTGTAATTGAAAACACGAATATCCTTAGCCAGTAGTGCATGGATAATTCATGGTTGTGATACTATTAAGCTGAGTCTCAGTATTATTGGTTTTACAGTTGTATATCTTTAGCCTGTAGTGCAAAGATGAATTGTTAATGAATATCTTTGGCCGGATTGCAAAAATGAATGTAATATTTTTAACGATAAAGGTATTCAAGGTATCCTCATCTCTTATCATACCAGGTACGTACCCTAATTTCAAGGGCGAAATTCCATAAGGAGGGGAGATTGTGAGACCCCAGATTTTATCAATAAAGATTTAAATTTTGTCGAAATAATTTTTAATATTATGGTGTGAATTTGAGATAAATATTATAGTTGTGGGTAGTATTTATAAATTTTGCAAAGTATGCAAGTGGTTATATTATATTCGATTGGTCGGGGAATATTCGGTTTAACGGGAATATTAAATACAACGACTCAATCATTGGTGGACCCCACAATGAATTATTGTCGGATTGAAAAAACGACAAAAATATTTTATTGAAATAACGGCGGAAGTTTTACTGTAGTTCTTGTTGAACTACTTTCGGTAGTAAAAATACGATGTACGTGTGGTTGCATAGTAGCACTACGGTATTGATTATTGATGCTTATGTGAGAAGTCACTCGGTTTGATTCCATTATTGTCGATTAATAATATGAATTATTATAGCGATAATGACATTTTGTTTTATTCATTATTATTAACGTAATAAAAGCGAAACATCTTTATATAAAATAGAATACTTTATTAAAGTTATTACATAAATAGAATATATTATATTTTATTATGCATAGTGTTGCATAGTGTTTTTTGCATAGTGTTTTGCATAGTATTGCATAGTGTTTGCATAGTAAAATGTTTTTATATAAATAGAATATATTATATTTTATTTAAAAGATTTTTCTTTAAATATGGACCGTCGATTAAAGTAAATCAATCTGGACCGTTCATGGATTAGTTCTTATGCATTCCATTTTCCTATAAATAGAAGCTCATTCCTTCATTATTTTCTTACGAATTCATTGAAACTCTAGAGAGAGAAATTATAGAGAGAAGCTATAGAGAAAATTATAGAAAGAAGAAGAGTATTCTACTACTTCACTACTTCTATATTCAGGTTCTTTTACGGTAGAGGGTGTTATTCTTTCTTCTTGAAGAGAACTTCATTATTCCATTCACTATTATTACATTGGAATAACTTTGTAAAAGTGGCATACCCTATACATAACTTTTTATAACTGTGGCATACCCTATACTTGGTGAAATCCTTATGTTATTCCATTGCTTATTATTACATTGGAATAACTTTTGTATCTGTGATTTTACCCTATAGTTGGTGACATTCTTCTATTATTACATTGGAACATCACATGCATGTTTTTTACGGACTGGTTAATTTTTTATTATTACATTGGAACATCACATGCATGTGTTTTACACGGACACAGTTAAAATCTTTATCGTTACATTTGGAATATCTATCATGTGTTTTACACAGGATGCAGTTCCATCTTTATTATTACATTGGAACATCACATCCGTTGAATTTCACGACACAGTTCCGTTATTATTATTACTGTTGGAATAACTTTGTCCATCAATCACCGCATGCATGGTGATTTCTTTTGTTATTCCATTCTTTATTATACCCGGTTGGTTAAAACTTTGACTTCTATACTCCATGAAATTAGTAGAATATCCTTGATATTTGCGTTTCATCGATATCTTTTCATGGAAATACTCTTGATCATTCTTGAATTTTACTCTCTGAAAAAAAGATTATTATGTTGACAATTTGGGCGTTAATAATTCATGGATTAAATAATTCTTGAACTTGTTTTATTGAATTATTATGTCATTGTCATCATCCTCATGTTATATTATGTTATCTTTGGCTTACGTGCATAGATGAACTTAGTATGATTATGATCGAGGATCATTCGGTATAATCATGACTTGATATAAATGATGTGACAAAAGTCCTCGATGGCACCGTAATGCGATGATGGATAGTTTTGGTATGATTATGACCGGGGTGATTCGGTATAGTCATGACCATTGATAATTTGATGAAAATCCTTGGCCGTGGTAATGCGGGGATGATTAGATGTGGTGGTTTATTTATTAAAATCGAGTCTCAATGATAAAATTGATGAAAACCTTTTAAAACCTAAAAGATAGTAGATTTTATTCTCTACTTGACTCTTTTAATGGATTGCATATTCAAGCTGCTGATTAAGCGGGTTGTCTATTGTATTTTATCGGTTTTAACAACTTTGTTGAAGGCTAATGATAATTTATTACGCATTATCTTAGTCATAATATTTCTTCTTGGGCTAGTTGAGCTCACCCTTTCTTTCACTTTATTCTCTTGAAATGAGAACATAAATTTGGACGAAGTCGGAAGCGGAGTAATGGTCCGGAGGATAGCATTAGTAGTCCTCACTATTACGTGAAATAGTGTGATAATAGTTGTAATGAGGAATCCTTTTGAGTTTGTATAATATCTAGTAGACAATATTTGTATTCAAACTCACGGTTTATATCGTATTGTACCTACAGCTTAGGTTAATAAGTTGTATTTGAATTTATGTACCATGTAAGTGGCGACCCAAGATGGGTGACGATACCTAATTTTTTTAGGGCGCCACAAATAATGTCTACTAGATATTATACAAACTCAAAAGGAGTCCTCATTACAATTATTATCACACTATTTCACGTATTAAAGGAGGACCACTAATGCTATCCTCCGACCATTACTCCGCTCCCCGACTCGTCCCAAATTTATGTTCTCATTTCCCTAAGAGAATAAAGAAAGAAAAGGGTGAGCTCAACTAGCCCAAAGAAGAAATATTATGACTAAGATAATGCGTAATAAATTATCAATAGCCTTCAACATTGTTAAACCGATAAAATATAATAAACATCAAGTTTAATCAATAACAAGCAATCCATTAAAAGAGTCAAGTAGAAAATAAAATCTACTATCTTTTATGATTTAAAAGGTTTTTCATCATCATTATAGTTTAGACTCAAATTTTAATAAATAATCCACATCATCGAATCACCCCTCGCACTACTGACCAAGGATATTCTTTAATATCACGACCACAATTATTCCCGCACTACGGGCTAAGAATAGTTGTGTATTCATTAATGGTCATGATCATGCCAACAACTATCCATCAATGCACTACGGCTAATGAGGACTTTTACCACATCATTTGTAACATTACTGGTCATGATTACAATCGAATAATCCTCGTCATAATCATACCAAGTCCATCCATGCTCTACGAGCCACGATGACTTTAAAAAAAAACATGAGGATGATGACAATGATATAAGAATTCAATAAAACAAGTTCAAGAATTAAGTTATTCAGAACTAATAACATCCAAACTGTTAACATGATATCGCTTTTGTAGAGTAAAATTCAAGAATGATCGTAAGAATATTTCCATGAAAAGATATCGATGAAACGCAAATATCAAGGATATTCTACTAATTTCATGGAGTATAGAAGTCAAAGTTTTAACCAACCGGGTATAATAAAGAATGAAATAACAAAAGAAATCACCATGCATGCGATAGATCGCATACATGCAGTTATTCCAATGTAATAATAAATAACGGAACCAGTGTTAGGTGAAATTCACAATCGCTGTGATGTTCCAACAGTAATAATAAAGATGGAACCAGATCCGTGTAAAACACATGATAGATATATTCCAATGTAATGATAAAAAATCTTAACGAGTCCTGTAAAACACACGCATGTGATGTTCCAATGTAATAATAAAGATTTTAACCAGTCCTGTAAAACACATGCATGTGATGTTCCAAATGTAATAATAGAAGAATGGAATAAAAGAAGAAGATCACCAAGTATAGGGGATTCAAGATACAAAAGTTATTCCAATGTAATAAATAAGAATGGAATAACAAAAGAAGTTCTCTTCATGAATACAAAGAATAACACCCCTTACGGGTACAACAAATAATATTCCCTACCTTAGAAGAACCGAATATTGGCAAAGTGAAGTAGCGAGATACTTTTCTTCTTTCTCTCTATAGTTTCTCTCTCTAGAGTTTCAAAGAATTAAGTAAGAAAATAATGAAGGAATGAGCTTCTATTTATAGGAAAATAGAATGCATAGTAATTAATCCATGAACGGTTCAGATTGATTTACTTTAATTTGACGGTCCATATTTAAAGCAAAATCTTTAAATAAAATATAATATATTCTATTTATATAAAAACATTTTACTATGCAAACACTATGCAACACTATGCAAAACACTATCTGAAAACACTATGCATAATAAAATATAATATATTTTATTTATGTAATAACTTTAATAAAGTATTCTGCTTTATATAAAAGACGCTTCGCTTTTATTACGTTAATAATAATGAATAAAACAAAATGTCATTATCGCTATAATAATTCATATTATTTAATCGACAATAATGGAATCAAACCGAGTGACTTCTCACATAAGCATCAATAATCAATACCGTGCGCTACTATGCAACCACACGTAATATCGCATTTACTTTTACTACCGAGTAGTTCAACAAAGATTAACCGGTAAAACTTCCGCCGTTATTTTAATAAAATATTTTTGTCGTATTCTCAATCCGACAATAATTTCGTTGTATCCACCAATGATTGAGTAGTTGTATTTAATATTCCTCGCTAAATGTAATATTCCCCACCAATCGAATATAATATAACCACTTGCATATTTTGCAAAATTTTTAAATATTACCCACAACTATAACATTATATCAAATTATTCCATAATATTCAAAAATAATATTTATAGAAAATTCATCTTTATTTATAAAAGTCAGGTCTTACAACCTCCCTTCTTATGAAATTTCGCCTCAAAATTAGGGTACGACTGGTATGTCGAAGAGGTAAGGATACCTTGATTTCATTTCGATTCTAACTCCCAAGTCATTTCCTCAACATCGTGGTTCCTCCACAAAACTTTGACTTGAGGTATAACCTTGGGCGTAGAATATGTTCCTTCTTATCCAAAATTTGAACAGAACCTCTTCATACGTCAAATCTTCCGCTATTTCGTCCGGGTTCGGGTCTTTCACATATTTACGTAACATGGATATGTGAAAAACGTTATGAACACGAGACATATTTAATGATAAAGCGAGTCTATAGGCCACGATTCCTACTCGATCGAGGATTAAAATGGACCAATGAATCGAGGATTAAGTTTTCCTCTCTTTCCAAATCTTGTAACTCCTTTCCATGGAGCAACTCTTAACAACACATGATCTCCTATATCGAATTTCACGTCCTTTCGATGAAGATCGGATAACTCTTTTGTGTCGATTTTGTGAGGTTTTTATATGTTGTCGGATCGTTTGAATCTTTTCCGTAGTCATACGCACCAACTCCGGTCCCAACAACGTTGCTTCACCCACCTCATCCCAAAGATATCTTTGAGAACGACACTTTCTTCCATACAACGCTTGAATGGAGCCATTCCAATACTTGCTTGATAATCGTTGTTGTAGGAAAACTCCACCAATGGTAAGAACTTGTCCCAACTCCCTTGAAATCAAGGACACGAGTCTTAATAGATCTTCAAGAGTTTGAATAGTCCTCTCCGATTGTTATGTCCGTCTGCGAGGATGATATCTTTGAGCTAAATCGTAAGTCTGTGCCCATAGCTTTTTGCAAACTAACCCAAAATCGTGAAGTGAATCTTGGGTCTCGATCAGAAACTATGGATACCGGCATACCATGCAGTCTTACAATCTCGTTTATATACATACGAGCAAGACGTTCAAGTGTATAAGTTTCTCGTATCGGTAAGAAATGAGCAGACTTGGTCAATCTATCAACAATGACCCAAATCGCATCAATGCCTTGAGAAACCTTAGGAAGACCGGTAACGAAATCCATGCTAATGTGCTCCCACTTCCATTCTGGAATTTCAAGTGGTTGCAATGGACCTTTTGGTCCTTGATGCTCCGCTTTAACTCGTTGACAAGTTAGACACCTTGAGATAAACAACGCTATCTCTCTCTTCATATTGCTCCACCAAAATGTATGACGAATATCATGATACATTTTGGTACTCCCAGGATGGATTGCAAATGGTGTGTTGTGCGCCTCCATCATGATATTATACTTTAAATCAGGGTCGTTAGAAACACAAAGTCTGGAGTTGACTCGAAGTATTCCTTCTTCATCGATTCTTGCTTCCGACATAGCACCCTCTTGCACTTTCTTCCTCATACGCATCGCCTCCAGTGTCCAGAGCTTGGCGGCTTTAACTTTATCGATTAAAGTCGGTTCTACTCGTATATTCGCTATCATCACATGCGTCCTTGGAGTCTTTAACTCTATCTCCATCCTTTGCAAGTCACACAAAATGGGCCTTTGCTTTGACAATAACGCACTCGTACTTGCATATGATCTTCTACTTAATGCGTCAGCTACCACGTTCGCTTTTCCAGGATGGTATTGGATGGTATGATCATAATCTTTCAATAGTTCAAGCCAACGTCGTTGTCGCATGTTGAGTTCCTTTTGAGTGAAGAAATATTTAAGGCTTTTATGATCCGTAAAGATTTCCACTTTCTCCCCATACAAGTAATGCCTCCAAATTTTAAGTGCAAAAACAACAGCTGCCAACTCCAGATCATGAGTAGGATAATTCCTCTCATATTCTTTGAGTTGTCACGAGGCATAGGCTATAACTTTTCCATGTTGTATGAGAACACATCCTAACCCTTTGCTCAAGCATCATCTTTAGATGACAAATCCTCTGAGCGGATGGTATTGTCGAACAGTCTTGAAATAAGTCTCCTCTTGAGTTCTTGAAAACTCTTCTCACATTCTTCGCTCCAACCGAACTTTGTATTTTTTCGAGTCACCGAGTCAATGGAGTAGCGATTTGAGAAAATCCTTCCACGAATCTCCGATAATAACCAAATAAACCGAGAAAGCTACGTTCTTGATCCGATTTAGGTTGTTCCCGACTTTGAATAGCTTCAATCTTTGTTGGGTCAACAGATATTCCATGACTTGATACCACGTGCCCAAGGAATGCTACTTCTTCAAGCCAGAACTCGCATTTCTTCAACTTGGCATAAAGCTTATATTCACGAAGCTTTTGGAGTGTCAGCCTCAAGTGTTGCTCATGATCTTCATGGCTTTTGGAATAAATAAGGATGTCATCAATAAAGACGACCACAAAGTGATCTAAATATTCCTTGAATACTCGGTTCATCATATCCATGAAGGCAAAGAGCAGCATTAGTCAATCCAAAGGACATGACTAGGAATTCATAATGCCCGTCTCGAGATCCGGGCCGTCTTTGGAATGTCGGTGGTTCTAATCTTCAATTGGTGATATCCTAACGAAGATCAATCTTTGAAAAGAATTTGGCTCCTTGCAATCGGGTCAAACAGTCATCAATACGTGGCAATGGATACCTATTTTTGATGGTGACATGATTCAACTCCCGATAATCAATACAAAGTCGCATACTCCCATCTTTCTTCTTCTTCACGAATAGAACAGAGCACCCCAAGGAGAAGTACTAGGGACGAATAAAGCCAATGTCTAACAATTCCTGCAGATTGGGTCTTTAACTCACGAAGTTCAATAGGAGCCATTCGATATGGGGCTTTGGAAATAGGTTTTGTACCAGTGTTCAAGGTCGATACAAAAATTCAATTTCACGCCTGGGGGTAGGCCAGAAGTTCTTCTAGAATACGTCAGAAATTTATTAACAATAGAAATATTGCTCAAAAAACCGGCGTATTTTTGTTTAAATCAGTGACATGAGCTAAGAAAGCTTGACATCCGTTTTTCAATAAACGAATAGCTTTATGGCTTGAGATGGCCGTGATTGATTTTAATGGTTTGGTCGTTTGAATTAGCATAATAGGTTGATTAGGAATATGAAAGCTAACAACCTTACGAAAACAATCAATTTTTGCATGATAAGTAGTTAACCAATCAATCCCTAGAATCACGTCCAAATGCAAGTATTTTTAATGAAATAAGATTGACGGTAATGTGAGGGTACCGATTTGAACCAAACAAGACTTATAAACAAAGTGGATGTAATGAAGGTTTCTCCCAACGGAGTTTCCACAGATAAGTCAAAGTCTAATTTCTCCTAATCAAATTTAATCGATGAGCGCAAGTAGGAGAAATAAAAGAATGGGTAGAACCGGTATCAAATAACGTATAGACTTCATTAGAGTTTATGATAAGCTTACCCGTGATGACCTCATTCGGTTCCTTGCTCTCTGGGAGGTCACAACAAACGCTCTCCTCAGACTACTGGGGTTTGACTTTTTTGGGACGACCTTTGGTGCCTCCATCCTAGTTGAATTTGTCTTGATAAATGACAAAATCGAGCTAAGTGACCTTCTCTTCCACAATTATAACATGCTTTGACTGGCGGCACACATTCGGATGATGTGTCCTTCTTCTCCGCATTTGAAGCATATGATAGGTGGTCTTTCTCCTTCTTTAACAACGGGTGCTGGTGCTGACGTCTTTTCATCATTGTTGAATCTCCGTTTCTTGAAATGTCCATTCTTATTGTTTTGGCCCTGATTACCACCGAAGTGGTTACCATATCTGGCCTGTTGATTCCCTCCTCGCTTGTTATCACCACTTCGATGACTACTCTCGCTGGTATTATAATTTTGCCGGCTGCTCTCTTTTAGTTGCGTTGACTCGTTATCGCGCTCCACTAACTGAGCCCTATTTACAACATCTGAATACAAACACAGTTTATGAGAAATAAGATATTGACGTATCTCCGACTTCAAACCTCTTAAAAACATTCGCCCCATTCTCTCTTCATTATCCACCAAGTGGGACGCAAACCGTGATAACTACTCAAATTTTGCCTCGTATTGCGACACGGTCATATTGTTTTGTTCCAACTTGATAAACTCCACCTCCTTCATGTGGCGAATACTTTCAGGAAAGTATTTGTCATTGAACAGCTCCTGGAACTTCTCCCAAGATATCTTGATCTGGCGAAGTTGAGTACGCTTTTACTGATTCCCCACCAAGATGTCTGCCTCTCCAGCAACATAAAGGCGGCAAAAAGGAACCTTTTCTCCTCGAGCATCCCAAGACATCAAATATCTTGGTAATCTGCTTTATCCATGCTTCCGCTGTGGTTTTGGCTCTCCCTTAAACTCCGGTGGTCCCAGCTCCTTGAATTGTTTAATGGCGGTGGCTTTGAGAGTTTTCCGTGTTTCCACCTACGTTTTGGGCAGAGTCGCTCTCTCCCTGTTGCATTGCATAAATTGCATAAAGCCTCTGAACATTTGATCATTCATCATTTGGTCAGTGTTATTATTTGCATGAGGATTGTCGCCTTCCTGATGCACATTATCCTGATTATTGATATGTGGTGAATCAACGATCGCCTGTGCTCCATTGCTATTCTCAACATTCTCAGATGTCATTTTCAGATACTGCTACAAAACAAAAGATTAATTGACATGTAACAATTATCTTTACATTTTGACCAACCAATAAAATAGCACATAAACTTAGGTAGGTCATACTAGCGAAGGTATTCCCCGTCTCTCCCCTTCTAGTACTATTCTCACATCTTAGCCAGGGATCATATCCCTAAGCTCGATACCAACCGTGGCGCCCCCAAAATTAGGTATACATCACCCATCTTGGGTAGTCGATACATGGTACAAAATTTAAATACAACTTACTAATATAAGCGTGGTATATGCAATCGACATAAACTCGTGAGTTTGAATACAAATAATGTCTACTAGATATTATACAAACTCAAAAGGAGTCCTCATTATAATTATTATCACACTATTTCACGTAATAGTGAGGACTACTAATGCTATCCTCTGGACCATTACTCCGCTCCCCGACTCGTCCCAAATATGTTCTCATTTCAAGAGAGCAAAGGAAAGAAAGGGTGAGCTCAACTAGCCCAAGAAGAAATATTATGACTAAGATAATGCGAATAAATTATCAATAGCCTTCAACATTGTTAAACCGATAAAATATAATAAACATCAAGTTTAATCTGCAATAAAAACAAGCAATCCATTAAAAGAGTCAAGTAGAAAATAAAATCTACTATCTTTTATGATTTAAAGGTTTTTCATCATTTGTTATAGTGAGACTCGACTTTAATAAATAATCCACATCATCGAATCACCCCCGCTTTTCTCTGGCCAAGGATATTCTTTAGTATCACGACCACAATTATTCACGCACTACGCCAAGAATAGTTGTGTATTCATTAATGGTCATGATCATGCCAACAATCGTACATCAATGCACTACTACCAATCGAGGACTTTTACCACATCATTTGTAACATTACGGCCATGATTACAAGAATAATCCTCGTCATAATCATACCAAGTCCATCCATGCTCTACAGCCACGATTTACTTTAAAAAAAAACATGAGGATGATGACAATGATATAAGAATTCAATAAAACAAGTTCAAGAATTAAGTTATTCAGAACTAATAACATCCAAACTCGAACATGATCTTGCTTTGTAGAGTAAAATTCAAGAATGATCGTAAGAATATTTCCATGAAAAGATCTTTGGATGAAACGCAAATATCAAGGATATTCTACTAATTTCATGGAGTATAGAAGTCAAAGTTTTAACCAACCGGGTATAATAAAGAATGAAATAACAAAAGAAATCACCATGCATGCGATAATCATGCACATGCAGTTATTCCAATGTAATAATAAATAACGGAACGAAAGTTAGGTGAAATTCACACCGACAGGATGTTCCAACGAGTAATAATAAAGATGGAACTGCATCCGGTGTAAAACACACGAATAGGATATTCCAACAGAATGATAAAAACGGAACCAGTCCGTGTAAAACACACGCATGTGATGTTCCAACGAATAATAAAGATGAGAACCAGTCCTGTAAAACACACGCATGTGATGTTCCAATAGAATAATAGAAGAATGGAATAAAAGAAGAAGATCACCAAGTATAGGGGATTCCGCGTATACAGGTTATTCCAACAGAATAAATAAGAATGGAATAACAAAAGAAGTTCTCTTCATGAATACAAAAGAATAACACCCCTTACGGGTACAACAAATAATATTCCCTACCTTAGAAGAACTGAATATTGGCAAAGTGAAGTAGCAGAATACTTTTCTTCTTTCTCTCTATAGTTTCTCTCTCTAGAGTTTCAGTGAATTCGTAAGAAAATAATGAAGGAATGAGCTTCTATTTATAGGAAAATAGAATGCATAGTAATTAATCCATGAACGGTCCAGATTGATTTACTTTAATCTGACGGTCCATATTTAAAGCAAAATCTTTTAAATAAAATATAATATATTCTATTTATATAAAAACATTTTACTATGCAAATATTATGCAACACTATGCAAAACACTATTCAAAATACTATGCATAATAAAATATGATATATTTTATTTATAGAATAACTTTAATAAAGTATTCTACATTTTATAAAAAAAGATGTTTCGCTTTTATTACGTTAATAATACTGAATAAAACAAAACGTCATTATCGCTATAATAATTCATATTATTTAATCGACAATAATGGAATCAAACCGAGTGACTTCTCACATAAGCATCGATAATCAATACCGTGTGCTCTATGCAACCACACGTATTCGTACTTTTTACTACCGAGTAGTTCAACAAGATCAACGGTAAAACTTCCGCCGTTATTTTAATAAATTATTTTTGTCGCTTTCTCAATCCGATAATAATTACATTAATGGGATCCACCAATGATTGAGTAGTTGTATGCGAATATTCCTCGCTAAATGTAATATTCCCAGGCCAATCGAATATAATATAACCACTTGCATATTTTGCAAAATTTTTAAATATTACCCACAACTATAACATTATATCAAATTATTCCATAATATTCAAAAATAATATTTATAGAAAATTCATCTTTATTTATAAAAGCTGGGGTCTTACATTAACCCTAGAGTTCCAAAAGTCCAAGTTTTAGGATTTTGAGATTAGGGCTAAAATGGGAATCTTAGTTTCTAAAAATATGAATTAGGGTTCCCTAATTAATTTAGATTTACTAATCACCTAGGATTTGTAAATTAAACTTTATAATATACTAATTACCATTAACATTGCTAAAATAATAATTAGGGTTTACAACTTAGCAATATGGGTTCTAAATATTAATTAGGGTTTACCTAATTAACATTAAATATAATAATTTCCATAAATTACATTACACAATAACTTAACAAATGTTATAGTCATAATTGACTCATGTACTATAGTTTATCAGTAATGCTAGGGTTTTGCATTGTGTTACTATAACTGTTCCACACATTAACATTCCACACATATCAGACATGTTTATATTACTGAAATATAAATAATATTATATCAATATTCTCATTTTTTACTCAAAATCTAGAATTAGGGTTTTGAATCTATATCCCACCTATAACATCTCAGTCCCACATCGAAAGATAGGGGAAAAATTTGTCTACATATCAGGAAATAAGTTACTACCAATAGTACCTTCAAGTCATGACCTTTGGGAGCCTGTGGTGGGCTAAGATGACCCGAGAAGATACTATTGGACCAGTATTTTGAGGCCTTATTTTGAAGGATTTGATTCGATTTGGACTTGGGATTTGACCCGAGATTTATTCCGGACTCAGGATTTGACCCGGGTTGTTTCATATGGTATCAGAGCCGACTCCTGAAAGCTCGGGTCAGGTCATCCGATCGGGTTGTCGGAGGTGGGGACACGAAGGCTGGTGGTATTATCCCACAATGGAGTGATGGAGGTCCGGAGGTGGGGGCACGAAGCCAGCTGGTATTATCCCACAATGGCTAGAGAGGCAAAGATCTTTGGGTCGTGTGTGTGATCGGTTCTGACGGGGACGTCAGAAATTTAAGTGGGAGAGTTTGTAACATCTCAGTCCCACATCGAAAGATAGGGGAAAAATTTATTTGCATATAAGGAAATAAGTTACTACCAATAGTACCTTCAAGTCATGACCTTTGGGAGCCTGTGGTGGGCTAAGATGACCCGAGAAGATACTATTGGGCCAGTAGTTTGAGGCCTTATTTTGAATGATTTGATTCGATTCGGACTTGGGATTTGACCCAAGATTTATTCAGGACTCAGGATTTGACCCGGGTTGTTTCACCACCTCACTTTCATATATACTATTTAATTAAGTTAAAATAATTAACTTAACTACTATAATAAAATACATATCATAATAATCCTTATAATCATATCATATATATAATATTCATTTTTCATGGAAAATAAATAATAAATATTTTTATTATAAAATTAATTTATAATGAGAATATAATCTATAATGATCAATAATTCATAAATGAATTTATTTATAATTATTCATCTAATAAATAATTTTATGTATCACATATATACATATATTTTACCTTGAACATATTCCCACCTTTATATATATATAAAAAAAATTATTCACAAAATTTCTTATTGAAAATATTGGGTTATTATATCCACCCTCCCTTATAAGGATTCCGTCCCCGGAATCACCGCTTCAAAACTTATAGATACTAGGGAAAATATCATACACAGTCTTTCCAATTAGATCTCGATCAAATTCGATCGAACTGATCTTTAACTGTTCAACATAAAGCTTGTCTATCTGATTATACGAAAATCTAATTTCTAACAGAACTCAAATTTCTCCTTCAAAATTTCTTTATAACATAATTTACTTATATTTAAGAAAATCGTATATACGAAAATATAATTCATACGAATAATACCTGAAGTTCCATCCCCGGCTGCTACGGTATCCTGAACCGCCATGTTGAAGACTCTTGCGGTTGATTTCGTTGAAGTTGGTCTCGTTATTGCCATTGTTCCACTGCCTCTTCCCGCGTTCACGCTCCCTATATCCATTCTCCTTTTTAACAGTCCTTCACCATATGCTCTATTGATCCACACAGAAAACACCCATTGCTCATCCTAGGATTGGGGCAGTTAGGAGAGATATGTCCCTCCTGCCCACACTTGTAGCACACAAACTTGCCTTTAAGACACTCACATGAATGACTCTTCCCACAATTCTTACATTGCACAACCTGCTTTTTCACACCTTCCTGCTTGACTTGAACACTCCCCACATTGTTCCACTTCCTTTTCTCACCCCTACTTCTACCTTCCCAGCTCCCTCACCCTTATTCTATCTCTCCTTATTGTAGAGACTCATGACCTCACTTTCCCCTTCAGCAATGATAGCCTTTTCTAAGAGTGCGACAAATGTATTGATCTAGCTCAAACCTCCTTGCTTTTATAGCCTCCGTATCCACTTGGTGCCGAGCGAACCTAGCTAATTCATTGAACTTTCCGGCATACTCCGCAACTATCAAGTTCTCCTACTTCAATTCCAAAAACATCACCTCCATCCTAGCCTGTACACTAGCCGAGAAATAGTTCTCAAAGAATAACGTCTTAAACCTAGTCCATGCTATCACTCCTTCACCTGCCCTATCTTGATTTGCCTCCCACCAAAAATTCGCCTCTCCTTTCATCATATAGGCTGCAAAAGCTGTCTTTTGCCCCTCATCTACCCTAGCGACTACAAATGCTTTTTCTATTTCCTTAACCCAAGTTTGGGCTTCTATCGGGTCAGTGGTACCTCTAAATTTGGGCGGTCCTACGGCTTTAAAATCCTTGAAGTTCGCAAATCGATTGTTTGGTTGATTTCCCGCGACTAGCATTCCATTCTGCATGGCTTGAGCTACTATGTTCGCAAAATTCTGCATCAGGTCTAGTTGTTGTCCTCCAGCATTGTTGACAGATTCTTCTGCCCTTTGGTTTTGAGTTTGTCGTCTTGGTGGCATTTTCTGGTTAAATAAAACAAATTCTATATTTTATTAACTTACATTCTAAACCTTATCGTATAAGTTTAATATTTTAAACTTGCTTCATTAACCAAACATAAATTCATATTCATTTAACTATTTTATAGTACATAACATATCATATACTGCTTTAAACATCCGATATCCCTTTGTGTTCACAAAAGTCGGGAATCGCTGCTACAACTTACACCAAAGTTAGGATTATTATAATACACACGTACATTACCAAACATACATAATTAAATACTAATTCTACCTATTTCCTACACCTCTTTCCTGATTTTGGACAACTCTTCGCCTGATGACCTTCCAATCCACAAATAAAACATGCACCTGGTTTATAGTCGGGACAGTACAAAGTGGTATGTCCTTAATAACCTCAAAGATAACATATCTTTTTCCATTTCTTCTTATCAAATTTTCCTAAGTCGTGGCCTTCTATCTTTCTTTTCCCCTTCTTGCTCGGAGTTGCACACGATATGTTGCTTGTGGCTCCCATTTGATCAATTTGGATCTTAAGCTTATCTTATTCTTCCATTGTTTCTAGTAAGGCTTTTCGCAGTTGTCTATTCAACAACTTTTCTATTTCCCACAGCTTTTCCAGAGAAGAAACCTTGTTCCTCAGATTATATACCTCCGTTGATGCTTGATCAGCTTCAACTTTAGTGTCTGAATCACTATCTGTTAATTCCAACGTTTCTGGGTTCGGTATTATATTTTCCAAAATGATCACCTCATCAAGGTTATCTTCAACGTGAGCCTCTAGTTCAACTATTGGCTTTGATATTGGCACATTCTTTACGATCTCAGGGTTTCCTAATCCTTTTCCTCCTGACATCTACACATAATTTATCCTGATTAGCATATAATATGCACACACATAAAGTCAAAGTTTTATATAAGTTATCTTTTATTTTTGTTTGACGATGAATTTATTCGATTCATCTCCTTTTAAACACTATATGAGTTATTTGTACCTTCAACATTTTCCTCTGCTCTAAGGTTATAGCCTAAGGTCTACTCCCACCTACTATTTCTAACCCTAAAGCTCTGATACCAACCTGTGATGCCCCCAAATTCAGGTACTTGAAACCCGAATTCATTGCTTCACGATACCATTTCTTTAAGCGGAATAATAATAATAATTTCATAAATATCAAACTTAATTTACATATCAGAGTTTTCTAAATCCTAGTTACGCGACCTTAAAACATTTCATTACATGATAGATAATAAATAACATCATCTTATTTAAGTCTAGCTATTACATAAGATAACACAAACTTATTCTGACAGCTTTCTTTTCCCTTTATTCCTGGCAGAGCCCTCTGGTTGGTCATACTTAACTGAAAACATTCAATTTAAGCAAGGATGAGCATTTGAGTGCCCAACAAGTAATAACAATTTTAAATATTAACTGAAAGGATTAAATGTTTTCTTTGTACTACCCTTCTACAACAAATCAATGGTTGTGAAGTAATCTGAACCGGTAATAATAACATAACAACTCTCTATCAAATTTTTGAAACTACGTACTGATTATAAATAGGGTTAATGTGACATACTATGAACATTGATGTAACAATCCAGATTTTTTAATTATAATACTTAAATATTTATTGAATTATATAAATATTTAATGGATGTGTTTATCGTTGAATAAATATTTGTTTAATTGATTCGATTTGATTTGGTTAATTATTTGTTTAATAAATAATTAATGAGTTAAGGAAAGTAATTATTTTGAAATAGTTGTGAAGCCCCCAAAATTAGGTATACATCACCCATCTTGGGTCGTCAGATACATGGTACAGAATTCAAATACAACTTACTAATACAACTGTCGTGTACAATACGACAAAATATAACTGTGAGTTTGAATACAATTATTGTCTACTAGAGATTATACAAACTCAAAAGGAGTCCTCATTACAATTATTAACACACTATTTCACAGAATAGTGAGGACTACTAATGTTATCCTCTGGACCGTCACTCCGTTCCCCGACTAGTCCCTGCTATGTTCTCATTTCCTGAAGAGAAAAGTGAAAGAAAGGGTGAACTCAACTAGCTCAATAAGAAATATTATGACTAAGATAATGCAGAATAATTTATCATTGGCCTTCAACAATGTTAAACTGATAAAATATAATAAATATCAAGTTTAACTGCAGCGGAACAAGCAATCCATTAAAAGAGTCAAGTAGAGAATAAAATCTACTATCTTTTATGATTTACAAGGTTTTTCATCACTTTTATCGCTGGGACTCAGCTTAATAAATAATCCACATCACCGAATCACCCCTGCACGACAGCCAAGGATATTCTTTAGTATCACGACCACAATTATCCATGCACTACGGGCCAAGAATATTTGTGTATTCATTAATGGTCATGATCATGCCAACAACTATGCATCAATGCACTACGGGCCAATGAGGACTTTTTCCACATCATTCGTAGCATTACGGTCATGATTACACCGAATAATCCCTGGTCATAATCATACCAAGTCTATCTATGCACTATAGGCCACAGATGACTTTCAACAAAATATAAACATGAGGATGATGACAATGATATAAGAATTCAATAAAACAAGTTCAAGAATTAATTTATCTAGGAACTAATAACGTCCAAATTGTCAACATGATACTGCTTTGTAGAGTAAAATTCAAGAATGCTCAGAAGAATTTTTCATGGAAAGATACTAGATGAAGCACAAATATCAAGGATATTCCACTAATTTCATGGAGTATAGAAGTCAAAGCTTTAACCAACTGAGTATAATAAAGAATGGAATAACAAAAGAAATCACCATGCATGCGATAGACCACCACGAGCGGGTTATTCTAATGAATAATAAAGGATGGAACCAGTCCCAAGTAAACGCACGATGGGATATTCCGGCGAAATAATAAATAATGGAACCCGGTCCCATGTAAAAAGCATATAGACATAGGATATTTCGGCGAATAATAATAAAGACTAATCGGTCCCATAGTAAAATGCATGAGTGGATATTCCAACATAATAATAATAAAGACGGAATCAAGTCCGGCGTAAAACACACAGATAGGATATTTCAACAGAATAATAAGAAAGATGGAATAATAGAAGAATGTCACCAAGTATAGGGTAGTCCGCGTATACTGGTTATTCCAACAGAATAATAAAGAATGGAATAACAGATCTCTTCATGAATACAAAAGAAACTGAATATAAGAGCAGGAAAGGAGCAGAATACTTTTCTATAGCTTCTCTATAATTTCTATCTCTAGAGTTTCAGTGAATTCGTAAGAAATAATGAAGGAATGAGCTTCTATTTATAGAAAAATGGACTACATAGTAACTAATTCATGAACGGTCCAGATTGATTTACTTTTAATCGGACGGTACATATTTAAAGCAAAATCTTTTAAATAAAATATAATATATAATATATATTATAAATATATATCACATGCCTAATTAATTCACGGGATACACTCCCGTGACTTTTCTTTTCTTTTACTTAATCAACATCATCATATATATATATATATATATATATATATATATCATTACATCAGTACCTTATATATATAATAATACTAATAATAACTCCCTCCCACATCAGACTACCCCCCCCCAATAATTCATGCCAACCGTATATATATAAGACTTATATATATATATATAATGAATAATTTTCTACGGGTTATTTTGAAAAATGAATAAATAAGGGGTCCATAGAATATGCAAAATTTACAACAATTACTCTAGCAATAATTGAACAAAACTGGGTGACTTCTCACGTAAGCATCAATAATCAATACCGGTATTACTCTTGTGCACTACGCCAGATTCTTGTACTTTTAACACCGGGTGTTTCAACGGTTAACGGTAAAACTTCCGCGGTTATTTTCATAAAGTATTTTTGTCGTTTTCTCAATCCGACAATAACTCCGTTGTGGGGTCCACCAATGATTGTGCCATTGTACAAATATTCCCTGTTAAAACGAATATTCCCCGACCAATCGAATATTATATAACAACTTGCGTACTTTGTAAAATTTTTAAATATTATCCACAACTGTAACATTATATCAATTTCACTCCATAATACTCAAAAATAATATTTATAGAAAATTCATCTTTATTCAAAAGGTTGGGGTCTTACAATAGTAATCTAATTTAATTTAATAATTAAGTTAAAAAGTTTATAATGATTAAATAAATTATTATATTATGCAATGAATTGTTATTAGAATTAATTAAATTAAGTGTGAAAACTTAATTAATTAGAAGTGTGACAAATAACTTTATTATAAGTGGTTATGAAAATAAATTAAAGTAGTTTTAATTTATTTTGCCAAACAATGCTTAAATATATTAAGTCTTTAATTTTAAAGAGTTTTGTCAAACGGAGCCTTATGGCTTTTGAATTTTAAATTTTATTTATTAAATTTAAATTAAATAAATAATATATATTAAATATGTTATAACTAACATATAGTGATTAGTATATTTAGTATAGAGTCGATTTTAGATGTTTTTAATTCATATGTGGGTTTTGTTTTAAGTTTTATGTATAGTGTTAGTAGCCTAAGTTTAAGAAAAGAAAAGAAGAAAGGAGTTCTCAGAAAAACCAGAGAGAATACAATAAGTGTAGAGGAGTCTGTGAAGTTGGAATTGTCTGCTATTAGCAAGGATTTACAAAGTAACAAAAATGGCATGTGAAGTGCAGATAACTGTAAGTTGTTAAACTGTTATTGGTAAACAACGATCAAGGCAAGTCTTTCGGTTCTTTTTTTCTACGTGGACTTGATGAACTGTTTTAAATTGCATGATATGTTATATATGTTGAAATCATAAAATGTTAAAGTCAATTTATGACTGCATTGTTTTGGTTAAATAAGGAGGATTGAGTAAGGAACTCAATCTTTATATTTGTTATGTGAATTAAAAGCATGTATGCCACGTTACTTTAATTATTATGATATGTATGTTTAGCATATTATTATGTGTTATGTGATGCATGAAAACTGTTAGATTTTGTTGGGCTGTCGAGCTCACTCTTGCAAATAACCACTTTTGCAGGTTAAAGATTTAAGGTAAGGATATGTGCTACGTGAATTATAGAGATCCATATTCACGAAGATTACTTATGTTTTATGGGAAATGTATTTAATATTTTGAATGTAACATGTTATTGAATTGTAAGTTGAGTTATCCGGTGTATATGGATATCTATTGATGATGTAAGACTTTGTATAGTCATTTTGTTGTAACGTATCATGATATAAATTTGAATCGAAGAGATGTAATGTAAGGGTTGCGATCTAGGGCTATTAAGAAGGAAATGTATAAAAGTTTTAAATATTCTGCGTTTTTAGTGATTTTAATATCGAATAATGATGTAAAGATAGGAAAAAGTTGTATTGTTAACTATCGAGAAGGAGAATATTATTGTATGAATTTTGGGGTCGTTACAGTTGGTATCAGAGCCGTAGGTTATAAACCTTAGGTAGGAGTACCGTAGGCTATAACCTTAGAGAAGAGAGGTGAAGATAATGAACGAATAAGCTCAAATAGAGTTTGAACAATAAGGGATTAAAACTTGCGTGAAAGGATTCAAAGAAAAATCTCGCAGAGTTATAAAAATTATGAATGTGGGGTTACCCAACTCCAATAATAAGGATGTAATGTGATAATAAATAAACAATGTCTATAAAAAGAGAATGATAAAGAAGTTAAGAATAAAGAGTATTGGTGCAATTGTACTCTTTAGTATTTGATGTATGGTATCTGGGCTAAACGATTCATTCATAGAGCAGAGGTATATACGAACTAGTAAGTCGGAACCTAGTTTGATGGTTGTTTGTGAGAAACCACTCAGCGTACCATATTGAAATTGTTAGAGACTCAATGTGTACCAAGTGTAGAAATGGATACGTATGATGAAAGTGTAGAACTCGAATGAAATTTTGAGCGATGTAACTGAAGTTATAAATTCTTAAAGGAAGAATTTTTTTTATAAACAAGAAGATTCAAAGAAGAATCTTAGAGATATAAAGATAAGAAATGGGAGTTTCCTAACTCCAATAGCCAAGATAACGATAATGTCATAAATGATGAAAAGGGAAAGAAAGAGGATCGTAAAACAAAATGATCACGAGTTAAGAAAATAATTTTAAGGGAGATGATTATAGAATAAGATCATGACGTGATCTGTTTAAGTTATAAAAGAAAGATGGTCTGTAATGTTTGAATGATTATAGCTTGATGCTATGGAGATAATGTACTATGATATAGTACAAGATAAACTCATGACGAGTTATAGATAATGTGATACGAGGAATTCGTATCGAGCAAAGAGCAAGTTATAAGCAAGATAGAGTTAGGTGGGATTTTAATTGAGGACTCATGTGATGGCTGAGTTGTACAAACCTTTGTATGGGTGAGGGTTTTGTGCTTGCACTCAGTTTATCACATTGATAATAATTGGAATGTTTGTGTCGCGCTATTTGCTATATGCCTGTTGAGAAGGTGATTCTTTTCTCATGTGTATAACAGATAGGTAGAGTATAGTTAGAGAATATTATAAGGTTAAGTTTGAGTTCTTAAAACTCATACTTATGGTAGGTTCGTGACTCATAATTATATGGTATATTTTTGAACCCCTCGGCGAATGGACGCCTATGGTCTGACTAGGATAAGTTCTTAAACTCATATGATTGTGACAAGTTCCTGAACTCATAACGTGTGGTAAGTTTGAGGAACTGGATATAGATAAATGTAAATGGAGTATTAAGGATGATAGGAATAGATAGACCTATTAAGCAATGGATCATTATAGAAAGTGGAGTTGATGGTGGAAGCATAGGTATTCTAAATCTACTAGCTATGCTAGACTTTCGAAATTTATTGACTTTGTGCTGATGTTTACACTTTTATTTTCTTGAAAAACATAGGATCAAATGATGGAACCAGTGAGTTTTAACAACAATACTGTTATTCGTATGTTTATGCTAATTTCTTTGGCTAGACAAAAATGATTTACAATATATCAAAATGTATTTTATATCATTAATGCATCATGTAACCTAATGCAAAGATGATAAAAACGATGGAGTCATCAATGCAGTATTACCTAGTGTTGGATGCGATCTAAGGATCGTCAGCCCACTATGGTATGATGTAGTATGATAAAATCAACAAATGACGGAATCCTCAAGGGACTATAAATACAGTGCGGTATCATGACGTCATAAAAAGATTTTTGAGATTTCTTTAAGATATGAGAATACATATGTATGTATATGTATATTTTGGTTGATGTCTGAATTGTTGTAGAGGTCTATGCTATTTGATTCAGCTAGACAAATATTGAAAGATGTTCATGAAATTCAAGAGTTTCTTGAGAAGTTATGCCAAACAAAATTGTTTTGAGTGCGATTCGAGATGTTGAAAAGTTTGAGATGAACAACCCTATTATTTTTAGGTCATGCGCTTAGTTTATACTTTCTTACCGAAATGTTTGAAGCACAATACATGTACGAAGGATTGATCCCCTAAGTACCTTGGAGTCCTTATAGTCGTATTTAATATTAAAGTTAAAGTTGAAAGATTACTTATAAGCTGTGGACTTGGTTCGTGGGTCATTAGACCCTCGGTTGAATGCTTGCACTCTAAATTCGAGATGAACAACTCTTTTATTAGAGGTTGCGCTTAGTTTATACTTTCTATACCAAATGTTTGTGCACAATACATTGTACGAAGGGCTTAACACCCTAAGTACCGAGCGTAAAGCATATAGTCGTTACAAAACACTACGTTGCAGCCCAACGTAGTGGTACAATAGGTTGGCCACCAAGTGTACGAGTGGAGGGTGTTTCCAGTCTTTATGATTGATAAACATTCTGCCAAAGATGGTTTAAAGTGTGAAGAACCGGGGGTGAAGCACTATTAAACCTAGAGAAGAGTTCACAGTCTTATGACCCCTCAGCATGATTTGGAATCTTTTGAATTCCTGAGTTATTCATACTACTTCCCAATTATTGAACAATTGTGGAAGATTCTTGTTATTCTGCAAGATGGAAGTGAAAAAGGAAAGTATTTCTTAGAAAGAAGTAAGTCGTAGAATGCGACACTGAATGATGAATATGTTTAATAAGTGAGAAAAGAGATTTTGAAGTGAGAATGATGTGAGTTATCAAAGAATAATGTGAAACTTTTAATAGAAAAGTTAATAGTTGTAGAATAATCTTTGTGGAAAGAAAGTGGTTATAGAAACCAATGAATGAATGAAGTAGTGACGTAAAAATCTACTTTGATAGATTGAATGAATAAATATTAATAAATAAAATTTCGAGGACGAAATTCTTAGAAGAAAGGGTGAATGTAATATTCCGAGTGTTTATGATAGCGATTCTTAGAAAAGGAAATGAATGGGTTACGAATATAATATTAAGAATATATTGAGTTCAAGTTAAAGTTATGAAATGAAACCTAAAATTTGTTAACGTAATGAATGTAGTAGGAAATATAAAATCTATATTTTGATAAAATGATGAAAGATTACTCTGAGTTATTTGTTTAATTTGTGTCTTCGATTCTGGGGACAGAATCTTTATAAGTAGGGAAGATTGTAACGAGTGAGTGGTTTGAGTTGTGATTCTGAGGACAAATCCTTGTAAGGAGGGAATGATGTAACAATCCAGATTTTTTAATTATAATATTTAAATATTTATTGAATTATATAAATATTTAATGGATGTGTTTATCGTTGAATAAATATTTGTTTAATTGATTCGATTTGATTTGGTTAATTATTTGTTTAATAAATAATTAATGAGTTAAGGAAAGTAATTATTTTGAAACGATTAATCTAATTTAATTTAATAATTAAGTTAGAAAGTTTATAATGATTAAATAAATTATTATATTATGCAATAAATTGTTATTAGAATTAATTAAATTAAGTATGAAAACTTAATTAATTAGAAGTGTGACAAATAACTTTATTATAAGTGGTTATTAAAATAAATTAAAGTAGTTTTAATTTATTTTGCCAAACAAGGCTTAAATATTTTAAGTCTTTAATTTTAAAGAGTTTTGTCAAATGCAGAGCCTTATGGCTTTTGGATTTTTAAATTTGATTTATTAAATTTAAATTAAATAAATAATATATATTAAATATGTTATAACTGACATGTAGTGATTAGTATATTTAGTATTGTGTCGGTTTTAGATGTTTTTAATTTGTACGTTGGTTTTGTTTTAAGTTTTACGTATAGTGTTAGTAGCATAAGTCTAAGAAAAGAAAAGAAGAAAGGAGTTCTCAGAAAAACCAGAGAGAATTGAGAGAGAATACAGTAAGTGTAGAGGAGTCTGTGAAGTTGGAATTGTCTGCTATTAGCAAGGATTTACTAAGTAACAAAAAGGGCACGTGAAGTGCAGATAGCTGTAAGCTGTTAAACTGTTATTAGTAAACAACAATCAAGACAAGTCTTTCGGTTCCTATTTTCTACGTGGACTTGATGAACTTTTTTAAATTGCATGATATGTTATACATGTTGAAATCATAAAATATTAAAGTCAATTTATGACTGCATTATTTTGGTTAAATAAGGAGGATTGAGTAAGGAACTCAATCTTTATATTTGTTATGTGAATTAAAAGCATGTATGCCATGTTATTTTAATTATTATGATATGTATGTTTAGCATATTATTATGTGTTATGTGATGCATGAAAATTTTTAGATTTTGTTGGGCTGTCGACCTCACTCTTGCAAATAACCACTTTTGCAGGTTAAAGATTTAAGGTAAGGATATGTGCTACGTGAATTATAGAGATCCATATTCACGAAGATTACTTATGTTTTATGGGAAATGTATTTAATATTTTGAATGTAAAGATTGCACAAAATATTAAAATATTTAAAAAATATTCCTAAGTATGTCACAAGTTATACTTACTACTCTTTTTAACACATTCATGCGTTATCACTTTCTAATCAAATATAAAGAGATTGTACAAAATTTATTTTGACTTACAAATATAATGTTAAAAATAAATATTATTAATATAAAAATAAATATAATTATATTATATTACCGTTGGATTTACCTGGTAAGACAAACTATATATATACAATTTTTATTTTTTTTAATTCATTTTCAATCTTTATTTCTCTCTCTTCTCAGTCCTCTCATCCGATTCTCTCTCTCTCTCACTTTTCAGTTCGTCTTCTCTAGCTTACCCTCTATCGTCTCTGATCTCTCTTCAGCGTCATTCTGCCTCCTATATCGATCCCCTCTTCTTCCTATTCATGATTTTCTTATAACATTTTTCTGAGTCTCAAGATTTTTAGGGTTTCGGTCAAAATGATTTTCGATTTAGATCTGAAAATGCTTGTTCTACGGTATTCGAACACTTGCATGTGTTCTTCTTCTCATCAAAATCAAAAGATCATCAATTTTTGTTAAAATACTCAAAATATCTTCTCTTTTTTAAAGAAATAATATTTTTTAAAAAAAAAACTCTGATGATCCATTATCTACAAATTTTTAAGGGTTAGGGTTCATCAGTTGAACCTATTTTTTAGTAAATATTCTAGCAAATTTTTAGGGTTTCTGACAACGAATTTTTTTTAGATCTATACAAAATAAAATTCTATTTTATAAAATAAATCGTGTTGATTTTTTTTGTTCTCTTCCACTCCGTTAAAATGTTAGGGTTTCACTCAAAGTCTTGTCAGAGTGATTTTTCAAATCAATTTTTTTCTGTAACTCTTCTGACATTAAAGTTTTACCGATGCAAGTTACCTCGTCTACCTTATCAAAATCAGGGTAATCTCTGGTACTCTCTGGAAAGCTCTGTTGACAATTTTTTTGATAATTTTTCTAAACCACCAACCATTTTTTTTACAAAACCCACTTTTCTTTTGCTCATTTTTCAACAATTAATTTTTTTTAAACCGAAAACATTAATTATTTTCTCCAAAAATTTTTGGACGTCCATTTATTTTGTCATAACATTTATATATATATATATATATATATATATGTTTATGTATACTTTCTAAATGTATACCTTTATGACTATGCACCTTTGATGGGCTCGCTGATGTTTTCATTAAGCAATCTGCACAAAGAAGAGCTTGTACTACTAAAATTGGTATATTGTTGATACCAACTCAGGTATAAACTTTATATCTCTATGTACATTCCTACTTGTGTGGATACTGATGTCCACTGGCTTTACTTTTATCTGTCTTATATATTGTGTGGATACTGAGGTCCACTGGCTTAATTGCGTTTCTGCTATCTGTTCTTTCTAAAGATTTGCTATAAATGTAAAAATATTTCAAATTACCTGCCTCCTTGAAAATTGTTTTCTGAAATGATAACTTCTTGTCGTGTTGATCAAAATGGTTTTAAATGCTACATCTTTCAGGATTTGGTAATCATTCTTATGTTTGACTAAATTTTTTTTTGTTGTTCTCCGTGTTCTTCATATGACATGTGGATTTTTTTTACCTTCTTAAATGACAGATTTTAAACAGTGTTTATCCTACTATTCAACTTAAATATTATTACTATTTTCCAGTTTTACTTCTTCCTACCGCAGTTTATTAAATGTTTCCTTTACTTGATTACTTGGAGTATATGTTACCTACCGCACATCATCCCTCTTCTCTCTACCTATATATAAAAGCTCTTTCAAAAATGTTGCGTTTCCATATAACTTCTCTCTTAAGCTTAATATTTTCCCCTATATTTCCTGCATCCATACTTATCATGTCTAACTTATTTTCTTCTAAAAGAAAAACTCTTCATCCCAATTCAGAGTTGCAATTCTCCAATGTTGTCCCTCATCTTACTACTCCCTCTGCCCAGTCAAAATATCGGTCTATGAGACACAACCTATGTCTGGGAAATGTCATCACATTTCACGGCTTTCCAAAACTGTTTGATATTTTCAAAAATGTTGGGTGGGAATGTTTGGTTTCCTTTTATGATAAATCTATTTGTCCTAGTCTTATAGCAGAATTTTACGCTCATATGGAGTTTTCACATGACTCCTCTGGCTTATTAAAGACCATTACCACTTGCATCGATCCAAAGACAAACTTACATCATAGATGAATTATTTCTTATTCATGCTCTTCAGTTGCATCTTTCCACTATTGAATTACCTAGGGTTAATTTATATCTTCATCCATCTGGAATATCTATAGAAGAATGCATGCTATTCAAGTTTAATTTGTATGCGGTCACTGATCAACTTGTACCAACTCTTTTATTTGACTATCCATGCAAAGTTGGTCTATAATTTCTAACTGCTGAGTGCCAATTTCTAGGCAAATATTTAAGAAACAATTTTATGCATGTACGTGATGATAGAAAAATGTTACCTTTTGATCTGGAAATCATCAAAAGTCTGTTAAATGAATGCATGCCCTATAATCTGGCATACTTCTTGTTGTCTTCGTTTGAATACTGTTTTCAACATTATTGCCTTGGTTTTGGTCTACTTCTTACACATATCTTCCACTATTTGAATCTTCCTTTTGTCAAATCTTCATTCTCAACTAGTCCCTACCAGCTACATTGTATCTCATCTAAAACTGCCACCACAACCTCTCATCATCTTTAAACAACTTGATCATGAAAATCTTGGAACCAACATCAACATGGCTACCAAAATCTACTCCCTAAATAGTATGAATTAACTTTTGTTGCAAAATCAATCTCTAATGTTGGAAAAATTAGAAGATGTTCAGTTCTCTTTGCACACAATTAAATATGTGGTTTGCTTGCTCTTGGAGAACAACAACCTATTGATGGATCCCTTCAATGTCAGTACCACTACTGACTTCACTGGTCATGTTCCCCCACCAGCTGATCCTGAAAAGAACATTCATGATCTGTCTCATTTCTCTCCTCTCGATCTTGAGGAAATCTGACTTTGTACTAACTCAACTAACTATTTACCTGCATGTAATCCTTAATCCCTCTCCCCTCTACTGTTTTACATTGCTACTACTACTACTACTTACTTTTACTCTGCCTATATAAATTTTAACTAACTCTCTTTACAGGATTTCTAACATTTTTTCTGCAGGTTCACTCTTTTCTTTTACCCCATCACTTTTTACGATGACAAAGGGGGAGAAGAAAAATATGAATAGATTATATAAACTGCTATGAGTGGATTATATAACTGCTATGAATGGATTGAATCTAAACTGCTATGAATGGATTATATAATTGCTATGAATGGATTATATAACTGCTATGATTGAATCTAAACTATTATAAAGGGTTCACAGTTTAAGGGGGAGTTTTCTTAAAAACCAAAAATATTTTTATAATTGTCATCATTAAAAAGGGGGAGATTGATAGGTATAATTTTATTTTATATTTTGATGATAACAATTATGTTTTAAATAAATATGTAATTATTTATTTATTTTATTATTTTCTATTTTAGTTGAATTAATTTTTGTTGACCTTGATAAATTATATGTCAAGTGTTAAATAAATTAATTCATATAATATTCAAGGCTAAGAAACCTTTATTCTTTTCTAAACCAAAGTTAGGCAAAAATATTTTATCCATGCATACTAAAACATGTAGTACTAAATTATATATATATATATATATATATATATATATATATATATATATATATATATATATATATATATATATACCTATACTAATACATATGCAAACTTTAGTGTGTTCATTTGTTAAACAACCGTGCGTGTGTGCAAGTGACATACAAATTGGGAAATGTGTGTGGGTTCTGGAAAATCGAGTAGTTTCTTCCATGGTCAATGTGCATAATAAATGCTATGTTGATGAAGTATTGCCTGGGCAAAATTTAGTCTACTACCGCGTCAAGGTTTGCTTTAATCTGGACCATTCAATTAAAAAATACTTCATCTAAACCGTGCATTCAAAAATCAGATTTCTAAAATTATATTTTTTCCCAAACTTCAAAAATTCTACAAATAGGGAGTATTTCATTCATTTGGTTTTTACCAATTTAGTTAAAAGAAAATCATACTCTCCTTGCCTACATTCTCTCTAAACTTTATATCTCCATTTACAAAAGTCCTGATTATTTTTGAAGAGAAAAATTGGTCCAAGTATTGAGATAAGTTTAATTTCTGTTGAATTATTTCTTACTTGCATTATATCTATAGATATACAAATACACATTGTTCTACACAATTTTATATATCCATATTTCATCTATTTGTCAAATAAAAGGATATTTGGGCGCCGCAAGGCTACAGAGAGGAATTCGAACCGTACGATTCCTTATAGTCTTCAGTAACCTTTTATCGACAATATTTTTATAAGTATCCTAAAATAGATACGACACTTGATAGCTCAAAACAACACTAAGATATTGCTCCAAAAAGACTAGTCATCTGAACCGGATTTGAGAATCGTAGTGATCTATTAAAAATAGTTATATAACTATCAATTGTGAAAACTATAAATTTTGTCATACTTAGACTCCGCAAGCCTACGGAGATACACCTCTACCAAGAGGAATTCTAACCGTATGATTCCTTATAGTACTAAGTGACATTATCTATAAAAGTTCACATAATAGATAAAATATTCTTATATATTATTTGAGTTAAACAAGTAATATTCATTATATCAGTTTATGCTTAACTGAGATTATACTTAATAAATATTGTTTAAATTGATTTATTCTTTTCTACAAGTAATCTTGATAATTTATAAAGACTAACTAAGGAACAATTCTATATTATCCATAGAAAAACACTCTTTATTTTATAGAATTGTTAATTCTTTATAAAGTGCCTTAAAATCTTATATTTGCTTAATTAGAAGCATTAGTGGATCTAAACAAAAGTTCTATCTGCCTTAAAAAGGCTTATTGTTGAATATAAAAGTCCTTGAACTTTTATACTTATATATTTGCTCTTAATTTTCTATCTGCTTATTTGAGAAACATTATTCTGTACTTAACCCTTTTCAGCTTATTGAAGAAGCACATTGTTGTAAACTTATTTGTAAATAGAGAAAGAATTAGAGTTAGTTTATTTTATGTACCTGTGAGAAAGACAAGTAATTTTTTGACCAAGACAAGAGTCTTAGAGAGGTCAGCAAGAAAGTGGGTCTCTAGTGTACTTGTGAGGTGAGGAAGAGGCTGTTGTTTCAAGACCAGATCATAGAATAAAACTAAACTCAAAAGGTGGTACAACTAGACTTGAGGAAGGAGCGGGGAGCTCGTTGTCCAAGATAGAATAGTTGAATAGTTGAAAGTTTGTCTATAAAACTTTGTATAGGCTTCTCCGTCTGTTGAATGAGTTTTTATTACTGATAGTAATAGTATCTCAAGTTCCAAGTAGGGACTTGAAACTGGACGAAGCAACATACCAAGGGGTGTATGTTGTGAAATAGATAAATCCCTGTGCATTGTGATTGAATTTTTATTATCTTGAATGCTAATTACTAAAACTGCTAATTAATCACTAAAAATTCAAAAAGGCCTAAATATAATTTTTAACTAGTAATAATTTATTCAACCCCTCCTTCTAGATTATTATTGACCTTTCATTTGGTATCAAAGAAGTTCTCTTTAACTTGTTTGTTGAGTATATACAGGCATACCTAAGAGTAGATCCATGGCCTACAATGCTACTAGTTGTGGGTAAGGACTATCTATGTCCAGACCTCCACTATTTGATGGTACCAATTTTTCCACATGGAAAAGTAGATTCAAAATCTATGCCAAATCCTAGGGATTCAAAATTTGGTGTGCCATTGAATGAGGTGTACAAATTCCAACCAAAATTGAAGGAGAAAAGACTGTCGAGAAAGACATATGAAGTCACCACTAAAGAAGAAGAGATCATGAATATTTCATCCCGAGCAGAACAAGTGCTAACCAGACAATTTGACAACACTGTGACATGCTAATTCATACAATTTAACAGAGAATTCATGTAATTGCTAAGAATTTTATAAAACTTAAACTAAGAACAAAAACAGAATTTATACCTCCTTGAAGCTTGAATTGAACTCCCTCACTCTCAGTTTACACTTATTAGACAAATTTTCAAACACTAAGGAATGAGAAGAAGAGGGTGCTTTATATAGAGAATTTGTTTCCCAGTCATTGCTCTTACACTATGGTTTGATTCAATGAAAATTGGGAGGAAACAATGGGTATACAGAATTTGGCCAACCACCATTTCATAGCCATCATCACAGCACATTTCTAACTTCATCATCTTTCTCTAGCCCTTTAGTTTTGCTGAGTTTTACGCAACAGTAGGGAGGATATGCCATTGGCCTAATACGCATCTAATAATTGAGACTTTTAATTTGGGACAATGTTTTAAATCTCAGCAACTTGGTTAATAATGCTTAGTTTGGTTCTTTAGACTTCCAAAATGTAATTTTAATGTGTTAACGCTACTACACAATAGAAAGTTAGGGATTGTTTATGTATCCACATCATATAATCAATGTACATTAGTCTAGTCCAATTAATATTTATAACATGCATAGACTCAATTTAATTGGTCATTAATAATTCCATATCTCCTTTGTAGCGCCCCCAAATCCGGGTATCTTCCAACCCGACAGATGGTGCTATACTGTACAACATTCATACATTCATTCAATTGAAAAGTCTCAAAGAACGAATATAACCTCTATATATTTAAAGTAATATTTACGTTTCCCAAGTTCTAAAACCATTACAAAGGTTCTTTGTCATAATATCAGTTACATTACAACAATAGACCTATACTATTACAAGACAGCTTAGAAATCTGCCTTAGTTTTTCCTTTATCTTTTCCTGATCCTTCGGGACATTCCGTCTTAGCTGCATTCATATGGTTTAAGCAAGAGTGAGCATAACTAGCTCAGCAAGTATAACAATTTAATAACAACATGCTTGATACATACAAATCGTATATCTTCGATAACTGAACAATAGTTATGAAGTACTATTGATAATTCAAAATAGCACTTCATCTTTTCTTTCAAAATGTTTTATAATAACAACGATATTAGTAAAACATTCACTCTGTCGAGACCCTCGAGTATTCATTCTTTATTGGAAAAGGACAACCCTAAGCAAATCCAGAAGCTTATATTACTTACGAGCACTTCTAGGTGATCAGCCTATTGTACTCTATGTTGATCAACGCTACATCCGTTAAACGTATGTACGTTTAAGCATTTGGCAACCTCACGTGCCTGTCATTTTACCGACAAAATATTTGTTTAACATTTCAATCTTCTTTTGAAAACCATATCAAGTAGTTGACAAAAGATAGCAACATTTGATAATACATGAATAGATTATCAATACATCAAGTCTAGCCAAAAGAATTGGCTTCAACTTCAACATACTTCAATTCATGCAAAAGAATACATGAATCTCAAAAACTTGTTCAGATTGAACTGAGACAAGAGTTAGAATACTTGCCTTTAGCGTCTGCTACGGTATTTTAACTTTATATTCAAGTCGTTCATGTCGTTCAAGTCTCTACAATACATGATCACATAATGCCTTACATTAGGTCACATATAATCAAATATGTATATGACTATATCATACCCTTCATTTCCAATCTAATTGTATATTAGATTCAATTAATATTCATTCTGGTTTGTCATTATATTTGACTAGGTTTTCTCAACCTTTATACATCATCCTTAAGGTTTAACAATGTTTTATCAATGTTACATTACCTCCCTTAAGTTATGTTTACTTTCAATTCTTTTCTTTGTACTTAGAAAATTTCCTTACTATCTTTGTTTTAGGCGATCACGTTTTCAAGGGCGCCACTTTATATTTACATCTCGCGCTGCGGCGCGAGCCTTATTGCATCTCTGACCCGGACTTGGCGTTGCGGCGCCACTTATTGAACTAAGGTTCGTGCTGCGGCGAACTCTTGCAGTATGCTTTCGATTCTTGTTCATTCATTTGCAGGTAGCGTGTCTTTTACCTAGGGTTGGCGCCATGCACAACCAACTCTGTGCACCAGATAATAATTTCAGTTTTGAAATTTTGTGAACTTCCCGGACGCATAACTTCTTCGTTAATATTGGCTCGTTCAAAAGCCTACCGTTCACAAATTACGTACTCTACATTACCATTTAAGAATTTTATCTGTTTGACTTCGTTTGCTAAAAATTCACCTATTGGTTCATTTTTAACGTAAACGATAAACGTTCGTGAACGTTCAACGCTCATTTCTTCGTTCTAAGTCGGAATCCGGTCATTTTTGAGTTCGGAACTCTTAAATGCCAAATATGACTTGTCTCCATTGGAAAACAAAGGTTTTGTGATCAAACACAAAATTTGACTTCCATTCTGAGAATTTTACATATTCGACAATTATCGTCCAATCATACAAATTCCGGCAATTCTTCCTTCTTATGATTTATTCAACATTACAAAGGAACTTCATTCATCATGTGAACATTTTAACATCCTTAATACAACAACTTATATTCATGGTCAGATTCTTGGACTTATTCTTCAAGAGCTCATAACTTATCAAATTATAAACTACTTAAGATTTGATTATTCATGACTTATGACAATTAAAATTTCTTAACCATCACTTCTCATATGTTCTCAACATATAACTTAACTTAGGTATACATGATACATATAATCATATAAGTTCTTTTACATTCATTTCATTTTTCTTAATAAACTTCTTACAAGTTCATATTATTTTCACATAAGTTTATAACTCATGCTAGCTTAAATGACTTATTACCAACTTAATTGGCTTAAGTTCATTACTTACTCATTCATGTTTCTTAATCCCACTTTTCTTATCATCCTATCATGATAGAGATAGAAGATATTTGGAGAAGAAGTCTTACTTTAGAAGTCTTTGACAAGTAGCTTCTTTTTTTCTTGGCTTATGGAAGTGACTTATTTATAACTTAATCTCTCTAACACTTAAGCACTTTGTGATGTCTAGATTATTTGAGCAACCAACAAATGGCTTGCAAGCTTCTTCTATTATATAGAATTTCCAAGGTTAGGGTAGTTTAGTCTTTAAAACATCCCACCTCCTTAAACCACCTCCTTACTATTCATTACTTGTCTAGCACAACTCTAATCCTACCTTGGTCATTAATTAAAAGTCTTGGGCATTACTCCTAAGTCTTGGTCACCACACATACTTGGTCACCACTTATCTTGGTCATCACACTTACTTGGTCACCACAATAACCATATCAATATGGTTTTGCCCATGGTCTATTAACTCATGGATTCTTTCTTGGGCTTGGATTAATAAATCCTTTGGGCTTTGCATTAATAACACTCATTGGTTTATTAATTTATGATTGGGCCTTAACCCTTTAATTCACTTGGTCTTGCATATAATGGTTAACCAATCCTCCAAGTCCATTAACATCTCATAATACATACACATGTAGTTTATGCATTATTCTTATATTCTAATTCATATAGAATTTGTATACCGTATTTCATCCTTCATACAAACTCGTTTAATACTTCGTATTATACTCGTTTTCATTACTTCGTACAACACCAAGTATCATACAATTATTACTTATTCTTTAACACTTCGCTTTACTTAATGTTTATAAATTAAGTCCACAAGCGAAATATCGTATTTTCCATAACTAGATTATTATTACATAATCCATCTTACTTTGTTATTCCATCATTGCGTATTTCTCGAAAACTCAAAATTATATCCCGAGCAAATACCGATGAATAGTGTTTTTCGGAAAATTTCTCGGAAAACTTTTATTTTTGTCTTGGAAATTCAAACAATTTAATTCATCCACGTAGCTCAAATACTACGATATTCTAACATCAATAGGTTATACAATGACAACCATCTTGATAACACATAGAATGTGATTTTATTATTATTTAATTTAATAAAATCATTTTACAATAAGATCCGAATTTCTCGGTCGTTACAATAAGATCCGAATTTCTCGGTCGTTCCTCAGAACTTGTTCCTTTCTATCAATGATCTGCATCGGCGACTCTTCATAGGTTAAGTTTTTCTCGATATGAATCGGTTCATACTCGATTACATGCTTATAGTCCGGCTTATATGGACGCAATACAGATACGTGAAACACGTTATGTATTCGTTCTAGGTCTGGAGGTAATGCTATCATATACGCTACCTCTCCCACCCGTTTTAATACTTCAAAAGGTCCTATAAATTTTGGACTTAACTTTCCTTTCTTTCCAAAGCGTATCTTTCCTTTCCAGGGAGATACCTTTAGAAACATATACGAGCCCACCTCAAACTCTCGACTTAGTCTATGTGAGTCCGCATACTTCTTACATCGTCTTCATTATATGCAAATTAACTTTACCACATTCATTTGTTTTTTGCAGCAATTATGGTCCTAGCATCACGTTCTCCCACCTCATCCCAACACAAAGGTGTTCGCATTTTGTCCCATATCTTCATACGGCGGCATGCTCTATGCTTGCATGATAAGCTCATTATATGCAAACTCTACTAGTGGTAGTTGATCATCCCAACTACCCTTGAAATCCATTCAACATGTCTTCAAGCGTCTGAATTGTCCTTTCGCTCTGCCCATCGGTTTGTGGATGATAAGCTGTGCTTAACCTCAGCTGTGTTCCCAACTACTCTTGCAAACTCCTCCAAAAGTTCGATGTGAATCGTGGATCACGATCTGACACAATCGATACCGGTACTCCATGTCTGGAAATGATTTCCTTGACATAAAGTTTAGCTAACTGGTCTAAGTTATACTTGACCCTAATTGGCAAAAAGTGAGCCGACTTCGTCAACCGGTCCACTATTACCCAAATCGAATCATTCCCTTTTTGCGTCGTCGGAAGTCCCACCAGGAAGTCCATCGTGATATGATCCCACTTCCACTCTGGAATTTCCAATGACTGTAATAAACCACTAGGTCGTTGATGTTTGGCCTTAACTTTTTGACAAGTTAAGCACCTACTCACATACTCTACTATTTCTCTCTTCATGTTTGGCCACCAAAAACTCTGTCGAAGGTCTTGATACATCTTAGTGCTACCAAGATGTATCGAGTACCTCGAACTATGAGCTTCTTATAACACTTGCTCCTTTAATTTCGTCTCATTCGGAATCCAAATTCTTCCCTCAAATCATAATAATCCCTCATTATCAAGACTATACTTAACCTCTTCCTTCTCGGATAACCGCTTCTTCATTTGGTTACACTCATCCTCCTTGAGTTGTACCTCCTTGACCCGTTCTACGATGGTAGATTGCATCTCCATCGGAAAGAGTAATTGCCCCGAATCACTCGGCATCTTCAGTTCTATTTCCATCCTAGCCATCTCTGTTATTAACTCCTTTTGAGCCGATAACATAGACAACTTTTCCCGACCCTTCCTACTTAAGGCATCGACAACTACATTGGCTTTTCTAGGGTGATGCAGGATTTCACAATCATAATCCTTTATCAACTCCAGCCCTCTTCTCAGTCTAATATTCAACTCTTTCTGAGTGAAGATATACTTTAGACTTTTATGGTCCGTATATATCTCACATTTTTCCCCATAAAGATAATGCCTCCATATCTTTAGGGCAAACACTATCATTGCCAGCTTCTAGATCATGAGTAGGATAAACTTTCTCATAATCCTTCAATCTTAGAGATGCATACGCAATGACTTTGCCATCTTTGCATAAGCACACAACCAAGTCCTCTATCACGAAGCATCACTATACACTACAAAATTTCCCGTGTCATCTGGCAATGACAAAACAGGAGCTTCAGTTAATCTCTTCTTCAGTTCTTGAAGACTAGCTTCACATTTATCCATCCATATGTATTTCACCGTCTTCCTTGTTAAGTTAGTCAACGAGGTAGCTATCTTCAAAAAATCTTGGATAAATCTTCGATAGTACTCTGCTAACCCTAGGAAACTCCGCACCTCAGTCGGCGTTTTCGGTTGTTCCCAATTCATTACTTGCTTTCCACTTTCACCGGATCCACCGAAATCCCTCTTGGTCAATGACATGACCTAAAAACTACACCTTTTCCAAACCAAAATTCACATTTGGTGAATTTCGCATATAACTTCTCCTTTCTTAGTGTCTCCAACACTAATCTTAAGTGTTCGGCATATAATCTTCTGGCGTCTTAGAATAGACTAGAATATCATCGATAAACACTACGACGAACTTGTCCAAATATAGTTTGAACACTCACATTCATCATATCCATAAATGCAAAGCAGTGCGTTCAATCAACCCAAATGACATCACCAGAAACTCGTAATGACCATAACGAGTCCTGAATGCAGTCTTTGGTACATCTTCCTTCCTAACCTTCAACTGATGATACCCCGTCCATAAAATCTATTTTAGAAAAGTACTTTTCCCCTTTCAATTGATCAAAGAGATCATCGATCTTCAGGCAATGGGTATTAATTCTTTATCGTTAACTTGTTCAACTCCCCGATAGTCGATCTGAAAGCCTTAACGATCCGCTCTTTTCTTCTTGACAATCAACAACAGGGTGCTCCCCACGGCGAAACATTTGGTTGAATGTACTTCTTGTCCAATAGTTCACGTGAGTTGAACCATTAGTTCTTTCATTTCCACAGGCGCGATATACGATCACGGTACCCTTGAGGCCGGTCTTAGTTCTCGCACGATGTCATCACAAATTCGATCTCCCTATCCGATGGTAAACCCGGCAACTCACTTGGAAATACATCCATGAATTCGTTTACTATAGGTATTTGTTCCATGGTTGCTCCCACTCTCTGGGTATCAACAACATGGCATAGGTAACCTACACAACCCTTTCTTAATAGTTTTCTAGTTTGTGTCATCGTAAGGCAACACGGACGTCCCAACAATTTACTCCCGTAAAATACTACAGGAGGTTGCTTCAACGTCTTGATGCTCACACATTTCTTTTGGCAATCTATAATTGCTCCATGGTTAATCAACCAATCAATTCCGAGAATTACGTTGAATTCTCCTTACTTTATCGGTATTAATTCTACCGAAAACTTACAACCACGTACATCTACGCAACAACTCCTATGAATATCTTCAACAGGAATTATCTCTTCATTTGCTACCTTAATGTTCAAAGGTATAGGCAATTTTTTGGGAAATAATTCTAGTCATTTAGCAAAATCACATGCAATAAACGAACAAGTAGCACCCGAATCAAATAGCACGTATGCATTCATATTGTTGATCGGAATAATACCTGCAACTACATCCCCTGATGCCACCGCATCTTGGACCGTCATATTAAAAGTGCGGGCCATTGATTTCCCCGGCAGAGCTGGACCACTAATAGCTAACTTACCGCTATTAGGTCCCTTATTTCCTTCTATCCCCTTCTTCGGGCAGTTCTTTGCTATATGGTCAGTTGATCCACATATAAAGCATCCGTGATTCTTCTTCGGATTGGGACAGTTAGGCGAAATGTGCCCTTCCTGTCCATAATTATAACATACCGCCTTACCTTTGAGACAGACTCTAAGTGAGTCTTCCCATGAGTTTTGAGCCTCCATCCTCCTCTTGGAGTCCCCTTGTTTCGCTCCAGTATTCCCAGAGTTAAAGCCCTTTCTCTTCTGACCGTCGCCACTTCCACTGGCTCCCTCGGTCTTGGTTCCTCCATCAACCCTGCCTTTGGTCTTCTTATCTTTGTGGTACTGGCTAAGAGCCTCATTCCCACCTTCGGCAATTATTGCCTTTTCTAGTATGGTTCCAAAGGAAGTACTTTGGAACACAGAGATTCGGCTATAGAGCCAGGGTTTCAAGCCCTGCTCGAACCTTCTAGCCTTTCTCACTTCAGTGTCCACTTGATGTGGAGCGAATCGTGCCAGTTCATTAAACTTGGCAAACATCTTGAGGGAACTGTCAAATCCCTTGTCTCAATTCCGAAACCTCATCTCCATCCTCCCTTGCATACTCGTGGGAAAATAGTTCTCAAAGAAAATCTCCTTGAACCTCTCCCACGTTAGATTTCCTATATCGGCCCTAGCCTGGTTTGCCTCCCACCAGAAGTTGGCCTCTCCTTTCATCAAATAGGTTGCAAAGGCAACCTTTTGACCCTCCTCAACATTTGCTATTACAAATGCTTTCTCGATTTCTTTTACCCATGTCTGGGCTTTTATAGGGTCCATAGTTCCCTTGAACTCCAGCGGACCTACACTTTTGAAATCCTTAAAAGTAGTAGCTCGTACTACTCCAGGAATTACGGGTACATTAGCCCCTGTTCTATTAAATGTAGTTGTTAAAAGATTAACGAACTCATGCATTGGATTAACCGGACCACCCTCCGGTTGGTTAACATTAGCGCCCTGATTTCGTTGTCTCCTTCTTGGCGGCATTTTGCTGTTAAGAAAACAACACATCATTATTACTTTATTCTTGTTGGTTTGTTATTGTTTATAATAAAACAATAACTCATACTCACTACTCAACATATTCCATAAAAAGATTTATATTGATTCATTTGTAGTATAATACTACATTGTTTACATTACTCAGCATTAGCTGATTACATTTCCATCCTGCAATTACTTTCCAAAAATTGGGATTTACAAAAGACTACCCTTTGTTATACAAAAGTGGGTTTTACGTCACTTACTAGATACATAATATTTACATATCTATTCTACTCTAGTTATTGCTAGATTACATCTGCTGTAAGGCATTCTCGAAATCTGCTCTGGCCAAACCGACAATAACATCTCTACTGATGGTATGACGGGTCTGTCCTGCTTCTACCTGATATCCAGCTACCTACTGCTGGAAATCTACATGAGAACTCCTATGAATATAGGACATCCTCTCCAACTTCCGCTTCTTAGTCTTTAGCTCCTGCTTGAGCTCAAAGACTTCACCTCTCAAATCTCGGACTTTGTCCATAGCTAGGACTCTATCATCGTGCTCCTCTTCCCACATTCCTTCCATACTAGCATTGTCTTCACGGACAGCTTGGAGTTCCTCTTTCAACTCCTTAACTTCTTGGTAGTAATGGACATTCCTATCCAATACCGACATAAATAGTGCTTTCATTGATTCCCCCGTAGACATTTCCTCTGTAGGTGGAACCTGGGTCTCTGTGGGTGGAACTCGGTCAAAAGGACATCACGTCCACCTCCTCCTCTAGCATGCCATCAAATATAGACATGTAGTCTAAGTAAATGCGAGTCTCCCAGGCTCGATGGTCACCAACTCGTTCTCTACTGACTCACGGATTTGGTAGTATCTCTACCCGATTAATCTGAATCTCGCTTACTACATGTATATCTCTATACATATCATTTTCTCCCGACATCTACAATAAAACAATATAGTTTGATTAGTACATGTCATCGGTAAATAATAAAATACATAACATAATATAATGCATTTTTATAAGGTTACTTTCCATCTTTTACTTCTTTATTCTTTCATAAGGTTATGACTTAAGGTTCTACTTTCCCCTTAAGTTTTATAACCTAGGCTTTGATACCAACTTCATGGCGCCCCCAAATCCGGTATCTTCCAATCCGATAAATGGTGATATATCAGATAACATTCATACATTCATTCAATTGAAAAGTCTCAAAGAATCTAATATAACCTCTATATATTTAAAGTAATATTTACATTTCCCAAGTTCTAAACCCATTACAAAGGTTCTTTGTCATAATATCGATTACATTACAACAATAGACCTATACTTATTACAAGACGACTTAGAAATCACGCCTTAGTTTTTCCTTTATCTTTTCCTGATCCTTCGGGACGTTCAGTCTTAGCTGCATTCATATGGTTCAAGCAAGAGTGAGCATAACTAGCTCAGCAAGTATAACAATTTAATAACAACATAATTTACATATACAAATCGTATATCTTCGATAACTGAACAATAGTTATGAAGTACTATTGATAATTCAAAATAGCACTTCATCTTTTCTTTCAAAATGTTTTATAATAACAATAGTATTAATAAAACATTCACTCTGGTCAAAGACCTCGAGTATTCATTCTTTATTGGAAAAGGACAACCCGGAAGCAAATCCGTAAGCCCGATATTACTTACGAGCACTTCTACGTGATCAGCCTATTGTACTCTATGTTGATCAACACTACATCTGTTAAACGTATGTACGTTTAAGCATTTGGCAACCTCACGTGCCTGTCATTTTACCGACAAAACATTTGTTTACCATTTCAATTTTCTTTTGAAAACCATATCAAGTAGTTGACAAAAGATAACAACATTTGATAATACATGAATAAATTATCAATACATCAAGTCTAGCCAAAAGAATTGGCTTCAACTTCAACATACTTTAATTCATGCAAAAGAATACATGAATCTCAAAAACTTGTTCAGATTGAACTGAGACAAGAGTTAGAATACTTGCCTTTAAATGTCCTTTCTATGGTATTTTAACTTTATATTCAAGTCGTTCAAGTCTCTACAATACATGATCACATAATGCCTTACATTAGGTCATATATAATCAAGTATGTATATGACTATATCATACCCTTCATTTCCAATCTAATTGTATATTAGATTCAATTAATATTCATTCTGGTTTGTCATTATATTTGACTAGGTTTTCTCAACCTTTATACATCATCCTTAAGGTTTAACAAAGTTTTATCAATGTTACATTACCTCCCTTAAGTTATGTTTACTTTCATTTCTTTTCTTTGTACTTAGAAAATTTCCTTACTATCTTTGTTTTTAGATCAGCTATCATGCATACCAAATTTTATATTACATCTCGCGATGCTGCCATGAGCCTTATTGCATCTCTAACCCGGATTTGGCACTGTGGCGCCACTTATTGAACTAAGGTTCGCATTTGCTGGTGGTGACTCTTTGCAAGTATGCTTTCGATTCTTGTTCGTGTCATGTCATGCGTGTCTTTTTTGCTAAGGGTTGGCCATACACCAACTTTGTGCACCAGATAATAATTTCAGTTTTGAAATTTTGTGAACTTCCCGGATGCATAACTTCTTCGTTATAAGTCCGAATTGGCTCGTTCAAACGCCTACGGTTCACAAATTATGTACTCTACATGACCATTCAAGAATTTTATCTATTTGACTTTGTTTGCTAAAAATTCACCTATTGGTTCATTTTTAACGTAAACGATAAACGTTCGTGAACGTTCAACGCTCATTTCTTCGTTCTAAGTCGGAATCCGGTCATTTTTGAGTCCGCAACTCTTAATGACAAATATGACTTGTCTCCATGGGAAAACAAAGGTTTTGTGATCAAACACAAAATTTGACTTCCATTCCGATAATTTTACATATTTGACGATTATCATCCATCGTCGCATAAATTCGATTCTTTCTTCCTTCTTATGATTTGTTCAACATTACAAAGGAACTTCATTCATCATGTGAACATTTTAACATCCTTAATACAACAACTTATATTCATGGTTGGATTCTTGGACTTATTCTTCAAGAGCTCATAACTTGTCAAATTATAAACTACTTAAGATTTGATTATTCATGATTTATGACAATTAAAATTTCTTAACCATCACTTCTCATATGTTCTCAACATATGACAACCATCAATAGGTTATACAATGACAACCATCTTGATAACACATAGAATGTGATTTTATTATTATTTAATTTAATAAAATCATTTTACAATAAGATCCGAATTTCTCAGTCGTTACATCCTTAAAAATTTATTATTCCAATTAGACTCACTTATTGAAATAAATTGTATTTCTTTGATATAGTACATCTTTAATGTTCCCACACATACTTATTGCCACATAAGCAATTATTTATGTAACTTATAATTCTTTTCATCTTACTATATAGTTTTATATATTATAAAGTCACATTAAGGTGTGACACTACACTTTCCTTTTAATGTAGGAACTATTCATTATCACATATCTTACCCACATCACTTAAATGAACAATATAATTCTACCTATTTAATCTACTTCACTCATTAGTATTCTATTATTTATAAGAACAACTAATTAATAATATAATATTAATTAATTATTCACTTATTAATCCTTCTCTAATTAAATAAATAATTTCATTCAAATTTCCATTCTCATGCCACACAAGGCATTTCATAATTCTCATCACAACTCCACATTTTTCTCAATTCTTATAAATTCAATTTGAATTAATTGAATTACTCATCTCACAACACATCAATATTTATATTCAAATAAATATTCATTTTCTTATTATATCAGAATAATATTTAGTCATGAAGTTCACGGTTCTTACATAATTTATGGTTGTAGATTTAGTATACCTAACTCACTTATTAATTTATTAAATTTGGATTCATCTAAGGGGTTTGTAAAGACATCAACAAGTTGATTTTCAGTAGGGATGTATTGTAAAGATATAGATCAATTTTATACATGATCCATAATAAAATGATATCTTATTTCTATATGCTTAGTCCTAGAATGCATGCGAGGATTATGTGTTATTGATATGGCACTTATGTTATCACAATGAACAAGTATGGACTTGAAATCAAACCCATAATCTGCTAGCTGGTTCTTCATCCATAAGATTTGAGCACAGCAGATGCCTGCAGCAATGTATTAAGCTTCTGTTGTAGAGGTACACACTGAATTTTGTTTCTTGCTAAACCAAGACACAAGTCTGTTTCTCAGTAATTGACAGGTGCCACTGGTGCTTTTTCTATCAATTTTGCAGCATGCAAAATCAGTATCTATCTATCCTGTCAGTTCAAAGGAGGACTCCTTGGGATACCAAAGTCCCAAGTGAGGTGTGCCTTTGAGATACCTACAAATCTCTTTACAGAAGTGAAGTGTGATTCTTTAGGATTAGCTTGAAATCTAGCATATATGCATGTTGCAAACATTATGTCTGGTCTACTTGTAGTTAGATATAGAAGAGAGCCTATCATACCTCTGTATTGAGTAATGTCAATACTTTTACCTTTCTCATCTTTGTCAAGCTTAGTTGCTGGAGCATTTGGTCTTTTCATGGGAGAGGCTGATTCCATGCCATACTTCTTAAGTAAGTCTTTAATGTACTTGGCTTGGTTAATGAAGATACCTTCATTAGTCTGCTTCACTTGCAGTCCAAGAAAGAAATTCAGCTCACCCACCATACTCATTTTGTACTTGCTTTGCATAAGCTTGACAAATCTCTTGCATAGATTTTCAGCAGTAGAACCAAAGATAATATCATCTACATACATTTGAATTAGTAAAATTTTATTTTTGTGCTTCCTAAGAAATAATGTGGTATCTACTCTACCTCTAGTGAAACCATTTTCAATAAGAAAGTTAGTTAGTATTTCATACCATGCTCTAGGTGTAACGATTGAGAATTTTGTAATTTGAAATATTTATTGAATTAAATAAATATTTTAATTTATTTATTTATAGAGATAAATAAATAATTGATGAATTGTGATGTAATAATTTAGTTGAGTGTATATGTTAACTAAATTAATTAATGGTAATTTTATTATTTGAAGATTTAATTTAATGAAATAATTAAATTAAATGAATTGTTTAATATAAAAGAAAATAATTAAATTAAATTAAATGATGTTCTAGTTTAATTTAGTAATTAAATTAAATATGTAGTGTTTTGTTAATTATAAAAATAATTATAATGGAAATTATAATTATAATTATAAGAACATAAATTAATTAAATAAAAGTGTGACAAGTGGAACTATATAATATAAGGGTTATAAAAATAAATTAAAAAGGGTTTTTTATGTAGCCAAACAGGGCCTTGTGGCCTTTGGGATAATATAACCGATGAAGCCTTTAGGTTTTGTACGTACCTGACGTCTGAGACGTGTATAGTGGTTATATTAGTCTATTTTTTTTACGCGTATTCTTCCTAAGGCTAAAGAACATAGAGTTTGGAGAGGAAAGGAAAACACAGTGTTAGAGGAACTGAGAAAGAATTCTCTGTAATTTTGTCAAGAAGAAGGAGACAGATTGATAAACCTTGTTATCATCATCTTGCAAGCAAAGGGTTAAGGTATAATCTATCCTAAATTCTAAATTTTTGCTTTGCAATATCTATTCTATGTGAATTAGAATTTTGCTGTAATAGGGTAGAGATGTTGATTATATATACATGAAATCTGATAATTGTCATACATAAGTGATGTTGAAGTAATAAAATTCGTTAAATTGGGTTTGAAGAGGAAAATTAAGATAACAGTGTTATATATATGTGAAATGGCTTAGTTGAGTCAAAACTTTTATGTTCAATTCTTAATAGAATCTATAAATTGGTTGTAGATTGTGATAGTACATCAAGAAACGAAAACAACATAGTTGGAATGGTGTCAATTGGTTAAGAAACAGAGATTTGGCAATTGAATTCGATAAAAGTGTTGAAATATGAAGAAATTGGTAAAAACATGATTTTGATCCTTAAAAGTTGATTTTATATATATTGTTTATATTGGTAAAATTTTGAAATGCATGCTTGGTGATGTTGTTACCAAATCCTAGTTGCTGGGGTCGGTGAATTGTTGTAGAATTAGAGAAAATTGGAGTTTAAATTGTATCGGGAAAATACTGCGGCTTATATCTGCAGATCTTGGCCTTGTTACTTGATACTAAAGGTAAAATGGCACAAACCGCTACTGTTAGCTTTACGAAGTTATCACTTGGCAAATTATTTCTCATTGTTAAGGCTTGGGACATTTCAAATTGCGCTTATTAGTAGTTTTTGAGTTGTGCACAGTAGCAATTTCTTGATCTGCCAAATGCTTGGGGCAAGCGGTAGCAAGTAATAAATCTGAAGGTAGAGGTAGTGAGTTTTGATTAATTACAGACTATAATATGAAGACCTAATCTAGTTTAGTATGCATGATAAAGATGTTAAATCATAACTTAAGATACAATAACAGATTGTAATGTAATGTAATACTAAATATGAAGATTTTAAATGATCACTTAAACAAGTTATGTAATGAATGAAATTTGATGTTGCAAGAGTTAAAAGTTAATGCTAAAGCTTTATGTTATACAATAATGAGTTTTTAGATTCATTTGAATGGTTAACTAACATGGTTAGACATTAAGGTAAAGGTTATGACTTTGATAGTGGATTGAACCTATAAAGCTAACAATAGTATAATTAATTGGTATTGCGATTTCAATGGTATATGTAGGGTAATTGGCGAACGTTATTATACTTATGTAGCTTACACATGAGGCAAGTTCCCTAACTTTATTCTCTTTATAATGAATGCAAGTTTCATAACTATGTTTACATTTTGTTGACATACTAGCTTTCTAACCCTAATTTATCATTATGCAAGTTCTTAAATCTTATTTTAAAGTTGAGCAAGCTTATTGATTCCATCTTGTTTATGATGATACAAGCTCTTGTATTCTAATTCTTTACATTAAACGAGTTTCACAATCCTAACTCTTGTTATTGCTATTCAAAGCATATACTGTTTAACTTAATTGTTCCAAATGAGATTTCCTAACTCTTTTGGATGTAGTACTTTGCATATATACCATGTTTATTCAATTGTATATTGTCATTATTCGATCTTTAACTTAAATATCATTGTTCAACCCTATATTATTGTGTTGAACCTTCAAATGGCAAGCAAACTCTTGTTGATTGGACTAATCTATACTTGATAGGGTGTTCTAAAATTCTAGAACCACTGATAAGCTAGTTCCAAACTAAACTTTCTTTATTACTGAAATTTTAAAGTCAAACTGAGATGAATAACCCTAATATAGGGGATTATGTACGTGTTAGCATTTAGATGTTTGTGCACAATACATGGTACAAAGGGATGACCCCCTTAAGTACGTAAGGAAGGGTCTGTATAGTCTAACGACTGTTAAGCTTGAGGTAATAATACCTAATTACAGGGGACATAGTTCGTGGTCTTAAGATCCTCAAATATAAATCTTGAACTTGTTCTCTATTCTTGATTCGTAGAACGAGTTCCCTATTATCCAATAACCATTGTTTTATCTCATGTTGTTGCTATTATTATTCTTTATAATAGTGGGCAATTGTTTGCCCACTCTTGCATTTAACACTGCAGCTAAAGTTGAGAAATTTGATGAGTCGTCTTCTAGCAAAGGAAAGGGCAAGATGTCCAAGTGATGAAGAGTTATTTGAATTTACTTAACTGAATTTATGTTAGAAGACTTATGTTAGTATGTGATGTATTCTGCAGACTTATGTAATAATTAAAGGTTAGATTACCTGGGATTGATTTAAGTTGATGTAACCCTTTAATGTGAAAGATTATTGTTTAAGTTATTTAAGTTATGTCTTTATCAGTTATTATGGGTAGATAGATGTAATTGTTTTGGATAATGAGCACCAAATCCCGTGGGAATGGAGTACCCGAATTTGGGGGTGCCACACTAGGTGCTTGTTTAAGTCCATATAAGGCTTTGTCTAATCTATAGACATAATTAGGGAGAGTTGGATTGATGAAACCTAGAGGTTGCTCCACATATACTTCCTCTTGAAGTTCACCATTCAAGAATGCACTCTTGACATCCATTTGGAAAACTTTGAACTTTATGTTGGCAGCAAAAATAAGGAATATCCTGATGGCTTCTAATCTGGCAACAAGTGCAAATGTCTCGCTGTAGTCGATGCCTTCTTATTGGGAATAACTTTTGGCCACTAGTTGAGCAAGTTCTTCTTTTTGGATCGTAGAGTTTGAGCGTTGAGAGTTCTTTTGATTTTTGTGTGCTTGTTTACTTGATGCATCTCTGTTTGATTTGTATATAAAGAAGCCTTTGAAATATGTCCGTTGAAGGCATCCGTTGAAGCATTAAATTCATCAAACACTTCTGAGCACTGATGTTGACTTCCTCTAAATTTCTTTGTTCAATAGCCTAACCCAATTTAACCACGGCACACACTTCTTTGTAACGAGATTTTGTAAATTAATTTTAATATTTATTGAATTAAATAAATATTTTTCGATGATTTAATTATTAAATTTAAGAATTAGTTGATGCAATTGTGGTAGATTAATTTAATTATATGTGTTACATTTATTAAATTAATGTAGAGAATAATTATTATTCAAGTATGTCATTATGTGAGCTTATTGTATTAAATGAAATATTTAATAAGCATAATGTTATTTTAATTAATTTAATTATTAATTAGAGAGTTAATAATTTGACATTATTTATTAATGAGAAATTAATTATATGACTATGTGAAATTATGAGAAGTTATTATATTTTATTTATATTAAATAAGATATATGAATTATTGTGCAAATGGGTGTGACATGATTTAAACTATAGTATAAGAGGTTTATTAAATTAAATGGCTTTTGGAACCTATTCTAGCTAGACAAACATGGCGCTAAAGGAGGTTGGGAGCAGTTACCCATGTTAGGTAACTGACCTCCATCATGCGCGCCAGTTGCTTGATTAATATACGTATTTTCCTTTCTTCTTTTTTTGATTATTATTGGCTAAGTCTAGAGATACAAAGATAGAGATTGAGAAATTCAAGAGAGAGTTCAAAGGTTTTTGTGAGAACTCAGTGATTGAAGAACGAATCTAAGCCTACATATATATACTTTATTCTCAGGGTAATCTCTCCTTCCCAAATTCAAAATTTCACGTATTCAAGTTTTGATAAAAATGGATTTCACAGTTTTCTATAAAGTCTCTATGATGGGAAATTATAAGGCTTATGTGCATATATAGGTTAAGATGTTATCAAATCGTATTTGATTATATATATTGTATAAACCATATCATCTGTTTCATGAAATTACATCGTGTATGATTGCTACAAAATTATAGAGTTTGGGTTATGGCCATACGGCCTTATACGTAATTTTAATATGTCAAAGATAAATGTTTTCATAAAATTTACACTCGTATATAATTATGCATGTTGATACGAAGAGACCAAAGTTTAAATGAACGGATTCGGTGTTATAACGAATCCGTAGTGTCAATTTTCATGTTTTATTTTCAAAACCTTCAAGAACATCAAAGTCAGTGAAATTATAGATTTTAACTCTGTGATTATGTGTTTTAATGGGTTAAAATCACTTTATATATGTTGGGTAATGATTATGTATAAATCATAGCATGTGGGTATGTTAATTTAGTGAAATTAATGATCATTTTGTGTCCTTTTCGCTAAACTCTGTGTTCTTCGCGAACTGGGAACCGAAGTCTGGAGTTTCGCGACGCGGCGCCAACTCTAGAACTGAAGTCCCACGCCACGTCATGAAAGTCTCAAGTCAGACATGCACCTACGGCAGTATGCAAAAATGACACAATGAAGTGTAAATAGTAAAAAGTGGCGCTGTTGGCTCTCTCTCGAAAAAGTTCATAAATGAGATTTTTATAAAATGATTAAGTCTAGCAATGTGTTAGTAGCTTAATGTAATGAACATGGACATATGTTAGAAGTATAATGAGATATTAAAATAAATGTTTAACATGTAAATAACATAATTACATGTGGATTGAACTATGGATTTCATAATTAGCTTGTTATTCATGATGTGTAAATTATATGACAAAGTGGTAATTTGACTAAGTATAGTCAATAATCAAAGTAAACAAAGAGAATGAGTTTATGATGATTATTTAAGTTATAATTAACTGGTATTGTGAATGTGAATGGTATGTAGGATTAAATTCAAAGAACGTGCTTAGTTAAAATGTAATCTACGCACGAGGCAAGTTTCGTAACCCTACTTGTCATTATTGTTAAAGTTTATTATTTACCTCGAGTAAACTATCATTACTATTATTCAAGTTCAAATGTTATATTAAAGATTGATTATCTTTTCAAAGAATGATTTAGTTATACAATAATTGTCCTATTGTATACTTCTTGAGATTATTATTCAAATTGAATATCATTATTGTTGAACCTTATTAGACTAGTGAACATTATTTATTCAACTAGTCCTTAGTTGATGAACATTCTAAATTTCAGAACCCTTATTGAATTATCCAAACAAAATTTCCTTTGGTGCGGACTCGAATGTCAAACCGAGATGAACAACCCTACAAAAGGGATTTACTTATCGTTAGCGTTAAGATATTGTGCACGATGTGGTACTAAGGGTTGATCCCCCATAAAGTGCGAGTAGAAAGGTCCATAGTCTTATATTTGTTAAAGGTTTCAATTATAACCCTTGATAACCTAGGACATAGTTCAAGGTCTTATGACCCTCAGAATTGTTTTGATTCTTGTTATTCATTCTTGATTCAAAAGTTGAGCTTTTATTCAGATGTCTTTGATTTATTCGCATGTTATTATACTGTTATTTTATTATTATACCTGTGGGCATTAGTGCTCACTCTTGCTTAATAATAACATTGCAGTTAAGAACGAAAGAACTAATGAACCTTCCACTAGTAATGGCAAGGGCAAGGTTAACAAGTGATGAAGACTTGTTATTTTTATTAGATGATGTATTTATGTTTAAGACTTGAGTTAATGATGTTGTTTAAGAATTATTTGTTTATGATTCCGCACAAATGTTTATGGTTAGTTTAACCTGGGATTATATTATTATTGTTTGGATGTTGTAACCTTTAAGGGAAAGATTTTATTCTATCTATTGCATGGCTTGCATTTATTATGGGTAGATAGATAGATGATATTTGTACAGTGAACACCAAATCACGTGGAATTGAAGTACCCGGATTTGGGGGTGTCACAAGTTAGTATCAAAGTCATGGGTTATGAACCTTAGGTGGGGGAACAACCTTAGGTAGTAGCCTTATAGAAAGAAGATAGTGATGGAAAACTCTTATCGAGTTATAAGAAATGAATTTATGTAATTCATTGGAGATAATAAAAGACCATATGTGTTTATGTGTTAAAGTATGCGTTAGATGATACGACTTAGTAACTAAAACTTAAAATTTTATTGTCAGGATGTCGAATGTTGGTGAAGCTAGTCAAGCTGGGGAGGAAGAACCCCGTGTACCTATAGTACCTACTGAGGAGGAATCCCATGTACCTATAGTACCCATAGAGGAGGAGCCCCGAGACATTCATGTCATTAGGGAGCAGCTGGTGCAGAGGGAATCATCTCCATTGATCACCGTTGTTGGTCAGGAGCATGAACACGATCGATCTGAGGAGGATCCCGAGGAGGAAGGAAGAGAAGAAGAGGAAGAAGAGGAGTTACCACGTTACACCGTTGATCTTTGAGATGTATGACACATTATCGACCGTAACGTGGAGTTACGAGATGAGGTCTGAGATTTGACCGAAAGCGGCGGTTATCCAAAGATATTACTCTAGAAGGAAGGAGAGGGAGATTTTGACTCTTCACTCACGACTGGGAAATGTAGAATGGGATTTGGTCCATGAGAAGGGTCAAACTAAAGATAAGACCGAGGAGATAGAGAAGCTGAAGAAGGAACTGAAGGAAACCTCCGAAAGACTAAAAATAGCAGAGGAAGGCTAGGTAAGAGAATCAAGTCGAGCTGATCGTGTAGAAGATGATGGTCGTGAAAAGAAGGCAAAGATTGGGGAGACATATGTTACACTTAACAAGGCAATGAATGAGACCCAAGATCGAGTTTTGAGGTACCCGATCCAATTCGAAGGACTACCATTGTACATGATGGATCGCAGGACAAGGTATCACATCTTAGAAGAGAAGCGTAGCAAGGCTAATCAGTACCTTAACCGATAGTGATATGATTTATTTAATTATGTGAAGAACTTAATTAGTTTTAGACGTAAATTCTGATGTGTTTATGAACGAAGGAATATTTGAATGTTTTAAATCCTGTGGATTCTTTATTCCAGGATAGTTGATGTAAATAGCAGTTATGCTATCGTTTAATGTTAAAACTTTTGATTTAAATGAAAATATATCAAGTTGTTTGAGATGACGTGTTAAATGAGTATGTTAAATTGTTAAGTAATGCCTTAACTATTTAGAGAAATAAATAAAGTTCTAATAAGCGTTTATTTAACAGAAAAATGCCACCAAGGAGAAGACAACAGCGTCAACCGGCTCAGGAAGAGTCAACCAATAATAACAATAATGCCAACGCAAATCCCGTTCAACAGTTAGTTAACTTACTGACTGGAGCAATGAACAATTAACCTCAAGCTCCACCAAACACAACGTTTAAAGACTTCAAGGCGGTGGGACCGCCAGAGTTCAAAGGTTCCATGAACTCAATCGAGGCTCAAACATGGGTTATGGAAATGGAGAAGGTTTTCGACGTTGCTAGGGTTAGAGAAGACCATAAGACCGCTTTTGCAACATTTATGCTGAAGTCGGAGGCTAGCTACTGGTGGCAAGCAAACAAAGTACGAGGAGGTGAAGGTGTAATTACGTGGGAGAGATTTAAAGAGATGTTTTTCGAAATGTATTTTCCAACTAGTTCGCAGAATAAGATGGAGGTTCAATTTCTGGGCTGAAGCGAGGAAATGAAGCGTGCGACTACTGCGGATAAATTCAACGAGTTGACAAGGTTTGTCCCATACCAAGTACACACTGACGAGAGAAAGGCCAGAAGATTCGAACATGGACTAAAGCCTTGGGTGTACAGCAAGGTTTCAATGTTTCAGATAAACATATTTGCCAGAGTTTTGGAAAAGGCCATCCTCGCTGAAGGTGGAAGCGATGCGACGACCAAGTACAATCACGATTAGAAGAAGAAGAAGAGTGAAGGTGAATTTAATAACAAGGCCAGTGGAAGTGGCACAGGAGGTGGAAATTTCAATCAGAAGAAAAGGTGGAACGACAATTTCATCATCGGAAATCGGTAGGGTAATCGGAAAGAAAAGAATCGAAGCATGCGACTTGCGGAAAGCCCATCTGGGGAGTTTGTATGAAAGGAAAAAGAGTGTGCTACAATTGTGGTCGAAGAAGGCCACATAGCACCAAACCATCAAAACCCAAAAGAAGGGTGCTTATTTTACTTGTGGTTCAAGGACCATCTAGCAAGAGATCATCCCAAGAAGGGATCGGGAGGGTCAGGATCAGGAGGAAACCGAGGAAACAACAGTGGAAATGCCTTAACCATCACAGGACCTACCACAACAAACCGAATCGAAATGGCCGGAACTTTCAACATGACGGTCACGAAGATGCGATTCAATCCAAAGTGATGTGGTGTCGGTATCATTCCGATCAATAAAGTTAATGCATACGTATTATTTGATTCGGGTGCTACTTGTTCCTTTATATCCGATGATTTTGCCAAGAATTTAGATTTGCCTAAGAATGAATTGGATTACCCCATGAACATAGAAATTGCGAATAGAGAAATAATCCCTGTTCAGTACGTACATAAGAACTATAGAGTGGATATTAAGGGTAATATCATGAACGTAGATCTTATCCCTATTCGACTTGGAGAATTTGATGTTATTTTGGGAATCGACTAGTTATTCAATCACGGGGCTGTAATTGATTGCCAAAAGAAGCGTATTAATCTTATGACTCCGTCAAATGTTGTGTTTTATGGTAGCAAGTCGCTTAGACAAATGAGTTGTCTGACGATGCTGCAGGCCAGAAAATTATTGAGACAAGGCTGTGTAGGATACTTAGCTTACATAGTCGACAGTTGAAAAGAGAATCCAAAGGTAGAAGAGATACCGATTGTGACGAACTTCGTCGATGTATTTCTAGACGATTTGCCAGGACTTCCACCAATTAGAGAAATAGATTTCATGATCGATTTGGCGCCCGGAACTGCTCCAATATCAAAGGCACCATACCGTATGGCACCAGTAGAGATGAAAGAATTAATGGTACAATTACAAGAATTACTGGACAAGAAGTACATTCAACCGAGCGTATCACCGTAGGGAGCCCCGGTGTTGTTTGTGAAAAAGAAGGACATATTGATGTGGCTCTGCATTGATTATAGAAAACTGAACAAGGTCACGATTAAGAATAAATATCCATTACCAAGTATCGATGATCTTTTTGATCAATTAAAGGGAGCAAAGTACTTTTCTAAGATAGACTTGAGGAGTGGTTATCACCAACTGAAGGTGAGGCCAGAGGATGTACCGAAGACATCGTTCAGAACGCGATATGGTCACTACGAATTTTTAGTAATGTCGTTTGGTCTAACGAATGCTCCTACAGCATTTATGGGACTAATGAATGATGTGTTCAAGCCATTTTTGGGCAAATTCATAGTTGTATTTATAGATGATATTTTGGTATATTCCAAAACCAAAGAAAAACACGAAGAACATTTGAGATTAACGTTGGAAGTATTGAGAAGAGAGAAGTTGTACGCCATGTTTTCAAAATACGAATTTTGGATCGAACGAGTGCAATTTCTTGGTCACGTGAGTGATAAAAATAGATTTTCGGTAGATCCATCTAAAGTAGAAGCTGTAATTAACTGGGATCAGCCGAGAACGCCGTCAAAAGTAAGAAGTTTTCTTGGATTAGCAGGATATTATAGAAGGTTCATTCGAGATTTTTCCAAAATCGCAAATTCGCTAACGAATTTAACTCGGAAAGCTGTGAAATTTGTTTGGACGGAGAAGTGTGAGGAGAGCTTTCAAGAATTGAAGAAGAGATTGAGTACGGCACCTGTGTTATCCCTTCCGGATGATACATGAAATTTTGTTGTTTTTAGCGATGCGTCGCATAAAGGACTTCGTTGTGTGCTTATGCGAAACGGCAAAGTCATTGCGTATGCATCACGGCAGTTGAAGGATTACGAGAAGGGATACCCAACCCATGATTTGGAGTTAGCTGCAGTTGTTTTTGCTTTAAAAATTTGGAGGCACTATCTCTACGGGGAGAAGTGTGAAATATATACGGACCACAAGAGTCTGAAATATATTTTTACACAGAAGGATTTGAATATGCGTCAAAGAAGGTGGTTGGAGTTAATTAATGACTACGACTGTGAGATTTTATACCATCCGGGTAAGGCAAATGTGGTTGCCGATGCCTTAAGTAGAAAGGGTCGGGAGAAATTGACGATGTTGACTGCTCAGGAGGAGCTAATTTTAGAGATGGAGAAACTAGAGTTAGAGGTGAAGTATCCTATGGAAATTGATGAGAAGCTATTTCAGATGCAATCTGGTACAACCCTACTGGATAAAGTTGAGGCTCAGCTTCAGGACGAAGAATGTAAAAAGGTGACAAAGAAGATATCTGAAGGAACTGAACCGAGATTTAAGATGAATAAGGAAGGAATACTGAGATTTGAGAGTAGAATTTGGGTACCTACAGTACAAGAGATTAAGGAAGACATTTTGAGCGAGGCTCAAAGTTCACGATATTCGATTCACCCTGGTAGTACCAAGATGTACCAAGATCTTAGACAACATTTCTGGTGGCCGAATTTAAAACGAGATGTTGCAGAGTGTGTCGCTAAGTGTCTTACCTGTCAGAAAGTAAAAGCAGAACATCAGAGACCAAGTGAATTGCTTCAACCGTTGGAAATCCCAGAATGGAAATGGGAACATATTACAATGAACTTCGTGGTTGGCCTTCCGATGACTCAGAAAGGCTACGACGTAGTATGGGTTATCGTTGACCGACTGACGAAATTTGCACACTTCCTTCCAATCAAAATCAGATTCAATTTATATCAGTTGGCAAGGTTATACGTAAAAGATATCGTTTCGAGACACGGAGTGCCGATATCAATTGTTTCAGATAGGGATCCGTGCTTCACATCAAATTTATGGAATCGTCTTCAGGAATGCATGGGTACACAATTGCGAATGAGTATAGCTTATCACCCTCAAACAGACGGACAGAGCGAATGAACAATTCAAACGTTAGAAGATATGCTAAGAACCTGTGTGATGGACTTCAAAGGAAATTGGGATGATCACCTACCGTTAGTAGAGTTCGGCTACAAAAACAGTTACCACGATAGTATTGGCATCTTGCCTTACGAAGCGTTATACTGGCGAGAAAGTGCGAACTCCGCTTTTTCTTGGGATGAAGTTGGTGAAAGACAATTACTAGGGCGAGAATTGAGTACAATGATTTACAAAATAGTCAAAGTGATCCGAGCACGACTGGTAGCGGCTCAAGATCGACAGAAGAAATTCGCTGATCCACATTATAAAAATATCGAGTTTGAATCAGGTAGTTATGTTTTCTTGAAGGTCTCTCCCTGGAAAGGGAAGATCAGGTTCGGAAAGAAAGGAAAATTGAGCCCAATATTTATTGGACCCTTTGAAGTACTGAGAAGAATCAGAGAAGTTGCGTACGAGGTAGCCTTACCTCCATCACTTGAGAATGTCCACAATGTCATCCATGTTTCTGTGTTACGACCCTACAAAGCCGATTACAAGCATGTAATTGAATATGAACCCCTGCATTTTGAGAAAGACTTATCTTAAGAAGAAATTCCTGTCCAAATTGTAGACCGAAAAGAACAAGTTCTCAGAAATAAAGTTATACCTTTTGTTAAGGTAATTTGGAGGAACCACAACGCTGAAGAAGCTACGTAGGAACTCGAAGATAATATGATGAAGAATTACCCTCATTTATTTTCTTAATTTTTTGTAAGCGATTCTGGGGACAGAATCTTTGTAGGGGGGGGGGGGGACAATGTAACGGGTTGAATTTATTGAGTCATGATTCTAGGGACAAAATCCTTTTAAGGGGGGAAAGATTTGATGAACGAGATTTTTGTAAATTAATTTTAATATTTATTGAATTAAATAAATATTTTTTGATGATTTAATTATTAGATTTAATAATTAGTTGATGCAATTGTGGTAGATTAATTTAATTATATGTGTTATATTTATTAAATTAATGTAGAGAATAATTATTATTCAAGTATGTAATTTATGTGAGCTTATTGTATTAAATGAAATATTTAATAAGCGTAATATTATTTTAATTAATTTAATTATTAATTAGAGAGTTAATAATTTGACATTATTTATTAATGAGAAATTAATTATATGACTATGTGAAATTATGAGAAGTTATTATATTTTATTTATATTAAATAAGATATATGAATTATTGTGCAAGTGGGTGTGACATGATTTAAACTATAGTATAAGAGGTTTATTAAATTAAATGACTTTTGGAACCTATTCTAGCTAGACAAATATGGCACTAAAGGAGGTTGGGAGCAGTTACCCATGTTAGATAAGCGGACCTCCATCCATATCGCGTCGATTCTTTTGATAATATATATCGTATTCTCCTTTCTTTTTTTTATTATTATTGGCTAAGTCTAGAGATATAAAGAGAGAGATTGAGAAATTCAAGAGAGAGTTCAAAGGTTTTTGTGAGAACTCAGTGATTGAAGAAAAAATCTAAGCCTACATATATATAGTTTATTCTCAGGTTAATCTCTCCTTCCCAAATTTAAAATTTCACGTATTCAAGTTTTGATAAAAATGGCTTTCACAGTTTTCTGTAAAGTCTCTATTTGAAAGGCTTATGTGCATATATAGGTTAAGATGTTATCAAATTGTATTTGATTATATATATTGTATAAACCATATCATCTGTTTCATGAAATTACATCGTGTATGATTGCTACAAAATTACAAAGTTTGGGTTATGGCCATATGGCCTTATACGTGATTTTAGTATGTCAAATATAAATGTTTTCATAAAATTTACACTCGTATATTATTATGCATGTTGATACGAAGAGACCAAAGTTTAAATGAACGGATTCGGTGTTATAACGAATCCATAGTGTCAATTTTCATGTTTTATTTTCAAAACCTTCAAGAACATCAAAGTCAGTGAAATTATAGATTTTAACTCTGTGATTATGTGTTTTAATGGGTTAAAATAACTTTATAGATGTTGGGTAATGATTATGTATAAATCATAACATGTGGGTATGTTAATTTAGTGAAATTAATGATCATTTTGTGTCCTTTTCATTTTTTTACTGTTCTTCTTCAGAATCGAATCATGGAGTCGAAGTCTTGAGTTTAACTCAAGCGCCAACTCCAGTAATCAAGTCCCGCGCCAGCATGCAGCGCCATAGTCTCAACTCAACGCCAAGACTGAAACAGTAAATGAAATATAAAAGTGCGCCATTACTCTCTCGAAAAAGTTCGAGAAATGAGATTTTTATAAAATGATTAAGTCTAGCAATGTGTTAGTAGCTTAATGTAATGAACATGGACATATGTTAGAAGTATAATGAGATATTAAAATAAATGTTTAACATGTAAATAACATAATTACATGTGGATTGAACTATGGATTTCATAATTAGCTTGTTATTCATGATGTGTAAATTATGTGACAAAGTAGTAATTTGACTAAGTATAGTCAATAATCTAAACAAAGAAAATGAGTTTATGATGATTAGTTAAGTTATAATTAACTGGTATTGTGAATGTGAATGGTATGTAGGATTAAATTCAAAGAACGTGCTTAGTTAAAATGTAATCTACGCACGAGGCAAGTTTCCTAACCCTACTTGTCATTATTGTTCAAGTTTATTATTTACCTCGAGTAAACTATCATTACTATTATTCAAGTTCAAATGTTATATTAAAGATTGATTATCTTTTCAAAGCATGATTTAGTTATACAATAATTGTCCTATTGTATACTTCTTGAGATTATTATTCAAATTGAATATCATTATTGTTGAACCTTATTAGACTAGTGAACTTTATTGATTCAACTAGTCCTTAGTTGATGAATGTTCTAAATTTCAGAACCCTTATTGAATTATCCAAACCAAACTTCCTTTGTTGCGGACTCGAATGTCAAACTGAGATGAACAACCCTGCAAGGGGATTTATTTATGCGTTAGCGTTAAGATATTGTGCATGTGATGGTACTACTAAGGATGATCCCCTAAAATGCGAGTAGAAAGGTCCATAGTCTTATGATCATGTTAAAGGTTTCAAGTATAACCCTTGATAACCTAGGACATAGTTCAAGGTCTTATGACCCTCAGAATTGTTTTGATTCTTGTTATTCATTCTTGATTCAAAAGTTGAGCTTTTATTCAGATGTCTTTGATTTATTCGCATGTTATTATACTGTTATTTCATTATTATACTTGTGGGCATTAGTGCTCACTCTTGTTTAATAATAACATTGCAGTTAAGAACGTAAGAACTGATGAACCTTGCACTAGTAATGGCAAGGCCAAGGTTAACAAATGATGAAGACTTGTTATTTTTATTAGATGATGTATTTATGTTTAAGACTTGAGTTAATGATGTTGTTTAAGACTTATTTGTTTATGATTCTGCACAGATGTTTAAGGTTAGTTTAACCTGGGATTGTAATATTATTATTCGGATGTTGTAACCTTTAAGGGGAAGATTTTATTCTATCTATTGCATGGCTTGCATTTATTATGGGTAGATAGATAGATGATATTTGTACAGTAAACACCAAATCCCGTGGAATTAAAGTACCCAGATTTTGGGGTGTCACAACTGCTATCTCACCTAACACTTGAAAAATTATTTTCAGCAGGCATGTAGTCCCTTTCCTTAGCTTCTTCAATACGCTTCTTCGATACATACTAAGGATGAGTATTGTGAATCCTGAAAGTCTTAACGTCTATAATCTATTCTTCATTTGTAGTATTTTATCCTTCAGCTAATGGACAATGCTCGATGCTTCTGATGCTGATAGGAGATACACTACGATTGTGATCGTTGTGTCTTGACATGTTAGTGTTTGATTCAGCCTGATCAAAGAGAACACTACGATTTCACTTTAGCACTGATAAACTATGATCTTTTACTTGCTTGACATCACATACTCTACATTTTTGAGAGTAGACTACAATTCTTGACTTGGCTCGGCAGATGCTCAGACCAATTCCATAATTCTGAGAGTAGCTTTCAAGACAGACTACGATTCTGAATCAACTTCTTTGATACTCTACGATTCTGCCTTAACTTCTGCCATCTTTCGTCTGACTCGACTGTGTTCAATTTTTCTTTAGTAGACTACGATTTTGCCTTGTCTTCTTGGAAAACTTGAATGACTTGTGCAGAGCTCTACGATCATACATGCATATCTATTACACATAAACATAGATCAACCTAACAGTTTTGATCTTTTCTTCTATACATTCATTTACAGAATGATAAATATTAAGCAAAGATCAACCTAAAAATTATGATCTATCACCTAAGTCCTTGCACATATGTTCTTTGAAGGACTTTACATATAAGCATCTTTTATTTACTTTCAACATCAAATTTTAATATGTAATTTCCAACAGACTAGTTAGAGAACTTGACCCCTGGTCATGCAACTGTTTTTAGTGTTAGATGCAAATACCCAAATATTTGTTTTCGTTGTACTAATCCTGCAGGAGAGCAAAAGCATAATTTCACCTCGGAGATGATCCCGCGGGAGGGAAAAAGCATAATTTCACCCCGGATACAACCCCGTGGAGGGGAAAAAGTAGAAATTCACCCCAAACCACGACATGATTCAAGCAAGGATCACGAACGCTGAGGAGAAGGACGTAAGAGACCACCACAATGATCCCGAGAGGAAGACTACCCAAGACGACCCCCTGACTACCCTCAAACACATGAAGATGTCTATCAACTTACTAGTTACTTCATCTTCCCGAACCCAGAATTGGTCAAACTCAACACCATTGTGCAGCGCTCGGAAGAAGCTTTCCATGATAGTTAGGCACATCTCCCAACTTTTCCCAGATTGAAAGAGATGAATGATCGAAGGAACAAACTTCGAGACTGCAAGACCCACGGGGCCCAGCCGCAAGTACACATGATGCTGGCTTGGGGCCTATATTAGAGCATTGATAGCTCATTTGCAAAGAAGAAAACTCATTTTTAGAGAGAGAAAGTCCGATCCTAGAGAGAAAAAGGCTTTGGTTTAGTATAAAATCATTAGATTTGAGTTAGATCCATCACTTATATAGTAGATATCATATATCAAGAGTAGTATAGCTTAGATTCGGGCTTAAGGAATCTTGTATCTTCATTCCCCAAGGTGAAAAATCGAACCTTTGGCCATTTCTTTGTACGTATAGTTAGATCTATTAGATCCATTTTAATATAGTGCTTAAATTCATTTAAAGTTGCAATCTTTATACATATATTGGTTGTTTACCTATAAATCTATATATTTTATCTAATATTTTGTTTAGATCTAGTTAAAGATTAAATCTTTTTATTAGATCTAGCCTAAATCTAGTCAGATCTAGCCCTAAATCGGCTCCATGGCTTTAAAGCTTAAACTTTTGTGTTAGATTGGCTCAGATATAGACTAGATGATGAGTATGTTTTGTGCTTATGAATCGAATATTATTAAACTTAATTATTGCTATCTTTAAGTGTTTTTAGTATCTTTTTATGTGTTTTTGTGTTTATTTATTGTAGGTTGGAGCTGGAGGGACAAATTGGTCATTTAAATAGTATCGTATGGATAGTACCATATGAATAGTACCTATGAATAGTACCCCAATATGAAAAGATTAAAATTTAATAAGAATGTTCAGACCAATATTCCAACGAAATGATATTAGATGATGCGCAAAACTTAAGTAATTTTTAATCACTTCAGGAATTATAGAAGAAATACTTACCATAGTAAGTTTAAATTTAGGAATATAACTTGGAATAATATCCCTTACATAATATTTAGTGTGAAGGAAAAAAAATTCTTACGAGTATTGAAATAAAATAATATCCTTTACTTAATATTGAATCTAAAATAATATTCCTTACGAATATTGAACGAATATAATATCCCTTAAGAATATTGAACGAAAATAATATTCCTTACGAATATTAAACGAAAATAATATTCCTTACGAATACGAAAAATAATATCTCTTACGAATATGAAATAAATAATACCCCTTACCTTAGTAGGAGACTAATTGTGACTGTAACGCCCGAGAAAATCGAATTTTTAGAAGAATTAAAATTTTATTTAATTATAATGATTAAATGAATTTAATTGATTATTTATGGGAGCAAGCTAATTGAAGGTCGTTATATGACCTAAACATGTCAGAACATCGTAGGATTTTGGCTATGTGGTAGAATTAAAGTGTTTGAATTTCAAAGACGAAAATAAAAGCTTTCCGAGAAATTTTCCGAAAAACACTATTCACGCATTTCTGCTCAGGAATTATTTTTGAACTTCCGAGAAATACGTAACGATAGAATATCGAGGTGAGATAGAATATCCAATAATATTTCAGTTATGGAAAACGTAATATTTCGTCTGTGGACTTAATTTGAGAACGTTAGAAAAAATCAAGCGTTAAGAAGTTAGGGTAATAATTGTATGATAAGTAAATTGTGCGAGGAAGAGTATACGAGTATGATACGAGGTATTATACGAGTATGTATGAATGATGGTATATCGTATATCATGAATTAGTATACGAGTTAGGATACGAGAATTATAGGTAAAGTATATGTCCTAAGGCTTTAAGCCAAATGTATTGAATTTGTAGGATTGTGTAGGAAATATTAAAGTCCAATGAGAATTGACAAAGCCAAAATGTAAGAATGGTTAAGTCCAATAGAAATTAAGGAGCAAGCCCAAGTTTATGTAATGAGAAGCCCGAAGTGAATTAATGTAAGCCCAAATTATAAGTAAGCTAATTAAACCTTAAGCCCAAAATATTAATTCAATGGGTAAGGGTGATCCATGGGGCAACCCATGAGAACATGGATGACCCAAAGTGGTGGGCAAGTAAAGTGACTTAATGGATAAGTGTTGTGGTGAGCAAGTAATGTGACTTAATGGCTAAGATGAGTGGTGAGCAAGTGTTGTGATGGCCAAGCAAAAAGTTTGGAGGCCAAGTTTACCTAAGGGCAAAGTAATGAATAGTAAAGAGGTGTATTAAGGAGGTCGAATGGCCTAAAGACTATACTACCCTAACCTAGCAAGTCCTATAAATAGCAAGCTTCCATTTCATTTGTTAGTTGTTAGTTTTTCATCCAACAACTTATAAGTTGAGAGATTAGTGGCTTTAGAGAAAAATCTAGAAAAAGCTATAGTTTATAGTTCAAGAAATAAGAAGAATGAATAGCAAGAGAACATAAAGGGTAAGCAATCCTAAGCCATGAATCTCTTTCTCTTCCATTATTAGAGAAGGGGGTAATGGTTGAACTAGTATGCTAAGGAATGATAAATTAAAGGGCTTAAGTCTTAATAAGCCGTGTAAGTCATGAATAAGTAATTTAATCATAAATATGTTATGAACTTATAATGAACAGATATGAACTTGTAACATGGTTATACAAATGAAGTTAGTATGATAATAAGAAGCAAGAATAATGGTTAGAAGTCATTAACCATAATAAGTTATATGAAAAGAAGACATAAGTCATGAGTAATGAAAATATAAGAAATTTATATTTTTATAAGTTATAAACTAACAACGAACTAGTAATAACTTATCATGTTTATAACTTAATGAAGCATGTATGTCAAGATGTTAGTATAATGGATTAAATCCAATTGAAATGGTTTAAAAATCTCAAGTAACGAAGTTTTGCCGGAATTAACACGATTGGACGATAATCGTAGAATTCGTGAAATTCTCGGAATGGAAGTCAAATTTTGATATTGAGCTTGGAAACGTTGGTTTCCAATGGAGACAAGTCTTATTTGGCATTATAGAGTTGCGGACTCAAAAATGGCCGGATTCCAACTTAGAACGAAGAAACGAGCATTGAACGTTCACGAACGTTTATTGTTTTCGTTAAAAAATGGACTAATAGGTGGAATTTTAGTAAACGAAATCGAATAGATAAAATTCTTGCATGAACACGTAGGATACGTAATTTGTGAACCGTAGGCTCTTGAACGAGCCAATTCGGACTTATAACGAAGAAGTTAGGAGCTTGGGAATCTCACTTAAAATAAAATATGTCAAAATTGTTTGATACACAGAGTTGGCATCGCGGCGCGACTCAAGGCAGGAATGGTCGGCGCCGCAGCGCGAGACCAAACCTTAGCCCTTGTTAACTGGCACCGCAACGCGGCCAATTACACTAAGCATGGTGTAGCAGCGCAGTGAACAAAATTTAGGAACCAAAAGCCTGCATGGCAATAACATGAGCCCAAGAGAGAAGTCAAAGAAGCAATGGCCAACACTAGGTCATGCACAGTAATAAAAGATTACAAGTAAGGAAATAAAGATAAGTGATTAGTAATGAACTAATACATTAATAAACTTAATGTAGCATCATTGTAAACCTCAAGTAACACACTAAAGGTTAAATATAAGTTGGATTTGAACATAAATGGTATGTAATGAATGTACTTAACCAATGACGATCGAGTTTCGAACAATAACGTAAGGACATTAATAAGCCGCAAAGAAGGATGTTTAACTCGAACCGAGTTGTATTATTGAAATAATTTCAATTAAGTTATATGAGAGAAAGAAGTTGGTAAGAACGATGTAAAAGAACGACGGTAAGCTGGAACCAATAATAACAAATCTAATACATGATTAGATTGAGAAGAATGGTAAGATTGTTTAGGAACTAAGTATGTTCATTCATGACCTAGTGTGGTATGTTATGTGATTATGTGTTGTAGAGACCGTAAAGACTCAAAGGAAAAGTAATTATTCTATAGCAGACGCTGAAGGCAAGTTTTTCTAAACGCATGTCTAACCTTCGTGTTAGCCAGGTTTTCAAATGATTCAAGTTATGAGATGCATGTATGGTTTTAAAGAAAGAGTCGATGCCAGTTTTAACTCGGCTAGACTAATCTTGATAGATTGATTGAATTGTTTATAAGTCTTTCAATATAAAATTGCTAACACTATCCTACGCCAACTGTTTGGTACGGATTCAAGGTAATCCTGTATATGAATAAACAAATGTAATTTTTATCGAGTATTCGATGGGCACGCGAGGTTGCCACAACTTAAACGTACACACGTTTAATGGATGTAGTGTTGATCAATATAGAGTACTATAGGTTGTTCACCTAGAAGTGCTCGTAAGATATCTCGGACTTACGAACTTCGTGTCGGGTTGTCCTTTTCAAAGAAACTATAAGACGTTCATGTCTTGAACCAGAATTAATGTATTACTGAATATTGTTATTGTAAAATGTTTTGAAGGAAAAGAAACACTATTTTAAGCTATTGATAGTACTTCGTAATTATCATCCAGTTATTGAAGATATACGATTCCTATGTTTCAAGCATGCTTTTAAAATGAAATTGTTGTACTTGCTGAGCTTGTTATGCTCACTCTTGCTTGAACCATATGAATGCAACTTAGTAATCAAGAATGGACCAAAGGATTAAATCGAGGATAATCTGAAGGCTAAAGCGAACTTGTAGATTACCTATATAATAGTATAGGTTTGTAATGATAATATTTGATATTATGACAAGAACAAATGTAACGGTTATAAAGAACCTTGGGAATGGTAGTATTGTTTTGAAATATATATAAGACATATTTCATTCTTTTAAGGCATTTCAATTGAATGTTTGTGTGAACTGTAGCACCGTGGAGCACCATATGTCGGGTTGGAAGAGACCCGAATTTGGGAGCGTCACAGTGACTAGTATAGTAAAGATATTCTTGAAGAAATCTTGCACTATTTGATACACTCAAAGTTTCCTTATACTCAAAAGAAATACGCACAATATTATAGAAGAAGAATTCTCTGATTTTGGTGTGTTTAGGAAGGAGGTTAACTTAGCCTTTTTATAGAGCAAAGACCTGAAGAAAATTCAATAGGCTTGCCAAACTTTTCCTTTTCTCCTCCGTGTATAACTTCCTTATTTTCTTGCCTAACTCCTCATTTTCCAATTAATTGAGGGCCCACAATTTGGAGGAAAAGGATTTGCATGAGAAATTCTTCTGCCTTTCTTTCTTTCTTTCTTGCCTAACCTCCTCCCATTTCTTATGGGTGAGGCCCACCAAATGAATACAAACATGCTTTGCAGGCATAAGCCACCAAAAGAAAAAGAATGAGCAGAAGTGCACGGAAGTGGTTTCGGAAAAAGATTTCAAAGCCAAAATGATAACCTTCACTCCACTTTTATTCAAATTCTGAAAATTATACATTATAATAATAATAATATTACCATTTAAATTATAAAAAAATTATATTATTATATTATCACATTATTATAATATAATATTATAATAATATATTTGAATGAATATTTTATCGGAGAAAATATTTGTGATTCCATAGGAAAATATTCCAAACTTTTAACAAATGTTTTGTGCTAAATTCCTTCATTTATATCAAAATTGAACCAATATCCACCACATAATAATTATTCATAAGTAATATTATAAGCTCACAATATGAACAACCAGATCATTAACAACCAGATCCTTATTGGCGCACAATTATATAACCTAACCTATTTTCTCGACAGAACTTTATAGACATAGCCAATAATGCTAACTAATAATATGAATAATTGTGTCATGTTAATTATTGATTTAATAATATAAAATATTGTGCAGATGACATTGTGATAATAATTGAATCAATAATATGAGATATTTTGCAACAATTACTGTGACAATTATTGAATGAAATGAGTGACTTCTTACGTAAGCATCAATAATCAGAAATATTGTGCAATGCCGTGTGCTACTATGCAACCACGTGTATTATTGTACTTTTATCACCGGGTATTTCAACAGTTAACGATAAAAGTTTTGTCATTATTTTTATAAAAGGTTATTTCTGTCACTTTCTATATCCGATATTTATTCCGTTATGTGGTCCACCAATGATTGTGCCGTCATACGGATATTCCCCGACAAAAAGAATATTTCCCGACCAAATGAATATTTTATGACAACTTGCTTATTTTGAAAATTTTGCATATATCACCCATAACTAAAGCATTATATCAAATCAACACCTTATTATTCAAAATAATAATTAGAGAAAATTAAATTTTTATTCATAAAAAGTTAGGGTCTTACAACCTCCCCTCCTTATGAAATTTAATCCTTGAAATTGATGTACGTACCTGGTATATCGAAAAAGGTGAGGATACCTTGTTTTCATTTCAGATTCTAACTCCTAGGTCATTTCCTCAATATCATGGTTTTTCTATAAAACTTTGACTTGAGGTATAACCTTTGAGCGTAAAATATGTTTATCCAAGATTTTAACAGGTACCTCCTCATACGTTAAATCTTCTGCTATCTCGTCTGGTTCTAATTAAATAATGTGGTTCGGGTCTTTCACATATTTACATAGCTTGGATATATGAAAAATGTTATGAACACGAGACATACTTGGCAGTAATGCGAGTCTATAGGCCACAGTTCCTACTCAGTCGAGGATTTCAAATTGACCAATGATTTGAGGGTTAAGGTTTCCTCTCTTCGTCAATTCTTGCTTCTGAAATAACACCTTGTACTTTCTTCTTCATATTCATTAGCTCCAGGTCTGTAGCTTGAGCAACTTTAACTTTATCGATTAAAGTCGATTCTACTCGTATATTTGACATCATCACATGGGTCCCTAAAGTCTTTAAATCTATCTCCATCATTTGTAAGTTATACGAAATGGGTCTTTGTGTTTGACAATATCGCACTCGTACCCGCATATGATCTTCTACTCAATGCGTCAGCTACTACGTTCGAATTTTGTATCTTTTCGAGTCAGCTGAGTTAATGGAGTGGCAATTCGAGAAAATTATTGCACGAATCTCCGATAATAACCAGCTAAGCCTAGAAAGCTACGTATTTTGATTACTGACTTAGGTTGCTCTCAACTATGACTCATATCCCAACTTTGGATAGCACCTCACAATGGCACCTATTAGTTTACCATCGCACAAATATGGCATTTCCTACGGAGAGTCTAGCTTCAGTGCATTACACAAAAGAAGTCACCAGGTAGAGGCTCGGGTACCAACTCCTGTAGTTGGGTTTTTAACTCTTGAAGTTTAATAGGAGACATTCGATATGAGATTTTGGAAATGGGTATTGTACTGGGTTCAAGGTCAATACAAAATTCGATTTTATGCTCTTGGGGTAGGCCATGAAGTTCTTCGGGAAATACGTCACTAAATTTATTAACAACAGAAATATCGTTTAAATCTGACATATTTTTGTTTAAACCCATGACATGGGCTAAGAAAGCTTGACATGCGTTTTTCAATAAACGAATGGCTTTATGGCTTGATATGACAGTGATTGACTTTAGTGGTTTGGTTGCTTAAATTCGCATAACAGGTTTGTAAGACCCCAACTTTTATGAATAAAGATTAGTTTTTCTCGAAATATATTTTTGAATATTATGGTGTGGATTTGTTATATTATTATAGTTGTGGGTAATATTTATAAATTTTGCAAAGTAAGAAAGTTGTTATAAAATATTCAATTAGTCAGCGAATATTCGTTTTAGCAGGGAATATTCGTACGACGACACAATCATTGGTGGACCCCACAACGGAAGTTTTTTCGTAGTTAGAAAACGGCAAAAATATCTTTTTTAAAAAACAACGGCGAAAGTTTTACCGTTAAACTGTTGAACTACCCGGTGGTAAAGTACAATAATACGCGTGTTTGCATAGTAGCACACGGTATTGATTATTGATGTTTACGTGAGAAGTCACTTAGTTATACTCAATTATTGCTACAGTAGTTGCTGCATAATATCTCTCATTTTATTGAGTCAATTATTGTCACAGTATCAATATTTTTATATTATTAAATCAATAATTGAGATGACAAAGTTATTCATATTATTATTTGCAATATTGACGATGTCTAGAAAGTTCTGTCGAGGAGAGGTTTGGTCACCTAATTGCCCGCCAATAGGGAGAAATCCTTATCAGAAAGCCCCCTCTTTCCTGGGAATGATCTGGTTGTTAAATATTGTGAGTTATAATGTTAATGATGAATAAGTTCGTATTGATTAAAGATGAAATTGATATTTTCGTTGTGTTGAGATTATTAGTGTTAATGGAAATCGACATCTAATTCGATAATAATTGATGTCTGGAGGTTATATTGACCAATCGGGTAATTAATCGGATAAATGAGCAATTAATTTCTATTAAATCACATGCTTATAACTATTTGTTCACATGTATGTACTATTGATTCACATGCATGTACTATTAGGGGAGGTGGTGCAAGATTGATAATACTTGCATTGCAAAATTTAAAATAGAGGTATAGATGATGGTACTATACCGTAACTATTATTTTCACATGTGTGTACTATTGATTCACATGATGTACTGTTAGGGGAGGTGGTGTAAGTTTGATAATACTTGCAGGACTAAATTAAAAATGAAGGAAAAGATGAAGGTATTATACTGTAATATTTCAAGCCCCAAAACGTGCAATTATCGAAATTATATTTTCCTATAAATAGAAGCTCATTCTTCTTTCATTCTCACCAATTCACTAAGACTGACAAGAGTAATTATAGAGAGAGAAGTTATAGAGAGAAAGAAGAAGAGAAGTCTGCTACCTCACTATTCCAGTATCCAGTCTTCTTCTGAGGTAAGGGATATTATTTTTGTTTAGTATTCGTAGGAATAATATTTTCTTCCATACTCTGTAGTATGTGAGTAATATTATTTTGTCTCGTATTCCTGATTATACCCTCATTTTGTAAGAGTATTGTTTCTATCCTCCGTGAAATTAGTAGAATATCCTTGAAATTTGTGCTTCATCTAGTATCGTTTCACAAAGATATTTTCTACACATTCTTGTTAAATTTTAAGCTTTTCATGCCGGAGTACTGTCCATGAGTAGTATTTATTTATACGATACTATTCACAAAGTACTATTCACGGGGTACTATTCAGAAAGTACTATTCATGGGTACTATTCACAAAGTGCTATTCACCAGCACTATTCACAGGGTACTATTCTCGAAGTACTATTCACTGGGTACTATTCACTCGGGTACTATTCACCCGAGGAATTATTAATGATAAAAATTGATTTCTTTGCTGTCCAAATCATTTTTGATACAATATTATTCTTGAATTTTACTCCACAAAGCAGTATCATGTTGACAATTTGGACATTATTGAATTCTGAATAAATTAAATTATAAATATTTAAAAATTTATCCTTTGATTTCTTTTAATTGAATTCATATATCATTGTCATCATCCTCATGTTTATATTGTGATAAAAGTCATCTGTGGCTTACATGCATAGATGTACTATTGATTGGTATGATTATGACCAGGGATTATTCGATATAATCATGACCGTAATGTTACAAATGATGTGGTAAAAGTCCTCATTAACCCGTAGTGCATTGATGGACAGTTGTTGGTATGATCATGACCATTGATGATTACATGAATATTCTGCATTATCTTAGTCATAATATTTCTTATTGGGCTAGTTGAGCTCACCCTTTTGCTTTCATTTTTCTCTTCAGGAAATAAGAACGTAGCCGAAACTAGTCGGGGAACAGAGTGACGACCCGAGATGGTGGCTATAGTAGTCCTTAATATTTTATGAAATAGTGTGATAATAAATGTAATGAGGACTTCATTTGAGTTTGAATATTGTCTATGAGACAATATTCGTGTAAAAACTCTAAGCTACGTTGTTGTCGTATTTTATAAAAGAAGTTTGTATTTGATTTACGTACCATGTATTTGGCAACTCAGAATGGGTGATGTATACCTATTTTGGGGGCGTCACAAGGTTGGTTAGGAATATGAAAACTAACGACCTTACGAAAACAATCAATTTTAATATAATGAGTATTTAACCAATCAATCCCTAAAATCACATCAAATGCAAGTATTTTTAAAGAGATGAAATCAACTGGTAATATGAGGGTGCCGATTTGAATCAAATAAGATTTATAAATGGTGGATGTAATGAAGGTTCTCGTAACAGAGTTTCAACCGATAAGTCAAAGTCTAATTTCTCAGGAGTTAAGTTCAAACGTTAAGCACAATTAGGCAAAATAAAAGACTGGGTAGAACCGGTATCGAATAAGGTATAGACTTCGCAAGAGTTTATGATTAGCTTACCCGTGATAACTTCGTTCGTGTTCCTCGCTTTTTGAGAAGTCACGACAAGCGCTCTTCCTTGAACCATTGACTTTGACTTGTCTGGGACAACCTTTGGTGCCACCGTCCCAGCTGGACTTAACTTCCCTGCATGACAAAATCGAGCTAAGTGACATTCATTTTTGCAATTGAATCACACTTTGGGTTGCTGCATACACTTTGGACTGATGTGTCCCTCCTGTCTGCATTTGTAGTATACGACCGATGGTCGTTCTCATTCATTAGAAATGAGTGTTGGTGCTGTTGTCGATGTCTTTCCGTCATTGTTGAATATTCTCTTCTTAAATTTGTTCCCACTTAGTTCACCTCTCCTATGGAATGATAATTTCCTCCACGATGGTTATCATTGTTCCGATGGCCGTTGCCACTTGTACGATTATTATCGTGTTGTTGGTCGTTATCTTTTGGTTGAGCTGACTCATTATCACGCTCTAATAACTGAGCCCTATTCACAACATCTGAATACAAACAGAGTTTATGAGAGATGAGATGTTGACGAATTTCTGGTTTCAAACCTCTCAGAAACATTCGCGTCATTCGCACCTAATTATCCACCAAATGGGATGCAAACCGGGATAACTCTGCAAACATAGCCTCGTATTGCGATACTGTAATATTGTTCTGTTCCAGCTTGATGAATTCCACCTCCTTCATGTGACGAATACTTGCCGGAAAATACTTATCGTTGAACAATTCCTTGAACTTCTCCCAAGACATCTTTAGTGTGGAAAGATGAGTACGTTTTACAGATTCCCACCACTAATCTGCCTTTCCTCGCAACATAAAGGTGGCGAAGGGAACCTTTTGCTCCTCTGAGCATCCCAAGACATCAAACATCTTGGTGATCTGCTAAATCTATGCCTTTGTCTTAAGTGGCTCTAGCTTTCCTGTGACATCCCTGATTTTTAGAATTTATAAATGAGAATTTTATAAATAAAAGTATTATTTATGAGATATGTTGGGTGTGAGTATGTGTATGTCTTATATTGTAGAATATGTGAATTTATGTGAAGAGAGTGTTATAAATTAATTTTAATATATATAAATATTTAATTGAATTATTTATTGAGTTAAATAAATAAATTTGGTTTTGATTATAGAGTAATGTAATTAAGTGTAGTAGATTAATTAAATGAATATTTAGTATTGAATTTAATTAATATAATAATTTTATGTTATAGTTCTAATTTAATTGAGATAATTAAATTAGATGAGTTATGTGATGATTGCTACACGAAATTATAATTAACAAGTAAATATAATTATGTGATAATTTGATGAGATTGATTGATGTTAAACCATTGATTAATTAAAATAATGAGTATTTGCCAAACATGGTCTTAGGCTTTTCAAGTTGAAGTTGGTGTAACCTATGTATTAACTAGTAATTAGTATATATAATAATTACTAGGAGTTACATATATTATATATTACTAGTATTGTATATTATATGTATATACTACAAGTTAGTACGTTAGTTTTAGAAAACAAACTAAAGAAAGAAGAAGAGAGTTAGAGAGAGTTGTAGGAGAAGAAGAAGAGGAAGAAAAAGAAGAAGAAGGGAAAGCTTTGAGAAGACAAAACAAGCCCCATCATCATTATCTCCATCTCTCTCTTAAATTCATACTAATAAGGTTATAATATAAATTCCTTGTTTAATTATATTTTTATGTTCTTCATAATGTAGGAGAAATTGAGAGAGATAGAGAGAAATAGATGAATTGAGATGAGCTAGAAGAAAAAGAAGAAGAAGAAGAAGAAGAAGAAGAAGAAGAAGAAGAAAAAGCTAGAAGAAGGTAACTTCAAAACTCTTATTTAATCTTTGATTTTTTTGGGTAGGTTTATGTTCTGGGGTAGTAGATCATGCTTAATCTTGTTTGTATAGGTTTAATCTTGGATTATCAAGAATCAAACAAGAGGATTCAACAAAGAAAATGAAATGGAAAGATAATCTTGTAAACTTCATACCTCTTTGGGTGTAATGAGTTAGAAAGTGAGCCTTATATCAAATCGAAGATATGGAAGTAAGCTATATTCTGAAAGTAGAATCACATGAAAATTCTGTGTAGATTTCTTGCAATGTCTATTTTAGTAAGGCTGGTCCGAAGGGAAAATTATCTACCTAGAAAATCAAAACTGTTACGGTTTCTGACTTTGAACAATTCATATAAATTCGTGTGTTTTGAATTTGAAGAAACTTTAAACTGCAAAGTTGTAGATATGGAAGCTTACTAGCCAGAATCGCAAGATTGAGCCATTTTATGGACCGGATCATGTCCGAAATAAATTGTTTAGTAAGGATGTCCAGAAAATGAAATTTTCTAGACTAGTTGATGAATAACAGAATCTGGTTTAGATGGATAAGGGTCTGACTTTAAGGCCTAGATGAGGTTGTAGTACACTGAGTAAGGGTTAATTCTATATAAGAAGGAACAAAAACGGACATGTAACGAAGGAGTTATCTTAAAAACAAAAACAACGTTTTGTTAAAGAAATTGTGAAGATGAGTTTTATAATTCTGTTTGAATTAAGATTTTGGGTGATGGTATATTTTGATGATTAAAAATATGTTTTGACATATGTGTTATCATATTCTATGCATAATTAACCATTTCAGATCAAGAGTTGAGATAAATTAATGTGTGCAAATAACGTGCTCGATAAAATGCCTAAGAGTAATAGTGTTTCTAAACTTTGGTATACAAAGTGTCTATCTAATGACTAATATTGGATGTTATGTGCATCTGAGTATGAAAAGATGATAATACAAGAATAATAATGGAAAGAAATTTAAAAGGGCAATTTTTGATTTTTGAAGGAAAATTAAACTTGTAAACAATGTGTTGAATATGCATTTTTGAAACCAAAGTGGTATAATAAAATGGTGTGATATACGCACATTAAACTACAAGTGCGATAGTCTAGCATGTGTGGTGATAAAAATGAAAATAAAACCGAGTTGCATATAAAATAGTTAGATGTCTATAAAGACATTATAAAAGATAATAAGATAAAGTAAGGTCTTAGAATAAATTTGACCATGAGATTGAGTATTGATTTTATTTATTATCAATCTCACATATAGTGTAGGTTGTGCAAGGATCTTGAAAGTATTAGCGTGTTAAATAAAAGCGCCTAGAGTAAAGGCAAGTCTTTCAGTTCCTTTTTGCTATTTGAACTTGATGATGAACTGCTTTAAAATTTTAGTGTATTATGTATTGTATATGTCAAAAGTATGAAATGTTAAAGTCAATCTATGACTATGATGATTGAGCTATGAATGATGATTGAGTAAGGAACACAATCTTTATAGTTGTTATGTGAACTACAACATGTATGCTATGTTGTTTTATGATTATTCTTATACGTTGAGCATGTTATTATGTGCTACGTGATGCATGAAAACTATTAGATTTTGCTGGGCTGTCGAGCTCAACCTTGCAAATAACCATTTTTGCAGGTTAAGGATTAAAGCTAACACTATGTGCTACTTGAATGATGTGGATCAGAAATAATACACGGAGATTAATATTTTAACTAAAGTTGTTATTTTTTTATGTAATGATTAAGATTCATGAGATGTACTAAATGTTTTATGATGTATAGTTTTATGTCGAGTTGTAAAGCTAAAGTTAGAGTTATCTGATATGTAAAGGTTATCGGATTGAAATGTAAAATTTTATATAATAACAGTGAAAAAGCGAATCATAAAATAAGATTGATTCAAAGACATGTTGATGATAAAGGTTTTGATTCAGGGAATTAAAGTAAGAAGACATAAAAGTTTAAATTATTCCGTATTTTATAATGTTTAGCATCGAATAATGATGTAAAATCAGAAGGTAGATGTGTTATTAACGACCAAAGTTGAGAATTAAATTGTATGAATTTTGGGGTCGTTACAGTTGGTATGAATTTTGGGGTCGTTACTTGATTGTTATGGATCAAAAGTGATATATGAAGACTTAATATCCTAGCTAAGTTGCTATTCTTGTAAACCATGTCTAATGTTTTGAATAATGTATTAATGTTGAATTGTAATATTGTTTTGCGAATGTAAACTATTGTAGTATTAAAATGATTATGAGATATTTAGATGTAAAGGTTGAAGGTTTTGGGAACGAGGACAGTTTGTAATAGAAAATTTTAATTATTCCACAAATTTCAATGGTTATATTATCGTTTAATGATGTAAAATTAGAGGTTGAATGTATTATTAACGACCGAAGTCGAGAATTAAATTGTATGAATTTTGGGGTCAAATTGAGCTGGTATCAAAGTCATGAGTTATAAACCTTATGTGACGACCCAGAAATTCGGATTGTCCAGAATTTAGGTTTAAAGAATTAGTTATTAATAAAAGGAATTTTTATTAATATTATTATGTGTTATGTGTTTATTAATCGTTCTATAACCTAGGATGATTATAAGTCGGGAGTATTTTGGCTACGAGCTAGTTTGAGCGAGTAAGATTTTTCAAGATGAATATAAAAGTTTTCTGGGAACAAAATATTTTTCGAGAAAAAAGACGAAATAGGCACTATTCATCCGTTTCTACTCGGAGATTTATTTTGAAATTCTGAGAAGTTATTGATTACGTAAAATGTTGAGACGTGATGGAATATTCAAAAATATTTCAGTTATGGCAAAAACGATGTTTTCGCCTGCGGACTCAAAACCTAAGGGTTAGGAAAAGTGAGTTCCGAGAATTTAATGTTTACGAATAATAATTAGGATTATTATGCGTGAGGAATATGAGTATAGCAAGAGGGTTGGTACGACGTATAATACGAATATCGTACGAACTATATACGAAGAAAATACGAGAATGAGATGCGTAGAATACGATTAGTTTTAATGACTAAGTAAAGGATAAGTTAAGTAATGATTAAGTAAACTTAATAGCTAAGTAAAGTGCTTATGCTTAAGGGTTAAGTAAACTTAAAGGTTAAGTAAACTTAAGAGTTAAGCAAACTTAAAGGTTAAGTAAACTTAAGAGTTAAACAAACTTAAAGATTAAGTAAACTTAAGAGTTAAGCAAACTTAAAGGCTAAGTAGACTTAAGTGTTAAGTAAACTTAAGGAGTAAGTTAACTTAGTCCTTAAGCCATGAATAGTAAGGAGGTTAGGGGGCGAAATGACTAAAATACCCTTAGCTAGGAAATTATATAAATAGGAAGCTTAAATCATTTATATGGGATTTTGAAAATCCTACATCTAGAGAGAAGAAAGAGAGCTTTCGGATGAAGAGGGAGAAGGAAGAGCATGAGCATGAATGCTCGATCAAAAGTGATCGTGAAATAGAGAAGCTTGCAAATCATGAGGCTTTTGTAAATGGAAGATGATTAAAGAAGAACAGTATCTGAATCCTAGTTTCTTCTAATATTTTCTATAAGTTTAATATGTTTAAAAACATAACTTAATAGGATTAAGAAGTAAAAGACGATTTAGATGATTTCATATGGTTGAAATCATAAGAAAATGAAGAAATAAGAATTTAAAGTTTAGTAAATAAATTTCTTTTAGAAGTATAAGATTCGTAATGAATTAAAATGATCCGAGTGGATTATATGAATAAGTAGGTGAAATAAGTAAGGAATGGTGTTTTATAACATCAAATTCAAATAAAAAGTGAAATCATAATCCAAAATATCGATTAAAATGAAGAACGAATGAAGAACACGCGAAGAACACGAAGAACGTTGTTGATGGACAAATTTAAAACCATCGTAGGATAATTGTTGTTGATGGACATGTTTAAAACCATCGTGTATAAGTTAGTTGCTTCTTGCTTGGTTAGGAACGGTAGAAACGTTCATGAATAACGTATTAAAACTTAGCTATAACGAAGTTATGGCAAAAATTTCATAAAAGACAAACGAGAAATAGAAAGTTAGTAAATGAACCCGAGTGTGTAGGGTTTCATAAGAAAGTTAGAGAACATAGAAAACATGAATTGTGGACTCAAGAACAAACGAGTTCCAAGTTCGTATGACCGAATTACAGACGAACGAACGAAGAGCATTAAAAACGTAAAATGAACAAAGGGTAAAGATCAAGCAAATTGAATGGCACGTTAACGGATTTATAATGAATTTTTGCTTGAGGGGTATTAAAGTACGTAAGATAAGGAAGATAATGGCTTTGGAACAACCTCGTTCCGAGTTATAACGAAGGAGTTATGAGATCGCGAAGTAAGCATCTCAAAATTGATTTAACACTTAGAGAAATTTTTAGGGGTTAGGGCTTGGCGCGCCTATGCCTAGTCATGCCTTTTTAGAGTGGCGCAACAGAGTGCTAGTCAAAAAATTTCGTATCGCAAACTCACGCCGTGGTGTGAGAGATAAAGAACGGAGTGGCACTGCAGTGCCAATGTTGGGAAAAAGCCAGAGTTGAGGTTTTAACTGCTCAGCTCTTGGGGGAAATGTAAGGGAAGATAAAGAATATAATAATCAACTAATGTAGCACTTAATCAAGTAATGTAAACCTTTATTAAAGGTTGAACATAGAGATTAAGCAAGATTAATTTATAAAGAATATAAACACGGGTTACGTAACTGATGTCCGGGGACCGTAGTCGCGATGAACGAACGTGAGGGATTGCTATGGTTGTGATTCCTTAGATGCGTTGAGCGACGAGGAGGTAATGAACATATGGGTGCGATAATGGATAACGAAAGTATTAATAAGATGGGAATTATCAAGAAAGCCGTAACAAACGGTAATAAGATTAATGAAAGACGAATGTGAGTCGATAAAGAATGAATCCAGAGGGATGACATTTAGTTGTCAGAAAGCCGTAAGAAATAAGAAATTAACTTTAACGAAAATTAAGTTTAATGGTTCGAATAAGATAAGAATATAAATCATCCAAGATGATGAACCTTTTGAGTAAGACATCTCCGTATGTCATAAAGCCGTAAACTGGTAAAGAAAGTTAGTCGCGTAAACTTATATTGCAAGAACGCGAACCCTAAGAAGTAAAACTAAATAAACCAATGCGTAAGTTCAATATATGACTAATTGGTGTTTATGTTTTCTCCTTATGTGTTATATAGGAATTGAAATGAGCAGTTCGGTGTAAGTAAAATGTAGTGTGGGGCGTAAAAGCAAGTTTCCTAACTTCATTCATATTACATGAATGCCAGTTTCTTAAACTTCTCAGATGTTATATTTGAGAAGTTCTGTCTATGTGCGAATGTGCGATATTTGTACAATGTGGTAGAATATATGAGGCCTTGAGCCACAATTTGAACACTTCGGTGTTTCTATGATATGCATTGTTCTGTGATTGAGCTGTTCAATACAAGTATGTCCTGTTTATACATGAACCGTTATTGTTGAGTCTGTGCTAATGATTCTAGCCAGACAGGATGTGTATGAAAAAGGTATAAGGATGAAAGTATTTCAAAGAGAAAACGATTGATGTTTTAAGATGATAGGAATCGAGACTATTCCTATTATTCAAGCTGCTTCATAACCTTTATTCGGTTATATAAGTCCTTATGAAATGTTTTAATTCTAAAGTTGTTTATTCAACTGTTATGACTTGCTGGGCAATTGAATGCTCACACTTTCTTTAAATGAAAAACAATTTTTAGCGAACAAGGTTAGAAGAACTTAAGACTCATGTAAAGATCAAGCTGACGGTATCCAAATGAAGTACCATTCAGAAGGTGAATGAGCGAAAAGATCAAGTGAAGACTTGTAATGTAAAAAGAAAACATTTATCAATAGACTAGTCTAATGAACTATTATGTATCCTTGGTGGCGGATAAAGTCTCTCTTGTAAGATGAAATGAATAATGTATTTATTATTATTTGAAATGAAAAAGGTTATAAGGTTTCCAGAACCTGGAATTTGGGAGTGTATGTCGTTATATTTCAGTATATAATGATGTATGTTGGATGAATGATGTACTCGTGACGTACGGAATCCGGGTGTGAAGATATATCGGATTTCGGGCGTTACAAGTTGGTATCAAAGCTGATAGGTTATAAACCTTAGGTAGGAGTATCTAAGACTATAATCGTAGAGAGAAGGATAAGAAGATCACCACGTGATCATAGTGACTCGTAGTAACAGATGGGTTGTTAAACAATGAATGATTTATAGCGAGTGCTATGAATGAAAAGTACTATGAAGTAGTACGGGAAGAAGAACTTAGATTGAGTTATGAAGGATAGAATATGAATTAAAGACAATTCGTATTAAGTAGAGAGAGATTTAGAAGTTGTAAAATTTCAATTGAGAACTCATATCAGCAGCTGAGTTGTATGATTCCTTATATGGGCGGGGAAATTATACTTAACTTCTTATGCGATATAGTTGTTAAGTTGAACAATTCTTTGTATGGGCGGAGAATTGTGCTTGGTGTAACAACCGCTTAGCTTCTTATATCGGTCAGAAGCTGAGTTGACCAATTTTCTGTATGGGAAAGGAATTGTGTTTGATTCTACAATCACTTAGCTTCTGGTAGTGATAATCATTGTGATTGCTCGCGCTATGAAGATATATATGAAGAGAAGGTGAATCTTTTCTCATGTATATACTTGATAGGTAGAGAACGATAAGGTAGGTGCGAGTTCTTGAAACTCATACTTATGGTAAGTTCGTGACTCATAATAATATGGTATGTTTTTTTGAACGCCTCAAATGAATGGACGCCTATGGTCTGTCTGGATAGTTCTTAAACTCATATTATTATGGAAAGTTCCTGAACTCATAATGTGTGGAAAGTTGATGGACTGTACTAAGATATAGGAATGTTTAGACTGAAAATGAGTTGTTTTCAGTAGGCTTAGTATTAAAGGTACTAGAGAAGATTAAGCATTGTCGCAGTAAGACAATGAAGTAAGGTGGAGAATAGGATATTCCAAGTCATCTAGATATGCTAAGATTTCGAAGTTTATCGAACTCGTGCTAATATGTACATTTTGAAAAGGAAAGAATTGGTTAAACTTTTGGAATCAACATAATTTTTAAAAGAGCTATTCTTGGTATGTCTATGCTAATTGCTTCAGCTAGACAGGAATTGATTTAAAATATTCAGAATTAATTTTATATCATCTGTGCATTCGATGCAAAGGTGGTAAAATGATGGAGTTGTTAATACCATTGAACCTGGTGTTGGATGTGATCTTAGGATCAACAACTCGCTATGGTATGATGTATAATGACGAAGTCACAAACTGACGAAGTCCTCAACGTACTGTGAAAAGTACGGTATCATGACGTCATAAACCGTTTTGATGTATTGCGAAAAGAATTTACAGAAGTAGTCGATGTCAATTGAGTTGACTAGACGAATGTTGCACATTGATATCAAATTTATTGGTATGGTCTAAGCTACTTGATTCGGCTAGACAAATGGTATGTCATCAAGCTTTCTTTGAGAACTTCTGTCAAACCAAATTGTTTTGGTGCGGAATCTAATGATTTAGTCTGAGGAGAACATGGAAGAGGTAGTTGCTTTCTTTGTGATTGTAAACTGACCGTTAAAGAAGGGCCTACGGCGAAATGCTGGTTAACCTAGTAAGAGTTCATGGTCGTTTTGACCCCTTAACAAAACTATGAAACGTTTTAAGAGGAAATTTTATATTCCTCGTTATTCCTTCTGCTTAATAATTCTTGATAGGTTATGGGGGTTAGGAATGAGGGAAAGATAAGAACTCCGTTGAAGTGAAGTTGAGAGGAAAGGTAAGCTAAAATTTCGAGGACGAAATTCTGTGAAGAAGGGGTGAATGTGATGACCTGGGTAAGGGTGTGGTTTTAAGAAATTCCGAGGACGGAATTTTTATAAGGAGGGAAGAATGTGACGACCCGAAAATTCGGATTGTCCAGAATTTAGGTTTAAAGAATTAGTTATTAATAAAAGGAATTTTTATTAATATTATTATGTGTTGTGTGTTTATTAATCGTTCTATAACCTAGGATGATTATAAGTCGGGAGTATTCTAGCTATGAGCTAGTTTAAGCGAGTAAGAATTTTCTAGACGAAAATAAAAGTTTTCCGAGAACAAAATATTTTTCGGGGAAAAAAGACGAAATAGGCACTATTCATCCGTTTCTACTCGGAGATTTATTTTGAAATTCCGAGAAGTTATTGATTACGTAAAATGTTGAGACGTGATGGAATATTCAAAAATATTTCAGTTATGGCAAAAACAAAATTTTCGCCTGCGGACTCAAAACCTAATGGTTAGGAAACGTGAGTTCCGAGAATTTAATGTTTACGTATAATAATAAGGATTATTATGCGTGAGGAATATGAGTATAGCAAGAGGGTTGGTACGACATATAATACGAATATCGTACGAACTATATACGAAGAAAATACAAGAATGAGATGCGTAGAATACGATTAGTTTTAATGGCTAAGTAAAGGATAAGTTAAGTAATGATTAAGTAAACTTAATAGCTAAGTAAAGTGCTTATGCTTAAGGGTTAAGTAAACTTAAAGGTTAAGTAAACTTAAGAGTTAAGAAACTTAAAGTTTAAGTAAACTTAAGGCTAAGGCTAAGTAGACTTAAGTGTTAAGTAAACTTAAGGAGTAAGTTAACTTAGTCCATAAGCCATGAATAATAAGTAAGGGAGGTTAGGGGCTTAAATGACTAAAATACCCTTAGCTAGGAAATTCTATAAATAGGAAGCTTAAATCATTTATATGGGATTTTGAAAATCCTACATCTAGAGAGAGAGAGAGCTCGGATGAAGAGGGAGAAGGAAGAGCGTGAGCATGAATGCTCGGATCAAAAGTGATCGTGAAATAGAGAAGCTTGTAAATCGCCGGCTTTGTATAATGGAAGAGGATTAAAGAAGAACGGTAATCCGAACCCTAGTTTCTTCTAATATTTTCTGTAAGTTTAATATGTTTAAAAACATAACTTAATAGGCTTAAGAAGTAAAAGAAGATTTAGATGATTTCATATGGTTGAAATCATAAGAAAATGAAGAAATAAGAATTTAAAGTTTAGTAAATAAATTTCTTAAGGAAGTATAAGATTCGTAATGAATTAAAACGATCCGAGTGGATTATATGAATAAGTAGGTGAAATAAGTAAGGAATGGTGTTTTATAACATCAAATTCCAATAAAAAGTGAAATCATAATCCAAAATATCGATTAAAATGAAGAACGAACGAAGAACACGAAGAACACGCGAAGAACACGAAGAACGTTGTTGATGGATAAATTTAAAACCATCGTAGGATAATTGTTATTGATGGACAAGTTTAAAACCATCGTGTATAAGTTAGTTGCTTCTTGCTTGGTTAGGAACGGTAGAAATGTTCATGAAGAACGGATTAAAACTTAGCTATAACGAAGTTATGACAAAAATTTCATAAAAGACAAACGAGAATTAGAAGTTAGTAATTGAACCTAAGTATGTAGGGCTTTATACAAAAGTAAGAGAACATAGAAAAACGTGAGTCGTGGACTCAAGAACAAATGAGTTCCAAGTTCGGATGACCAATTACGCATTTAAGGAACGAAGAGCGTTAAAAATGTAAAATGAACAAAGGGTGAAGATCAAGCCAATCGAATGGCACGTTAACGGATTTATAATGAATTTTTGCTTGAGGGTTATTAAAGTATGTAAGATAAGGAAGATAATGGCTTTGGAACGACCTCGTTCCGAGTTATAACGAAGGAGTTATGAGATCGTGAAATAAGCATCTCAAAATTGATTTAACACTTAGAGAAATTTTCTAGGGTTAGGGCTTGGCGTCGCGGTGCCAGTCATGCTTGCAGCCTTAGTAGTGGCGGCGCAAGTGCGAAACGGGGCCAGTACTATAAACTCGTCATTGTCACGAGAGAGAAAAAGGGAATGGCCTTGGCATGGCATGATGTTGTTGAAAAGCCAGAGATGAGCTTTTAACTGCTCAGCTTTTGGGGGAAATGTAAGGGAAGATAAAGAATATAATAATCAACTAATGTAACACTTAATCAAGTAATGTAAACCTTTATTAAAGGTTGAACGTAGAAATTAAGCAAGATTAATTTATAAAGAATATAAACGCGGGTTATGTAACCGATGTCCGGGGACCGTAGTCGCGATGAACGAACGTGAGGGATTGCTATGGTTGTGATTCCTTAGACGTTGAGCGACGAGGGTAATGAACATGGGGTGCGTATAATGGATAACGAAAGTATTAATAAGATGGGAATTATCAAGAAAGCCGTAACAAACGGTAATAAGATTAATGAAAGCCGAATGTGAGTCGATAAAGAATGAATCCGGAGGGATGACATTTAGTTGTCAAAAAGTCGTAAGAAATAAGAAATTAACTTTAACGAACATTAAGTTTAATGGTTTGAATAAGATAAGAATATAAATCATCCAAGATGATGAACGTTTTGAGTAAGACATCTCCATATGTCATAAAGCCGTAAACTGGTAAAGGAAGTTAGTCGCGTAAACTTATATTGCAAGAACGCGAACCCTAAGAAGTAAAGCTAAATAAACCAATGCATAAGTTCAATATATGACTAATTGGTGTTTATGTCTTCTCCTTATGTGTTATATATGAATTGAAATGAACAGTTCGGCGTAAGCTGTAGCTGGGCGTAAGGCAAGTTTCTTAACTTCATTCATATTACATGAATGCTAGTTTCTTAAACTTCTCAGATGTTGTACTTGAGAAGTTCTGTCTATGTGGGAATGTGCGATATTTGTCCAATGTGGTAGAATATATTAGGCCTTGAGCCACAATTTGAACACTTTGGTGTTTCTATGATATGCATTGTTCTGTGATTGAGCTGTTCAATACAAGTATGTTTTGTTTATACATGAACCGTTATTGTTGAGTCTGTGCTAATGATTCTAGCCAGACAGGATGTGTATGAAAAAGGTAGAGGGATGAAAGTATTTCAAAGAGAAAACGATTGATGTTTTAAGATGATAGGAATCGAGACTATTCCTATTATTCAAGCTGCTTCATAACCTTTCTTCGGTTATAGAAGTCCTTATGAAATGTTTTAATTCTGAAGTTGTTTGTTCAACTGTTATGACTTGCTGGGCAATTGAATGCTCACACTTGCTTTAAATGAATTTTTTTTTTCAGCGAACAAGGTTAGAAGAACTTAAGGATCCCGTAAAGATCAAGCTGATTGTATCTAAATGAAGTACCATTCAGAAGGTGAATGAGCGAAAAGATCAAGTGAAGACTTGTAATGTAAAAAGAAAACATTTATCAATAGACTAGTCTAATGAACTATTATGTATCCTTGGTGGCGGATAAAAAGTCACTCTTGTAAGATGAAATGAATAATGTATTTATTATTATTTGTAATGAAAAAGGTTATAAGGTTTCCGAAACACAGGATTTGAGAGTGTATGTCGTTATATTTCAGTATATAATGATGTATGTTGGATGAATGATGTACTCGTGACATACGAAATCCGGGTGTGAAGATAGACCGGATTTCGGGGCTTTACACCTTAGGTAGGAGTACCTTAGGCTATAACCTTAGAGAAAGAAGGTGAATATAATGAAAACATAAGCTCAAATAGAGTTTGAACAATAAGAAGTAATTTAAGAAACGTATAGAGAAGGGATTAAAAACATGCGTGAGAGGATTCAAAGAAGAATCTCGTAGAGTTATGGGGTCACCCAACTCCAATAATATAGATGTAAGGCGATAATAAATAGACAGTGTCTATAAGAAGAGAATGATAAAGAAGTTATGAATAAAAGTTAAAGTTAAGTATGGTACTGTTGTACTCTTTAGTAGTTGATGTATGGTATCTGGGCTAAACGATTCCTTCATAGAGCGGAGTTATATACGAACTAGCAACTCGGAACCTAGTTTGTTGGTTGTTTGTGGGAAACCACTTAGCGTACCATATTGAAACTATTAGAGACTCGATGTGTACTAAGTTTAGAAAATGGATACGTATGATGAAAATGTGGAACTCGATCGGAATGTTGAACAATGTAAATGAAGTTGGAAATTCTTAAAGCAGAAATTGTTATATAAACAAGAAGATTCAAAGAAGAATCTTGAAGAGATATATAGATAAGAAATGGGAGTTACCTAACTCCAATAGCCAAGATAACGAATAATGTCATAAATGAAAGGAAAGAAAGGGGATCGTAAAACAAAACGATCACAAGTTAACAAAAGAATTTTAAGTCAGATGATTATAGAATAAGATCACGACGTGATCAGTTCAAGTTATAAAAGAAAGATGGTCTGTAATGTTTGAATAATTATAGCTTAATGCTATGAAGATGGAGTACTATGAAATAGTACGACATAACTCACGAGGAGTTATAGATGATGTTATACGAGGAATTCGTATCGAGCAAAGAGCAAGTTAAGGGTAAGATAAAGTTAGGTGGGATTTCAATTGAAGACTCATGTGATGGTTGAGTTATACAAATCTTTGTATGATCAATTGTGCTTGCACTCAGTTTATCATATTGATAATCATTGGAATGTTGGCGTCGCGCTATCAATGTATATGTGACGAAAAGGTGATTCTTTTCTTATGTGTATGTTTGATAGTTAGAAACTATTAAGATTAGACATATATTATTAGGATTAGGCGCGGTTCTTAAAACTAATGCATATGGTAAGTTCGTGACTCATAATAATATGGTATATTTTGAACCCCTCAGCGAATGGACGCCTGTGGTCTGACTAGGATAAGTTCTTAAACTCATATTATTGTGGCAAGTCTTGAACTTCCAATGTGCGGTAAGTTTGATGAACTGGGGTATAATTAAGTTATGAATGAAGAATTGAGGATTATGGGAATAGATGGAATTATTAAGCAATGGATCAGTATAGAAAGTGGAGACATAAATTTTTCCAAATCTTCTAGCTATGCTAGACTTCAAATTTTTGACATCAAGCTAAATTCGCACTATGTACCTTTTTAAAATGAATTTTTACTCTCAACGCATAGTGACAAATGTGTATGTGTGGACTTCGGGACACTAACACATCGCGACCTGTTGAGATATGATATCACCAAAATCGATTTTCAAAGATTTTTGAACTATTTAAAGAATAGTCTATGCTAATTATTTCGGCTAGACGAAAATGATTTAAAAATATCAAAATGTATTTTATATCATTAATGCATCATGGAACCTAGTGCAAAGATGATAAAAACGATGGAGTTATCAATGCAGAATTTCTTAGTGTTGGATGTGATCTAAGGATCGTCAACACCACTATGGTATGATGTAGTATGACAAAGTCACAAAATGACGGAATCCTCAAACGGACTGTAAATACAGTGCGGTATCATGGCGTCATAAAAAGATTTTTGAGGTTTATTTAAGATATGAGAATATATATATATATATATATATGTATATGTATAATTCGATTGATGTCTGAATTGTTGTAGAAGTCTATGCTATTTGATTCAGCTAGACGATTATTGAAAGATGTTCATGAAATTTAAACGTTCATTGAAAAGTTATGCCAAACCAAATTATTTTGGTGCGGATTCAGATGTTGAAAAGCTGAGGTGAACAACCCTATATGGGGACATGTTTTCGGGGACAATGGTTCCGAGCGTAACGCGTATAATCATTACAAAACACTACGTTGTGGCCCAACGTAGTGGTACAATAAGTTAGCCACCTAGTGTACGTGAGGAGGGTGTTTTCAGTCTTTGTGATTGATAAACACTCTGGTTTGCAGTGTGAAGGATTGAGTTGAAGCACTAGTAAACCAAGAATAGAGTTCACGGTTTTATGACCCCTCAACATGATTTGGAATCTTTTGAATTCATGTTATTCATATCGCTTCCCAATTATTGAGCAATTGTGGAAGATTCTTATTATTCTGAAAGGTGAAAATGGAAAGGAAGAGAAAAATTAAGCAAAACATAATAATTTCCAAAAAGAAGAGAAATGTGAAACTCTTAAAAGAGGATGAGGTGAGGAATATGATGGTTTTAGAAAGATCTTTAGAGAAAGAATTGGGTTGCAGAACCTAATGAATAAATAGATAGTAACATAAAATCTATTTTTGATAAAGGGAATGAATGAAAATTAGTAAGTCAAAAATTTTGAGGACGAAATTCTTAGAAGAAGGGTGAATGTAATGTCTCGAGAGTTTGATCATATAGTATATGATAATGATCCTTAGAGAAAGATAATGAACAGGTTAAAGAATATGTAATACTCAAATATAATTGAGTCTAATTAAATGTTACGAAATAAAAATTATAAGAATTTATTATCAAGAATGGTGAGAGTAGAAAATATAAAACCTATATTAAGGTAATGTGTTGAAGTTATTCAATGAATAGATTTGAGGAAAACATGAGTAAGGTAGATTTCTATTGATTCCGAGGACTAATCCTTATAAGGAGGGAAGGATGTGACATCCCGCATTTTTAGAATTTATAAATGAGAATTTTATAAATAAAAGTATTATTTATGAGATATGTTGGGTGTGAGTATGTATATGTCTTATATTGTAGAATATGTGAATTTATGTGAAGAGAATGTTATATATTAATTTTAATATATATAAATATTTAATTAAATTATTTATTGAGTTAAATAAATAAATTTTGTTTTGATTATAGAGTAATGTAATTAAGTGTAGTAGATTAATTAAATGAATATTTAGTATTTAATTTAATTAATATAATAATTTTATGTTATAGTTCTAATTTAATTGAGATAATTAAATTAGATAAGTTATGTGATGATTGTTACACGAAATTATAATTAACAAGTAAATATAATTATGTGACAATTTGATGAGATTGATTGATGTTAAACCATTGATTAATTAAAATAATGAGTATTTGCCAAACATGGTCTTAGGCTTTTCAAGTTCAAGTTGGTATAACCTATGTATTAACTAGTAATTAGTATATATAATAATTACTAGGAGTTACATATATTATATATTACTGGTATTGTATATTATATGTATATACTACAAGTTAGTACATTAGTTTTAGAAAACAAACGAAGAAGAGAGTTAGAGAGAGTTGTAGGAGAAGAAGAAGAAGAGGAAGAAAAAGAAGAAGAAGGGAAAGCTTTGAAAAGATAAAACAAGCCCCATCATCATTATCTCCATCTATCTCTTAAATTCATACTAATAAGGTTATAATCTTAATTCCTTGTTTTAATTATATTTTTATGTTCTTCATAATGTAGGAGAAATTGAGAGAGATAGAGAGAAATAGAGGAATTGAGATGAGCTAGAAGAAGAAGAAGAAGAAGAAGAAGAAGAAGAAGAAGAAAAAGTTAGAAGAATGTAACTTCTAAACTCTTATTTAATCTTTGATTTTTTTGGGTAGGTTTATGTTCTAGGGTAGTAGATCATGCTTAATCTTATTTGTATAGGTGTAATCTTGGATTATCAAGAATCAAACAAGAGGATTCAAGAAAGAAAATGAAATGGAAAGAGAATTTGAAGAACAAAATTCGTAGGTTTTGAGTAATTATGGACAAATCTTGTAAAATTTATACCTCTTTTGGTATAATGAGTTAGAAAGTGAGCCTTATATCAAATCGAAGATATGGAAGTAAGCTATATTCTGAAAGTAGAATCACATGAAAACTCTTTGTAGATTTCTTGGAATGTCTATTTTAGTAAGGCTGGTCCGAAGGAAAAATAATCTACCCAGAAAATCAAAACTGTTACGGTTTCTAACATTGAACAATTCATATAAATTCGTGTGTTTTGAATTTGAAGAAACTTTAAACTGCAAAGTTGTAGATATGGAAGTTTACTAGCCAAACACGTGATATTGAGCCATTTTATGGACCGGATCATCTCCGAAATAAATTTTTTAGTAAGGATGTTCAGAAAATGAAATTTTCTAGACTAGTTGATGAATTACAAAATCTGGTTTAGATGGATAAGGGTCTGACTTCAGGGCCTAGATGAGGTTGTAGTACACTGAGTAAATGTTAATTCTATATAAGAAGGAACAAAAACGAACATTTAACGAAGGAGTTATGTTAAAAACAAAAATAACGTTTTGTTAAAGAAATTGTGAAGATGAGTTTTATAATTCTGTTTGAATTAAGATTTTGGGTGATGTTATATTTTGATGATTAAAAATATGTTTTGACATATGTAATGAGTATAGATATGTGTTATCATATTCTATGCATAATTAACCATTTAAGATCAAGAGTTGAGATAAGTTAATGTGTGCACATAATGTGCTCGATAAAATGCCTAAGAGTAATATTGTTTCTAAACTTTGGTATACAAAGTGTCTATCTAATGACTAATATTGGATGTTATGTGCATCTGAGTATGAAAAGATGATAATACAAGAATAATAATGGAAAGAAATTGAATAGGGCAATTTTTTTGATTTTTGAAGGAAAATTAAACTTGTAAACAATGTGTTAAATATGCATTTTGAAACCAAAGTGGTATAATAAAATGGTGTGATATACGCACATTAAAACTATAAGTGAGATAGTCTAGCATGTGTGGTGATGAAAATGAAAATAAAACCGAGTTGCATATATAAAATAGTTAGATGTCTATAAAGACATTATAAAAGATAATAAGATAAAGTAAGGTCTTAGAATAAATTTGACCATGAGATTGAGTATTGATTTTATTTATTATCAATCTCACAAACAGTCAGGATCTTGTGATGCCCCAAAATTAGGTATACATCACCCATCTTGGGTGCCACTTAGGTAATTTAAATACAACTTACTAACATAAGTGTATGCAAGGATATTATACAAACTCAAAAAGGAGTCCTCATTACAATTATTATCACACTATTTCACGTAATAGTGAGGACTACTAATGCTATCTTGGTAAACTGCTTCCGACTCGTCCAGGTTTCACCAAAAGCAAGTCTTTTAGTTCCTTTAATGCTATTTAACTTGAAGATGAAATGCTTCCATTAAAATTTTTCAGTGTATGTATTATATATCATGATCATGCCAACAATCAAAAGTATGAAATGAGGATGATGAAAGTCATCCGAGAATTATTAACGTCTATCAACATGATCTTTTTTTTAGAGTAAAATTCAAGAATGATCGGAAGAATATTTCCATGAAAAGATCTTTGATGAAACGCAAATATCAAGGATATTCCACTAATTTCATGGAGTATAGAAGTCAAAGTTTTAACCAACTGGGTATAATAAAGAATAGAATAACAAAAGAAATCACCATGATGATGATATTCCAACGGAATAATAAAGAATGGAACCAGTCCTGCGTAAAACACAGGTATGACAGGATGTTCCAAATAATAATAATAAAGATTTTAACCAGTCCTAAAAAACACATGACATGGATATTCCAAATGTAATGATAAAGAGCGGAACTAGGTCCTGTAAAACACACGCATGTGATGTTCCAACATAATAATAATAAAGATGATTGAGTAAATAAGCAATGGAATAACAATCTCTCTTCTTGAATAAGAAAGAATAACACCCTTACTTTTGGTAGCGTAGTTGAATAACTTTGAATACGGTGTAGTAACAAAATACTCTTCTTCTTTCTCTCTATTCTCTCTATTTCTCTCTATAGCTTGAATGAATTAAGTGAAAAATAATGAAGCCCCAGCCTCTATTTATAGAAGATTTCTAGCTTAGCACCCTTATGTTTTGGCGCTTTGTAATGTGAACGACAAGTGGTTCGACGCTTTGTAATGTGAAGCGACAAGTGGTTTCGAACGTCTGGTAAAGGTAATTACTATTAACGAAGGTAAATACTATTGACGAAGGTAAATACTATTCACAAGGGTAATTACTATCGACGAAGGTAATTAATTATTATGACGAAGGTAAATACTATTCACAAGGTAATTACTATCTATTGACGAAGGTAATTACTATTAACGAAGGTAAATACTATTGATGAAGAGACTCTTAGATGATGACATATGAGCCCCCATAAAATAATCAAACTTACCACAAATCATTTTTTTTTCATCAACACATATTTAATCTTTCAACAATTATTAATCATTTATAACTTGTCGTCTCGGTTATTGATTTAATACTATAACATATTATATGATGATACTGTGACAATAATTGAATCAATAATATAAGAGATATGATGCAACAATTATCATGTGCAATAATTGAGCATAGTTGAGTGACTTCTCTCGAAGCATCAAGCAGTGCTACTACGCAACCACGCCAGATTCGTGAAAACCATTAGATTATTTTTTTATAAAATATTTTTGTCATTTTCTCAATCCGATGATAATTACATTGTGGGGTCCACCAATGATTGAGCCATTAGATTTAATATTCCCTAACAAAAAGAATATTCCCTGAGCCAAACGAATATTTTATAACAACTTGCATACTTTGCAAAATTTATAAATATTACCCACAACTATAACATTATATCAAATTTATTCCATAATATTCAAAAATAATATTTATAGAAAAACTCATCTTTATTTATAAAAGTTGGGGTCTTGAGATCAAAGTATTAAGTAAAATGCATCTTTCGATTCCTTTTTTGCTATTTGAACTTGAAGATGAACCGCTTTAAAATTTTAGTGTATGATGTATTATATATGTTAAAAGTATGAAATGTGAAAGTCAATCTATGACTATGATGATTGAAGATGAATGATGATTGAGTAAGGAACTCAATCTTTATAGTTGTTATGTGAACTACAACATGTATGCTTGATGTTGTTTTGTGATTATTCTAATATGTTGAGCATGTTATTATACTACGTGATGAATATTTTAACTAAAGTTGTTACTTGAATGATTTAATACACGAGATTAATATTTTAACTAAAGTTGATTTTTTTATATCAGATTAAGATTCATGAGATGTACTAAATGTTTTATGATGTATAGTTTTATGTCGAGTTGTAAAGCTAAAGTTAGAGTTATCTGATATGTAAAGGTTATCGGATTGAAATGTAAAATTTTATATAATAACAGTGAGAAAGAGAATCATAAAATAAGATTGATTCAAAGACATGTAGATGATAAAGGTTTTGATTCAGGGAATTAAAGTAAGAAGACATAAAAGTTTAAATTATTCCGTATTTTATAATGTTTAGCATCGAATAATGATGTAAAATCAGAAGGTAGATGTGTTATTAACAACCAAAGTTGAGAATTAAATTGTATAAATTTTGGGGTCGTTACATTTGCCAAAAACTCTAGCGGTCTCAACTCCTTCAATTGCTTAGTAGTGACCAGCCGTGAGTTGCCATTGTTTCTACCTACATTTTGAAAAGGAGTTTCTGTCATTTGGTGTTTCATGAATCGTAGAAAGCTCCTAAACATCCCATCATTCATCATTTGGATGGTGTTGTTGTTTATGTGAGGATTATTTCCTTCTTGATGCACATTATCGTAGTTATTGATTGGTGGTGTCTCAACGGTCTCATGTGCTCCATTGCTTATCTCAAGATTTTCAGATGTCATTCACAAACACTGCCACAAAACAAGGGTTGATTGGCATGCCACATATTATCCCTATATTCTGACCGACTAATTAAATAACAAATAAGCTTAGGTAGGACACACTAGCGAAAGATTTACTCGTCTCTCCCTTCTTAGTTCTAATCCCATATCTCCACCAGAGATCATATCCCTAAGCTCTGATACCAACTATGACGCCCCCAAAATAGGTCCACACAACCCATTCGGAGTCGCCAAATACATGGTACAGAAACCTAATACAACTTCATTAATACAACTGTCATGCAAAATACGACAACACATACGCTGTGAGTTTTAATACAAATATTGTCTCGTACACAATATCCAAACTCAAATAAAGTTCTTATTATAATTATTGTCACACTATTTTACAAAATAGTGAGAACTACTATAATAACAATCTTGGACCATTACTCCACTCCCCGACTAGTCCCAGCTACATTCTCGCCTCCTGAGAAGAATAATGTAACCAAAAGGAATATGATGAGCTCAGCTAGCCCAGTAAAAAATATTATGACTAAGATAATGTAGAACAAATTATCCTTAGTCCTCAACAAGGAAAAATCTGATAGAATACAATAGACAACAAGTTTTAGATCAACAACTACATTGGAATAAGCAATCCATTAGAAGAGTCAAATAGAGCGTAAAGTCTACTATCTTCTATGATTTAAAAGTCCATCATCAATATTTTATCCCTATAATAACAATTAATAAATATTTCACATCAACGAATTATCCATGCACTACGAGCCAAAGATATTCGTTAGTATCACCAGTGGTCATGATTATGCCAAACAACTGTCCATATATACACTACGGGCCAAAGAGGACTTTCAGCATAACATTTGTCTATAACATTATAGGTCATGATTATACCAATACACAATTCCTAATCATAATTACCAATCAATAGTCCATCTATACACTACAGGCCAAAGATGACTTTCACCACAATATAAGCATGAGGATGATGATAATAATATAAAGAATCAATCAAGTGAGATCAAAAATAAATGTTAGAGATTTCTAATTCAATTTATCCAGAGTTCAAAAATGTCCAAATTGTCAACATGATAACTATTTGTGAAGTAAAATTCAAGAATGATATTCATCTATCAAAAATAATGTGGACAGAAAGAAAATTAAATTTTTGTTGTGAACAATACTCATGAATAGTACCGTATGTGTAAAGACCTGGGAATTTTCGAACAATTATATCTGTTTTTTTTTTCGAATAATTTTTTTTTATTTTATTTTATAAATATTGGTATCATGAATAAAATTTTGTAAATATTTGCGATATAGATTTAGCAGGATAGTCAATTTAAATTTTAAGTTCACTGATAATGAAAGTTAAGTCGGTTATGGATTTAAAACCCTAATTTTAGATTTTGAATAAGGAATTAGAATAATAATATAATATTAATTATATCTCACTGCTATAAATATGTACTGTATGTGTATATTGATCATGGTTGGTTAATTATGGTGTAACAGTAGAAAACCCTAGCATTACTTTGATGAACCCTATTTCGGAAGTCAAATATGACATTATGATTTGTTAAGTCACTGTGTTATGTGATAAATAATATGTATTATTAGAATATAATCTTAATTAGGGAAAACTCTAATTATTAGAAACCCTAATTTCTAAATTAGAAACCCTAATTGCTAAATTTGAAACCCTAATTACTAATTAAGAAAGTTTAATGATAATTAGGAAACCTTAATCCTAATGTTCAAGTCTAATACAATTAGAAAACCTAAAATACTTAAGAAACCCTAAATTTTAATTTAGAAAACTAAAATTTTTATTTTAAACCCTTATTGCAAAATCCTAGAATTAATGTGCAAAATCTTAGGGTTAAGCCCTAAGGCTCAAAGACTAAGGGTTAGCTAAGTTACTAAAGTGCCATTAAAATCACAAGCCAAATGACTAAATTGCCCTTGTTTCATTATTTAGTAACTAACTTGTAGATCTTGCTATATATGGAGTTGGTAAACCACCAAGATTGCCCATCTAACTAAAACACAATACATATGAGCCATATATCACAGCAATATGGATTACATCAATATATATATATATATATATATATATATATATATATAGATCAAGAGAGAGAAAAGCTCATAATTTAGTCCATTTGTTCACTTATGTGACGCCCCCAAAATTAGGTATACGTCACCCATCTTGGGTCGCCACTTACATGGTACATAAATTCAAATACAACTTACTAATATAACTGTCGTGTACAATACGACATAACTGTGAGTTTGAATACAAATATTGTCTACTAGATATTATACAAACTCAACAGGAGTCCTCATTACTACTATTATCACACTATTTCACAGAATAGTGAGGACTACTAATGCTATCCTCTGGACCATTACTCCGTTCCCCGACTGGTCGTCTCAAATATGTTCTCATTTCACGAGAACAAAACAGGAAAAAAAGGGTGAGCTCAACTAGCCCAGTAAGAAATATTATGACTAAGATAATGCAGAATAATTTATCATTAGCCTTCAACAGTGTTAAACTGATAAAATACAATAGACAACAAGTTTAACTGCAGCGGAATAAGCAATCCATTAAAAGAGTCAAGTAGAGAATAAAGTCTACTATCTTTTAGGTTTTAAAAGGTTTTTCATTACTGTTATAGCTGAGACTCAGCTTTAATAAATAATCCACATCATCGAATCACCCCTGCACTACGGCCAAGGATATTCATCAAATTATCAATGGTCATGACTATACCGAATCACCCCTGGTCATAATCATACCAAAAACTATCCATCACTGCATTACAGGCCACTGAGGACTTTTATCACATCATTTATAACAAGCCATGATTATACCGAATGATCCCTGGTCATAATCATACTAAGTTCATCTATACACGTAAGCCGAAGATAACATAATATAACATGAGGATGATAACAATGACATAATAATTCAATAAAACAAGTTCAAGAATTATTTTATCCAGGAATTATTAACGTCCAAATTGTCAAAATGATACTGTTTTGTAGAGTAAAATTCAAGAATGATCAGAAGAATATTTCCATGAAAAGATACTGGATGAAACGCAAATATCAAGGATATTATACTAATTTCATGGAGTATAGAAGTCAAAGTTTTAACCAACTGGGTATAATAAAGAATGGAATAACAAAAGAAATCACCATGCATGCGGATTTCATATGACAAAGTTATTCCAACAGAATAATAATAATCTAACCAAAGTCGTGAAATTCACAATCGGCGTGATGTTCCAATGTAATAATAAAGATGGAACCGGATCCGGTGTAAAAACACACGATAGATATTCCAACAGTAATGAAAAAGACGGAACCAGTCCTGTAAAACACACGCATGTGATGTTCCAACGTAATAATAAAGACGGAACCAATTCGTCCTGTAAAACACACGACAGATATTCCAACAGAATGAAAAAAGACGGAACCAGTCCTGTAAAACACACGCATGTGATGTTCCAACAGAATAATATAGATTTTAACCAGTCCGATGTAAAACACACGCATGTGATGTTCCAATGTAATAATAATAAAGATGGAACCAGTCCTGTAAAACACACGCATGTGATGTTCCAACAGAATAATAGAAGAATGTCACCAAGTATAGGGTAAACCACGTATACAAAAGTTATTCCAATGTAATAATAAGCAATGAAATAACAACAGCTTCTCTTCATGAATAAGAAAGAATAACACCCCTTACGGGTACAACAAATAATATTCCCTACCTTAGAAGAACTGAATATTGGCAAGGTGAAGTAGCAGAATACTTTTCTTCTTTCTCTCTATAGTTTCTATCTCTAGAGTTTCAAAGTTGAATTAAGTGAAAAATAATGAAGCACTAGGCCTCTATTTATAGAAGATTTCTAGCTTAAGACCGCCATGTGAAAAGGCAAGTGGCTCGACGAATCGGTGATGGGAAAAGAAAAGTGGTTTGACGCCTGTAATGTGAAACGACAAGTGGTTCGACGCCTGTAATGTGAAACGACAAGTGGTTCGACCCTTGTAATGTGAAACGACAAGTGGTTCGACGCCTAGTAAAGGTAATTACTATTGACGAATATATTACTATTCACAAAGGTAATTACTATTGACGAAGGTAATTACTATTGACAAAGATAATTACTTTTCACAAAGGTAATTACTATTGACGAAGGTAATTACTATTGACGAAGATAATTACTATTCACAAAGGTAATTACTATTGATGAAAGTAATTACTATTGACGAAGAGACTCTTAGATGATGACATATGGGCCCCCATAAAATAATCAAACTTACCACAAATGTCTCATAATGAGACTCTTTATATACATCAAGGATTGAATAAATATTACCACAAATCAATTTATTTTAATCAACACATATTTAATCTTTCAACAATTATTAATCATTTATAACTTGTCGCCTCAATTATTGATTTAATACTATAACATATTATACGTATGATATCTTTGTGACAATAATTGAATCAATAATATAAGAGATATGAGGCAAAGAATTACTATAGCAATAATTGAGCATAGGTGAGTGACTTCTCACGTAAGCATCAATAATCAATATCGTGTCTTACTATACAACTATGCGTATTCGCATTTTTTTACTACCGGGTAGTTCAACTGCTTTAACGGTAACACCTCTACCGTTATTTTTATAGAAAGATAATTTTGTCATTTTCTAACTACGACAATACTTCCGCCAGGGGTCCACTAATGATTGAGCCGTCGTCTAATATTCCCCACAAAAAAGAATATTCCCCACCAAACGAATATTTTATAACAACTTGCATACTTTGCAAAATTTATAAATACTACCCACAACTATAATATTATCTTAAATTCACACCATAATATTAAAAATTATTTCGACAAAATTTAAATCTTTATTGATAAAATCTGGGGTCTCTCACAATCTCCCTCCTTATGGAATTTCAGCCCTCGAAATTAGGGTGCGACACTGGTATGATAAAGAGGTGAGGATACCTTGAATACCTTTATCGTTTGAAAACATTAAATTCATCTTTGCAATCCGGCCAAAGATATTTATTCACAATTCATCTTTGCACTACAGGCCAAAGATATACAACTGTAAAACCAATAATGCTGAGACGCAGCTTAATAGTATCACGACCATGAATTATCCATGCACCACTGGCCAAGGATATTCGTGTTTTCAATTACGGTCATGATTATACCGAATAATCCTTGGTCATAATCATACCAAGTCTATCAATGCACTACGGCCAAAGATGACTTTTACCACATCCATGAATTAATATTTCATTCTTAGACTCTCCTCAATAATTAATCCATATCATCGAATCATCCCCGCACTCACGTGCCAAGGATATTCATTAAGATCAGTATCACGACCACGAATTATCCATGCACTACGACCAAAGATAATCGTGTATTCATTAAGTATCACGACCACAAATTATCCATGCACTACTACCAAAGATAATCGTGTATTCATTAGTATCACGACCACAATTATCCATGCACTACGTGCAAAGATAATCGTGTATTCATTAGTATCACGACCACAAATTATCCATGCACTACGTGCCAAAGATAATCGTGTATTCATTAGTATCACGACCACAAATTATCCATGCACTACGTGCCAAAGATAATCGTGTTTTCAATTACGGTCATGATTATACCGAACAATCCCTGGTCATAATCATACCAAGTCCATCTATGCACGTGAGCCACAGATGACTTTCAACATAATATAAGCATGATGATCATGTCAATGATATAAAGAATCAATCAAATGAGATAAAGGATAAATATTAAACATTTATAATATAATTTATCCAGGATTCAAGAATATCCCCATGTTATCAATCACTTAATAATCTCATAATCTAATATCATTAATATTATAACAATATTTTAATCACTTCTTAAATTTATAAACAATTTATTTCAATTGTTTACGCTTTACCATATAATGCATTTAATCATTCAAAAATGCCATACTCATAAGATATAATCACCAATCCTCAAAAAATAATATATATATACTCTATATAGGATTTCTCTAGCCATAAAATCCTATTTTCAACTTTGTTACTTCACATAACATATTTAACTCATATGTTCAGTAACTAAACTATTTTCATGAAAAATATAAATCAGTCCCAAAATATTTTCTTTTCTGGGATTTAGCATAATATAGTCCCATAATGAAAATATATTTTTCTCGAATTTTTAAATTCATTTACTATTTTTCAAAATCAATTTCTAATTAATTCCTTAACAAATTAGCTACCTCAAGTTTAACTCCAAAATTCCCAAATCTTGGCAGGACCTTACACATTTTAATGTGAGCCTCCAGTTTAATTTCATGGTCATGAGTTATAGAACTTTCCGGTTATAGCGTTTTTTTTAAAAACCTAAATATTGAAATAGTCATAACTTGCTCATTTTAAGTCAGAATGAGCTCATTTTTGGACAGGAGGTACTTTATACCATATTTGTTCATGTCCCAAAAGGCCAAAATTTTCCTCATAACTTAAGTGGCCGAAACAGCCCCTCTAAAATCATGGCAGCAGCTTTTTCGGTTTTTGCAGCTTTGCACTCCTTTGCTAAAATCAGTCCACACAAAAATCTACAACACATTTTCTAGTAATTCCACTTGGATTAGTTAGGTAACTCATAGATCTAACTCTAGGACTTGACCACACTCAAAAATTCAAAATATAATAGGAGATATGGTCAATTGAATTTCATGTTACGTTTTTCACCAAAATCTGATTTTCAACTCTTTGTGATTTCTAAGAAACTTTCATGTTTTCACATAATAACCAACATAACTCATCTTAAAACTTACTAATACTTCATATACCCATGATTTTCATCAGTTCTATACTTTTATTATGACTTTCATCATAATCCACGTAAACAGATCCTTTTAGTTGAAGAAATATTTGAGGGTTTAAGAAATAGGTTTTTTGTACTGGGGTCAATACAAAATTTGATTTCACGTTCTAGGGTAGGCTAGGAAGTCTTCAAGAATACGCCAAGAAATTTATTAATGATAGAAATATCATTCAAAATTATTACTCTCGTCCAAGACTTGGATAGTACGTTACATTAATACCAACTGTGACTTCTATCCCTTAACCTGGATAGCACCTCACAATGATACCTATCAACTTGCCATCTTCAATCACGACGTCACCTACAGAAAGTCTGGCTTCGGTGCATTTCACACAAGGAAGTCAACAACGAAAGGATCGGGGCTCTTTACTTATGGCTTGATATGACAATGATTGACTTTAGTGGTTTGGTTACTTTGAATTCGCACAACAAGTTGGTTATGAATATAAAAGCTAACAACCTTATGAAAAGCATGATGAGTAGTTAACCAATTGATTCCTAAAATCACATCAAAGGCAAATATTTTCAAAAAAATAAGATCGACAGGTAACGTGAAAATGTTTATTTGAATCAAACAAGATTTAAAATTAGTAGCGAAGAACGAAGGCTCTACTAACGAAGTTTCAACCAATAAGTCAAAGTTTAACTTCTTCAAGTCAAATTTAAACGTTGAACACAACTAGGTGAAATAAAAGAGTGGGTAAACGGTATCTAACACGGTATAGACTTCGCAAGAGCTTATGATTAACTTACCCGTGATAATTTTATTCGTGTTCCTCGTCACGAGAAAAAAAACGCCTCTCTTAAACTATCGGCTTTGGTTTGTGCGGGACAAACTTTGGTGCCTCCATCCTAGTTGAATTTGTCTTCTGATGAACGACAAAATCGAGCTAAGTGACCTTCTCTTCCATAATTATAACATGCTTTGACTCGGCATGGCGCAGTTCGATCGATGTGTCCCTCTCCTCCGCATTTGAAGCATATGATAGGTGGTCTTTCTCCTTCCTTAACAATGGGTGCTTTGTCTTGACGCCTTTCCATCATTGTTGAATCTCCTTTTCTTGAAATGTCCATTATTATTATTTTGGCCCCGATTACCACCGGAAGTGGTTACCATATCCGCATGTTGATTCCTCCACGCTTATTGTCACCGCTCCGATGACTACTCTCATTGGTATTATAATTTTGCTTACCGCTTCTTTTTAGTTGGGTTGACTCGTTATCGCGCTCCACTAATCGAGCCCTATTTACAACATCCTAATAAAAACACGGCTTTATGAGAAATAAGATGTTGACGTATCTCGCGCTTCAAACCTCTTAAAAACATTCGCGCCATTCTCTCTTCATTATCCACCAAGTGGGACGAAAAACCGTGATAACTCCGTAAATTTTGCCTCGTATTGCGACACGGTCCATATTGTTTTGTTCCAACTTGATAAACTCCACCTCCTTCATGTGGCGAACACTTTCGGAAAAGTATTTGTCGTTGAATGCCTCCCCTGAACTTCTTCCAAGATATCTACAAAGATGCAAAGAAAGTTGAGTACGTTTCTGGAGATTCCCACCAATGTCTGCTCTCTCCGCAAGAACATAAAGGCGTGCAAAGGAACCTTTTGCTCCTCGGAGCATCCCAAGACCTCAAATATCTTGGTAATGCTTTATCCATGCTTCCGCCGAAGTGGTTTTGGCTCTCCTTAAACTCCAAAGGGTCCCAGCTCCTTGAATAGTTTAGCGGTGACCGCCCGAGAGTTTTCCGTGTTTCCACCTACGCTTTGGGACAGAGAGTCGCTTTTTTTGTTGTTGTTGCATGAATTCTAAAAACCTTTTAAACGCATCTGAGTCGTTCACAATTGATCAGTGTTGTTGTTTACAGGAGGATTATCGCCATCCTGTTGCACATTGTCCTGATTATTGATCTGTGGAGAATCAACAGTCTCCTGTGCTCCATTGCTATTCTCAACATTCTCGGATGCCATTTTCAAACACTACCACAAAATAAGGGTTAATTGACATGCAACATATTATCACTATACTCTGACCGACCAATCAAATACCAAATAAACTTAGGTAGGTCATACTAGCGAAGGTATTTCCGCCTCCCCCCCTAGTACTATTCTCACATCTTAGCCAGGATCATATCCCTAAGCTCGATACCAACCGTGACGCCCCAAAATTATGTATACGCCACCCATCTTGGGTCGCCACTTACATGGTACATAAATTCAAATACAACTTACTAATATAACTCGTAGGTATTAATACGACATAATCGTGAGTTTGAATACAAATATTGTCTACTAGATATTATACAAACTCAACAGAGTCCTCATTACTACTATTATCACACTATTTCACGTAATAGTGAGGACTACTAATGCTATCCTCTCGACCATTACTCCGCTCCCCACTCGTCTCCCAAATATGTTCTCATTTCCTCAAGAGAACAAAGAAAGAAAGGGTGAGCTCAACTAGCCCAAAGAAGAAATATTATGACTAAGATATTGCGAATAATTTTTCATTAGCCTTCAACAGTGTTAAACTGATAAAATACAATAGACAACAAGTTTTACTCATGATGGAATAAGCAATCCATTAAAAGAGTCAAGTAGAGAATAAAGTCTACTATCTTTTAGGTTTTAAAAGGTTTTTCATTATCAAGTTATAGTTGAGACTCACTTTAATAAATAATCCACATCATCGAATCACCCCCGTGCACTACTGACCAAGGATATTCATCAAATTATCAATGGTCAAGACTATACCGAATCACCCCCGGTCATAATCATACCAAAAACTATCCATCACCGCATTACGAATACCGAGGACTTTTATCACATCATTTATAACAAGCCATGATTATACCGAATGATCCTCGGTCATAATCATACTAAGTTCATCTATACACGTAAGTCGAAGATAACATAATATAACATAAGGATGATGACAATGATATAATAATTCAATAAAACAAGTTCAAGAATTATTTTATCCAGAAATTATTAACGTCCAAATTGTCAAAATGATACTGTTTTGTAGAGTAAAATTCAAGAATGATCAGAAGAATATTTCCATGAAAAGATACTGGATGAAACGCAAATATCAAGGATATTATACTAATTTCATGGAGTATAGAAGTCAAAGTTTTAACCAACTGGGTATAATAAAGAATGGAATAACAAAAGAAATCACCACGCATGCGGTACTTGAGATGATGTGTTATTCCAATGTAATAATAATAACGGAACCAGTCGTGAAAAATTCACAATCGACGTGATGTTCCAACAGAATAATAAAGATGGAACTAGATCCTGTAAAACACACGATAGGATATTCCAACAGAATGAAAAAGATTTTAACCAGTCCCCGAAAACACACGCATAAGATGTTCCAATGTAATAATAAAGATGGAACCAGTCCTGTAAAACACACGTATAGGATATTCCAACGAATGAAAAAGATTTTAACCAGTCCCGTGTAAAACACATACGAATAGTGATGTTCCAACAGAATAATATAGACGGAACCGTGTCCTGTAAAACACATGCATGTGATGTTCCAACGAGAATAATAATAAAGATTTTAACCAGTCCTGTAAACACACATGCATGTGATGTTCCAATGTAATAATAGAAGAATGTCACCAAGTATAGGGTAAACCACGATACAAAGTTATTCCAACAGAATAATAAGCAATGAAATAACAACAGTTCTCTTCATGAATAAGAAAGAATAACACCCCTTAGAAGAACTGAATATTGGCAAGGTGAAGTAGCAGAATACTTTTCTTCTTTCTCTCTATAGTTTCTCTCTCTAGAGTTTCAGTGAATTCGTGAAAAATAATGAAGCACTAGGCCTCTATTTATAGAAGATTTCTAGCTTAGCACCTGCCATGTGAAAAGGCAAGTGGCTTGACGACTGGTGATGTGAAAAGAAAAGTGGTTTGACGCCTGTAATGTGAAACGACAAGTGGTTCGACGCCTGTAATGTGAAACGACAAGTGGTTCGACGCCTGTAATGTGAAACGACAAGTGGTTCGACGCCTGTAATGTGAAACGACAAGTGGTTCGACGCCTGGTAAAGGTAATTACTATTGACGAAGGTAATTACTATTCACAAAGGTAATTACTATTGACGAAGGTAATTACTATTGACAAAGATAATTACTATTCACAAAGGTAATTACTATTGACGAAGGTAATTACTATTGACGAAGATAATTACTATTCACAAAGGTAATTACTATTGACGAAAGTAATTACTATTGACGAAGAGACTCTTAGATGATGACATATGGGCCCCCCCATAAAATAATCAAACTTACCACAAATGTCTCATAATAGACTCTTTATATACATCAAGGATTGAATAAATATTACCACAAATCATTTTATTTTTAATCAACACATATTTAATCTTTCAACAATTATTAATCATTTATAACTTGTCATCTCAATTATTGATTTAATACTATAACATATTATACAGATGATACTGTGACAATAATTGAATCAATAATATAAGAGATATGATGCAGCAATTACTATAGCAATAATTGAGCATAGCTGAGTGACTTCTCACGTAAGCATCAATAATCAATATCGTGTGCTACTATACAACTATGCGTATTACTGTACTTTTACTACCGGGTAGTTCAACAGTTTTAACGGTAACACCTCTACCGTTATTTTTATAGAAAGATAATTTTGTCATTTTCTAACTACGACAATACTTCCGTTGTGGGGTCCACTTAATGATTGAGTAGTCGTATTTAATATTCCCCACAAAAAAAGAATATTCCCCACCAAAACGAATATTTTATAACAACTTGCATACTTTGCAAAATTTATAAATACTACCCAAAACTATAATATTATCTTAAATTCACACCATAATATTAAAAAATTATTTCGACAAAATTTAAATCTTTATTGATAAAATCTGGGGTCTCACAACTTACACTAAACCTAGACCATTCTCTCTTTAACCCATGAAATTCTCTAGTAGATCAGTCCCTTAGTAAGTCCCTAGAACATCAGGATCAGATCAGGAGCATAGGATCAAGAATTTGTTCAAAGTGAGGTATAACCCTAATTTGAAATTTGATCTTATATGCCATATTAGATTCCATGTTTCTGTGTTGTAATATGTTGTATGAGGTGTAAATAAGTGATCTGGGTTGGTATATGATAGATCTATAACATCTACATGCACGAAATTAAAGATTTCAAATATCTGGAAAATTTTAAAATGTTAACTACAAGAAATCACACATTTTATGACGAATTATTTGCCACGCACAAAATTTTGTCACAATTTGTTAATTAATAATTACGAAATTCATAATCGTCACTAAAAATTTTGCTTTTGTGACGACCTTTCATATTGTTACTATTAATCATTTATATTGTCACTAATTTACACATTTGATGACGATGAACAAAATTTCGTCACAAGTTATTTTTGAGGTAGAATTTCGTACAAAATTTTTGGAGGGAAACCTTTTACTGACATTTTGTAATAATTGATGACAATATTTATTGTCACACAATATTTCTTTCGATGACAACATAATATTTTGTCATTAATTATTTGGAAAATTTAGTGACAATGTGATTTCGTCACTAATGTTCACATTTAGTGACGCCAAATAGAAATTCATCACAATTTTATTTGGAGGCAAAATTATTCTGAAAATTTTTGGAGGGAAATTTTTTAAGGACGGAAATATAATAATTTATGACAATTTGTATTGTCATAAATACCAATTTTATATAACGAGATAATAGTTCGTCACTAATTAGATGAGTGGATAAATGACAAAAAAGATTTGTCATAAATTCTTACATTTAGTGACAAAGTACGTAATATCGTCACAATTTTATTTGGAGGCAAAAGTTTTCAGAAAAATTCAGGAGGAGAATTTTTTAAAGACGGAAAAACAATAATTTATGACAATTTGTATTATCATAAATTTCAAATTTATATGATGAGATAATATTTCGTCACTAATTAGATGAGCGGATAAGTGACAAAAACGGTTCGTCATAAATTCTTATATTTAGTTACAAAGTACGTAATATCGTTACTGTGACGCCCCCAAAATAGGTATACATCACCCATTCTGAGTTGTCAATACATGGTATAGAAATAACTACAACTTTATTATTACAAAAGTAAAATTATGAGTTTGAATACAAATATTATCTTCTAGACAATATCTATACTCAAATAAATCCTCATCACATTTATTGATACATTATTTTTCAAAAATGGTGAGGACTACTAAACAACTCTCTCTAGAACCTTCATTCTATACCCCGGTTCGTACTCGCTATATTCTCGCCTCCTGAGAAGAAAAATGGAACAAAAAAGGAAAAGGGTGAGCTCAACTAGCCCAGTAAAGAATATTATGACAAAGATAATATACAACAAATTATCATTAGTTTTCAACAGGGAAAAAATCTAATAGAATACAATAGACAACAAGTTTTAAATCAATATTCGCAGCGAAAATAATAATTCATTAAAAGAGTTAAGTAGAGAATGCAAACTATTATCTTCTATGTATGAATTTAAAAGTTCATCGTCTATCTTTTATCCCTCAGAACATCAATCAATATATATCCGAATCAAATATTCATCTTTGCACTACAGGCCAAAGATATTCATCAGTTGGTCATGTTCATCTAAACACCTGTTCATCTTTGCACTACGGGCCAAAGATATTCATCAGAAATCATTCATCTTTGCACTACAGGTCAAAGATATTCAATAATATCATCATTTAAGACTGAGGATGATGAAAATATTTTAAAGAAATGAATCCAAAGGAAACAAAATGACAAGGATTAAGGATTAAGGATTCGTACTTTGTTTTATCCATGTCCAAAAATACCTCAAAAATAATCATAGTGGTGTAAAATTCAAGAATGATCAAAACATGGATACAATCAAAGCTAGTATCCACAATAGATATTTTAGACAAAAAGGGAAAATTTTTATTTTTCGATGAATAGTGTCAGATATCGTGAATAATGTAAGTATACGTGAATAAGAATCTCACACACCAAAAGTTCCAAATTTGATAAAAACTTCAGATCAATATTTCAAAGATAATGATATTGAAGAAATAATATCATTACTGAAAAAAATAATATCCCTTACCTCGTAAAAGACAAGATTTCTAAATTTGAAAACACCTGGATATAAAGGCTATGACTTGAACTTGCACAGATAAAGCAATACTCAAAATATACTCAAAATACTCACAAGAATATGCTCGATAATATAGAGAGAGAAAACTTCAGCTTTACGTGTGATTTTCAATTCTAACCTAAGCACCCTATTTATAGGAAAATGCTTAGAACACCAAAGTAGAAAATTTATTAAAATATATATATATATATATATATATATATATATATTATGTGTATATATATATATATATATATATATATATATAATCTTCACGTACACCTTTGAATATGAAATTCAAAGCAATTGAACACATGCCTCACACATGCAAAAAACGTTTTTTGTAAAAAAAATATTTAAAACTTCAAAAATTAATTATTTTGGAGCTTTAGAACTTCAATAATTCATAATAAATAGCCCTTTTGTCAGAAAATTCGAATCTTGCAAATTTATATAGGAAATTCAATTCTCTACAACTTTGCAGAAGAAAGTTTTTCCAAATTCCAAATAGAAATTGATCGAAATCCATAAACGGGCGATTTTACAAGCTATAATCAAATTTCAGTCAAGAAATGGGGTCCACCGACACATAAAACATGCTTTAAATATTTTTGGTAACAAAAATACTCCTCCACATATACTCATATATCCCACATTCATCGTAAAAATATCATCATTATTATATTATTAAAATATAATAATATATTTAAATGAATTATTTTATCGTAAAAGATAAAATTTCAATTTTGAACAATTGTCACATTAAAATTTTCTCCATCTATATCCACATAAAATTAATTTTTTCCTCATCATATGAATCAATAATTAATTATTCACAAATAATATTACTAAATCACAATATTGACAACCGTGCGCTTCCTGAGAAAGAGGGGCATTCCAATAAGAATTTCTCCATCATGGTAGCCAAGCAATTAGGTGACCAAACCTCTCTTTAGATAGAACTTTCTAGACATTGCCAATAATGTTATCTAATAATATTATTCAGATAATATGAATTATTGCTTTGATAATGGAAAATACGTGTAGTGACAATTATTGAAACAACAAAGAATATAAAATATCAACGCAAAGAATTATTGAATCAATAAAATAAAATACCGAATAAAGAATTCACTCGTAACAATTATTGAGTAGTGCCTTCTTACGTAAGAATAAATAATTGGTGCAATACCGGTGCTACCGTGTTTTAACCAACGAGTATTTTAACAAGATTAATTCAGAATAACTACGCCAGTTATTTTTAAATAACTTATATTTGTCGCTTTCTTCATCCAATTGCTTTCAAGCATGGGGCCCACAAAGATCATACTGGCCCGTATTTAATATTCCCCGACAAAGGATATTCCACGACCAAACGAATATTCCCCACAACAATGAATATTTTATAACCACTTGCTTATTTTGAAATATTTGCGTATTTTACCCATAACTATCCACATTAATCAAATCAACCCTTACTATTTCAAAATAGAGAAAATTAAATTTCATTAATAATAACTTGGGGTCTTACAACCTCCCCTCCTTGTGAAATTTCGTCCTCGAAATTGATGTACGTACTTGGTGTTTCGAAAAGGTGAGGATACCTCGCTTTCATTTTCGTTTCTAACTCCCAGGTCATTTCCTCTATAGCATGGTTCCTCCACAAAACTTTAACTTGTGGTATAACCTTCGTGCATAGGACATGCTCCTTCCTATCCAAGATCTTAACAGGTACCTCCTCATACGTTAAGTCTTCGGCTATCTCGTCTGGTTTTAACTCAATAATGTGGTTCGGGTCTTTCACATATTTACGAAGTACAGATATGTGAAACATATTATGAACACGAGACATACTCGGAGGTAACGCAAGTCTATAGGCTACATTTCCTACTCGGTCAAGAATTTGAAATGGACCAATAAATCGTGGATTGAGCTTTCCTCTCTTCCCAAATCTTGTAACTCCCTTCCATGGAGCAACTCGCAACAATACATGATCCCCTATACTAAATTCCACGTCTTTTCGATGAAGATCCGCATAACTCTTTTGTCGATCTTGTGCCATTTGTATACGTTATCGAATCATTTGGATCTTTTCGGTAGTCATACGTACTAACTTGGGTCCCAACAATGTTGCTTCACCCACCTCATCCTAACATATTGGAGAGCGGCACTTTCGTCCATATAATGCTTCAAATGGAGCCACACCTATACTTGCCTGATAACTGTTGTTGTAGGAGAATTCCACCAATGGTAAATACTTATCCCAACTGCCCTTGAAGTCTAGGACACAGAGTCTTAATAAATCTTCAAGAGTTTGAATAGTCCTCTCTCGATTGTCCGTCTGCTTTGAGGATGGTATGCCGAATCAATCAATGAAATTGCGTGCCCATAGCTTTTTGCAAGCTAACCCAAAATCTTGAGGTGAATCTTGGGTCACGATCCAAAACTATGGATACTTGCATGCCATGCAACCTCACAATCTCATTTACATATATACTAGCAAGACGCTTCAAGGAATAAGTCTCCGTGATCGGCAAGAAATGAGCGGACTTTGTTAATCTATCAACAAGAACCCAAATAGCATTGATGCCTTGAGAAACCGTAGGAAGACCCGTGAATCGAAATCCATGGTAATGTGTTCCCACTTCCATTTCGGAATCTCAAGTGGTTGCAATGGACCCTTAGGTACTAGATGCTCGCCTTTTACACGTTGGCAAGTTAAACACATCGAGATAAACTTTTCAATCTCTCTTCATATTGTTCCACCAAAATGTATGTCAAGATCACGATACATTTTAGTACTTCCAGATGGATTGCAAATGGTGTATTGTGTGCCTCCATCATAATCTTGTACTTCAAATCGAGTTGTTAGGAACACAAAGTCTAGAGTGGACTCAAGTATTCCTTCTTCATCAATTCTCGCTTAATAATAGCTCATTCTTGTACTTTCTTCTTCATACGCATCAACTCCGGCCTGGGTGGCTTGAACAACCTTAACTTTTTCTATTAAAGTTGGCTCTACGATACTTGACATCATCGCACTCATTCCCGCATATGATCTCTTCTACTCAACGCGTCGACTACCATGTTCACTTTTCCGGGATGGTATTGAATAGTGTGGTCGTAGTCTTTCAATAGCTCGAGCCAACGTCGTTGTCGCATGTTGAGTTCTTTTGAGTGAAGAAATATTTAAGGCTTTTATGGTCTGAATATATCTCCACTTTCTCCCCATATAGATAGTGCCTCCATATCTTTAGCGCGAAAACGACTGCTGCCAACTCTAGATCATGAGTTGGATAATTTCACTCATATTCTTTAAGTTGTCGCGAGGCATAGGCTATGACTTTCCCACGTTGCATGAGAACACATCCTAACCCCATGCTCGAAGCATCGTCAGAGATAACAAATCCATCCGAACCAGATGGTATTGTTAGAACAGGTGCCGAAATAAGTCTCCTCTTAAGCTCTTGGAAACTCTTCTCGCGTTCTTCGCTCCAAACGAAGTTTGTATCCTTCCGAGTTAGCTGAGTTATTGGAGTAGCGATTCGAGAAAACCCTTCCATGAATCTCCGATAATAACCAGCTAGACCCAGAAAGCTACGTAATTTGGTCACCGACTTTGGTTGCTCCCAACTTTGTATTGCTTCAATCTTCGCCGGGTGCACAGATACTCCATGTTTTGACACCACGTGCCCAAGAAATGCTACTTCCTCAAGCTAGAACTCGCATTTCTTTAATTTGGCATATAGTTTGTTTTCACGAATCCTTTGGAGTATCAGCTTCAAATGGTGCTCATGTTCTTCACGACTTTTGGAATATATGAGGATGTCATCAATAAAGACAACAACAAACTGATCCAAATCTAATAGAATACAATAGACAACAAGTTTTAAATCAATATTCGCAGCGGAAATAATAATTCATTAGAAGAGTTAAGTAGAGAATTCAAACTACTATCTTCTATGTATGAATTTAAAAGTTCATCGTTTATCTTTTATCCTCGTAACATCAATCAATATATATCTCGAATCAAATATTCATCTTTGCACTCAGCCAAAGATATTCACCATTAATCATGTTCATCTAAACACTGCTCATCTTTTTGCACTATGGGCCAAAGATATTCATCGAAATCATTCATCTTTGCACTACAGCCAAAGATATTCAATAATATCATCATTTAAGACTGAGGATGATGAACAATATTTTTAAAGAAACGAATCCAGTGAAACAAAATGACAAGGATTAAGGATTAAGGATTCGTACTTTGTTTTATCCATGTCCAAAAATACCTCAAAAATAATCATAGTGGTGTAAAATTCAAGAATGATCAAAACATGGATACAATCAAAGCTAGTATCCACAATAGATATTTTAGACGAAAAGGGAAAATTTTTATTTTTCGATGAATAGTGTTGTATACGTGAATAGTGCTATATACGTGAATAGTAACTCCGACACCAAAAGTTCTAAATTTGATAAAACTTGAGATCAATATTTCAAAGATAATGATATTGAAGAAATAATATCATTACTGAAAAAAAAATAATATCCCTTACCTCGTAAAAGACAAAGATTTCTAAATTGAAACACCTGGATATAAAGCTATGACTTGAACTTGCAATCAGAGTATAACAATACTCAAAATATACTCAAAATACTCACAAGAATACGCTCGATAATATAGAGAGAAAACTTCAGCCAAATTGTGATTTTCAATTCTAACCTAAGCACCCTATTTATAGGAAAATGCTTAGAACACCAAAGTAGAAAATTTATTAAAATATTAATATATATATATATATATATAATCTTCACGCACACCTTTGAATCTGAAATTCAAAGAATTGAACACATGTCTCACACATGCAAAAAACATTTTTGTAAAAAATATTTAAAACTTCAAAATTAATTATTTTGGATCTTCGAACTTCAATAATTCATAATAAATAGCCCTTTTGTCAGAAAATTCGAATCTCGCGAATTTTTATAGGAAATTCAATTCTCTACAACTTTCTAGAAGAAAGTTTTTCCACATTACAAATAAAAATTGACCGAAATCCACAAATGGGCGATTTTACAAGCTATAATCAAATTTCAGTCAAGAAATGGGGTCCACCGACACATAAAACATGCTTTAAATATTTTTGGTAACAAAAATACTCCTCCTCCACATATACTCATATATCCCACATTCATCGTAAAAATATCATCATTATTATATTATTAAAATATAATCATATATTTAAATGAATTATTTTATCAGAAAAAGATAAAATTTTAATTTTTAACAATTGTCACATTAAAAATTTTCTCCATCTATATCCACATAAAATCAATTTTTTCCTCATCATATGAATCAATAATTAATTATTCACAAATAATATTACAGAATCACAATATTGACAACCAGACAGTTTCCAGGAAAGAGGGGGCTTTCCAAGAAGAATTTCTCCTTAGACAGAACTTTCTAGACATTGCCAATAATGTTATCTAATAATGTTATTCAGATAATATGAATTATTGCTTTGATAATGGAAAATACTGTGTAGTGACAATTATTGAAACAACGAGAATATAAAATATCAACGCAAAGATTATTGAATCAATAAAATAAAATACTGAATAAAGAATCATCGTAACAATTATTGAGTAGTGCCTTCACGTAAGAATCAATATTTGGTGCAATACCGTGTGCTACTGTGTTTTAACCATCGAGTATTTTAACAAGATTACTGCAGAATAACTACGCCGTTATTTTTAAACAACTTATATTTGTCGTTTTCTTCATTCAATCGCTTTCCAGCATGGGGCCCATAAAGATCAAGCTACCATCGCATTTAATATTCTCCGACGAAGAAGAATATTCCACGACCAAACGAATATTCCCCGACAACAATGAATATTTTATAACCACTTACTTATTTTGAAATATTTGCGTATTTTACCCATAACTATCCACATTAATCAAATCAACCCTTACTATTTCAAAATAGAGAAAATTAAATTTCATTAATAATAAGTTGTGGTCTTACAACGAACATTGAACATGAATATATCAATTATATCTGGACCGAATGGTAATGAAGGTGATCAGCCTTTCATACCTGATGAACACATGCAATAGGCACAAAGTGCAATTCAACAATTCATAGATGTGATGAAATCAATAATGATTTAATCACAAGTTAAAAGAATAGTTCAAGAAAAACTTTCACAAAAAGTGAGTATAAGAAACTTGCCTGATCGGTTGATTACCATTACGAAATATAACTTAGCTTTATCCGAAGACCTAATATTAATCATATCGATTTCCCAAGTTAGAATAATATCATCACAATATAAAATAACCTAAACACATTACCACATAATCCTATTAGTCAATACATCATATAAGACCTAGTATCAAGTCAAACTATTGCAGTCTGAGTTGAATCTGGCATAATTCTGACCTCCCGACAGCCCAGTCGGATAACTACCGAGCCTAATATCCATAAGACTCTGTCTAAATGCAACACAATTAACTTAGACAATTAATTATTCAGTCAAAATAATTTTTATAGGCTCATAATAATTTTCAAGTAATTATTATCATTTATTATGATTTTTCAATCATTAACATCATATGTATATGATTTAAATACTACATAATTCCTTTATCATTAATATTTATTTAATACTAAATATTAATGAAAATCATAACATAATATTATAATATATTTATAATATATCAACGTATTTTAATACCTTAAAATCATATTTATATGATTTTAAACCTTTAAATCCATTATCCGATAATTGCCATTAATATTAAATATTAATGTTTTTCATGACAAAATATCAAAAGTTATATTTTATAACTTAAAATATTTTTATAACAATTAAATCATTTTTATATGATTTATAAATCATTAATTCTATTTTTCTATTATTTATTTAATACACTTAGTAAATAAATTAACTACCATTAATATTAATTTATTAATGAAATTCCTCACAAAATATTATAAGTCACTAAAAATAACTAAAAATATTTTCTTATATCATAATATAATTGTTCAAGTATTAAAACCATTTTTAAATAATTTATTTAATATTATAATTAAATAAATTAAATACCATTATTATTCCAAAAATATTAAATAGTTGTGAAATATATTCAGAATAATTAAAAACTAATTTTCTGGCTTTAAAATAATTTTTAGAAATTTAATTTGAATTTTTAATAATTAAAAACTATTTTTATCTATTTATTAATTAAAATAATTAATTTCCATAAATAAACTGTCACTAAAGGGCCCTATAGCGACAAAACCGTCGCTATAGGTGTTATTCATCAAACCTAGAACATTCATAGCAGTTTACCGGGTGCCTACTTTGACCAAGTATAGATCATTGATCTTCATGTTTCTAGGTTATCTAAAGTGTTATGATTATAGTACTTATGTAGTACTACAACTACAAACAACTTTCATGGCCATTCTACATCTTAACAACAAGTTATAGGCCCTCAAAGTCTTTGTCAAACATGTTCTTCATTTTCTGGGTTACCCAGAAAATAAAAAACAATCAAGGTACCTACTTTGGATCCTTATAGATTGCAGTCTAGGTCTTGTTTGTGTGCTATAAAGGTTTAAACTTGTAGTCGTGATGTCCGAGTACAACTACATAACATCAGAGTAGCCTAACAACATCACCAACTCAAGATTTGAGCCGGTCAAAGTACGGGCCAGACGATGTTCTTCACGATTTCTGGGTTTTCCAGATTTCGTCAAGAGCAGTTGGTCAATGATACTTTGACCAAGTTTATCTTGGATCCTATACATGATCTAGGTAATCTAATGGTATGGATGTGTAGTCCATATGCCAGAATAAAAATCCCAAGTAACAATATAATCTAAAACATTAAACACAGTAAGATTCATGACCTGCAAAATGGTTGTCAGAGTTTCTGGAAAATTCTGGGTTGCCCAGAATTCCAGTTTTGTGATCGGTCAACTAGGTTTAACCACTTATAACTCGAGATCTAGACATGGTATGGAGGTGATTCCACTTCCAGTCTACTCTCCTCATGACAAAGAACAAATATATAACTTTAAACACACATAACACTTAACAGGTAACGATCTAGAGGCCCTAACATATGACTGTCAGACAACCTTTTCAACTTTTTCCAGATTTCTAAAAACTTCAATTTCGAGCATCTAGATGTTATGGATCTAAGATATTACAACCCAGATCACTTAATAACATCCTAATACACAATTTAAAACAACAAACAACAACATCTAACATAAGATCATATGATTTCTAAGTTTAGGATTTTTATACCTTTTTAGCTTTAATCCTTGAATCTGACTTTGATGTTTGTTCTTGGCAAGCTAAATGTTGATATTGGCTTTGCTTCTCACTCACTTTCACTCTAAAATTTTGGATGGGAGAGAGAGAATGGACTTGACTCACATGAAAAATAAAGTAAGCTTTGTCTTACTTTTAAATCTCTTAGATTTTTAATCCATAGTCACAATTGATGCTAAGTGGCAATGAAATCTGATATTTGTGAGATATAGGCACATGGCTAGCTAAGGTTGTCCACCAACCACTTACTAGGGCTATATCTACACTCCATCCATTAAAATATTCAAGAAGGGAAATTTGGTCATTTGACTTGTAAAGTTAATGGCAACTTGGTAACTTGTCACAACCCTTTAGGTTTGACCGTTAGGGTTTAACTAAAGGGTTTAACCCTAAGGTTATACAAATTCAATTTCTAGGATTTTCTAATTAGGTTCTAAAAATAGAAAATTAAGATTTCAAAATTATAATTAGGGTTTCTTAATTGCATTAGAGTTTACTAATCACATTCAAGCTTGCTAATTAGGGTTAATATTTCCTTAATTAAAATTTCTAATTTAGCATTTAGGTTCCATAATTGTACATTAGGGTTTCCAGCTGAACAATTAGGGTTTTCTAATAATCAATTAGGGCTATCCTTAATTAAATATATAATCAATAACATAAAAACGTTATACTTATCTTCAAGCTCCCAAATTAGGGTTTTAATATTCCAAATTAGGGTTTCGGATTCTCGAAACTGAAATTAGGGTTTCCAAAACCGGTGCTAGGGTTTCTTATCAGTCGATATGGTTTTCTAACTAAACGTCGAGGTTCTTAATATAATATTAGGGTTTGTCACTGATATAATTTATCTGGTCAACCCTTGACCCTTAACCACATACTGTACACATATATGACTATATACATAGAACATATACACTTATTTTCCGTCTAGGTCTAATATTCAACCTCTATTCAGTCTTTTAAGATTTTAATAAATATCTAAATTCTCGGGTTGTCACAACGAAAAAGATTGAAATGATCCGGCAACGTATTAAAACCATACAAGATTGACAAAAAAGTTATGTTGATTTTCATCGAAGAGACATGGAATTCAATATTTGTGAGCATGTGTTGTTATGTGTTGCTCCATGGAAAGGAGTTACAAGATTTGGAAAGAGAGGAAAGCTCAATTCTCGATTCATTGGCCGATTTAAAATCCTCGATCGAGTAAGAACTGTGACCTATATACTCGCCTTACCGCCAAGTATGTCTCGTGTTCATAACTTTTTTCACATATCTATGTTACATAAATATATGGAAGACCCGAACCACATTATTGAATTAAAAACAGACGAGATAGAGTAATATTTAACGTATGAAGATGTACCTGTTAAAATCTTGGATAAGAAAGAACATATTATACGCTCCAAGGTTATACCTCAAGTCAAAGTTTTGTGGAGAAACCACGATGTTGAGGAAATGATCTGGGAGTTAGAATTTGAAATGAAATCAAGATATCCTCACCTCTTCGACATACCAGATACGTACACCAATTTCGAGGACAAAATTTTATAAGAAAGGGAGGTTGTAAGACCCTAACTTTTATGAATAAAGATTAATTTTCTCTAAATATCATTTTGAATATTATGTTGTGGATTTGTTATACTGTTATAGTTGTGGGTAATATTTACAAATTTTGCAAAGTAAGCAAGTTGTCATAAAATATTTGATTGGTCGGGGAATATTCGTTTTATCATGGAATATTCGTACGACGACACAATCATTGGTCGACCCCACAACGGAATTACTGTCGGAGTTATAAAATGACAGAAATATCTTTTAGAAATATAACGGCGAAAGGTTTACCATTAATTGTTGAAATACCCGGTGATATAAAAGTAAAGTAATACGCGTGGTTGCATAGTAGCACGCGATATTGATTATTGATGTTTACGTGAGAAGTCACTCAATTATACTCAATTATTGCTACATTAATTGCTGCATAGTATCTCACATTATTGATTCAATTATTGTCACAGTATCATCTGCACAATAGTTTATATTATTAAAACAATAATTCAGACGACAAAGTTATTCATATTATTATTTGCATTATTGACAATGTCTAGAAAGCTCTGTTGAGGAAAGGGGTTTGGTCACCTAATTGCGCGCCAATAGGGAAAAATCCTTATCGGAAAGCTCCCTCTTTCCTAGGAATGATCTGGTTGTTAATATTGCAACACTAGTACAAAACAGTAAATAGACAACGCTTGGTATTTTTTTTCACAACGTTTTTTAACAAATCATTGTAGATATATATGAAAAAACGTTATCTATTTATAAGGGCAATTTTTGGTTTTAAATAGATAACGTCTTTTAAAAAAAACGTTATCTATGTCAAGAAAACGGAGCTTAAAATAAATCGCGTGAAAGTGAAAACTTGAAATTAAAAACCCTCCCCTTGCCTCCCAGCCTTCCAACAACTGAAGCAGTTCTCCCAAATCCCAATCTACACCCTCCCCTTGCTAATTTAACCACCACCAATACCTTAAACCCTAAATCCTCTACTCTACCCTTCACTTCTAAATGGACCCTCATCGATCATCCCGGGTACCCAAGAAACATAATGGTCCAAACTAAAATATATATATATATATATATATTTTTTGTAAGAAAATCCAATTTCATTTTCTCAATCCATTTGATTTTGATGTTGCCTATTATTTGGTCCAAATGAGTGGGAACGAAGGCAGTTCGGTGCATTCGGTCGGAGGAGGAGATACCGTTGCGACCCTTATACTTACTGGTAGTTTATCATGGAATCTTTTGCCCATCATTTTCTCTCTCGTCTTTTATCTCTCTTCTTCTACATTGATTACTGGAAGTTAGGACAGCTTTGAATACGACAATATAAATAGTGACGAACTTCACTGTGCATCAGTTAGTGTGACGCCCCCAAAATAGGTATACATCACCCATTCTGAGTCGCCAAATACATGGTACAGAAATAAATACAACTTCATTAATACAATTGTCGTGCAAAATACGACAACACATATACTGTGAGTTTAAATACAAATATTGTCTAATAGACAATATTCAAACTCAAAAGGAGTCCTCATTACAATTACTGATACACTATTTTACAAAAATATTGAGGACTGCTAAAACAACTTTCTAGAACCATCACTCCATACCCCGACTAGTTCATGCTATATTCTCACCTCCTGAGAAGAAAAATGGCACAAAAGAAAAAAGGGTGAGCTCAACTAGCACAGTAAAGAATACTATGACTAAGATAATGAACAAAAAATTATCGTTAGCCTTCAACAAATTAGATAAAATATAATGGACAACCAATTTTAGATCAATATTCGCAGCAAAAATAATAATTCATTAGAGGAGTTAAGTAGAGAATGAAATCTACTATCATCTATGAATTTAAAAGTTCATCATCAATATTTTATCCCTGTAACATCAATCAATATATATCTTGAATCAAATATTCATCTTTGCACTATGGGCCAAAGATATTCATAAGGTAGTCATTCATCTTTGCACTACAGGCCAAAGATATACAGTTATATCATCATTTAGGACTGAGGATGATGAAAAATATTTTAAAAGAACGAATCCAGTGAGATAAAATAACAAAAATTATGGATTCATACTTTAGATAATCCAAGTTAAAAAACGCTCCATAATAAACCATAGTGGAGTAAAATTCAAGAATGCATATCAAAACATGGATACAATCAAAGATAATAACCATAATAGACATCTTGAACAAAGAAGAGAAAATTTTATTTTTCTATGAATAGTGTCGTATTCGTGAATAGTGCCATATACGTGAATAGTGTCGTATACATGAATAGTAACCCCGACATGAAAAAGGTAGAAATTCCACAATAAAATTCATATCAATATTTCGGCATAATAATATTGAAGGAAATAATATCATTTACGAAGAAAATAACATCCCTTACCTCAAAAGAATAGTACTCCCGGCTGAAATATCAGGTATAAGGCTGAAGGAAACTTGCATTGAATAACAACTCACAACGTATCTAAATACTCACAAAATACGCTCGATAATATAGAAAGAGAAAGCTTATGATTTTGGTGTGATTTTCAATTCTAACTAAGCACCCTATTTATAGGAAAATGCTTAGAACGCTGTGACACCCCCAAATCCGGATACTTCAATTCCACAAGATTTGGTGTTCACTGTACAAATATCATCTATCTATCTACCCATAATAAATGCAAGCCATGCAATAGATAGAATAAAAATCTTCCCCTTAAGGGTTATAATATCTGAATAATAATAATACAATCCCAGGTTAAACTAACCTTAAACATCTGTGCGGAATCATAAACAAATAAGTCTTAAACAACATCATTAACTCAAGTCTTAAACATAAATAAATCATCTAATAAAAATAACAAGTCTTCATCACTTGCTAACTTTGCCCTTGCCTTTACTAGTGGAAGGTTCATTAGTTCTTTCATTCTTAACTGCAATGTTTTTATTAAGCAAGAGTGAGCACTATTGCCCACAAGTATAATAATGAAATAATAGTATAATAAAATGCAAGTAAATCAAAGACATCTGAATAAAAGCTCAACTTTTGAATCAAGAATGGATAACAAGAATCAAAAGAATTCTGAGGGTTATAAGACCTTGAACTATGTCCTAGGTTATCAAGGGTTATACTTGAAACCTTTAATAGTCATAAGACTATGGACCTTTCTACTCGTACTTAGGGGGATCAGCCCTTAGTACCATACTGTGCACAATATCTTAACGCTAACGCATAAGTAAATCCCTTTGCAGGGTTGTTCATCTCAGTTTGACATTCGAGTTCGCACCAAAGGAAGTTTGGTTTGGATAATTCAATAAGGGTTTTGAAATTTAGAACGTTCATCAACTAAGGACTAGTTGAATCAATAAAGTTCACTAGTCTAATAAGGTTCAATAATAATGATATTCGATTTGAATAATAATCTCAAGAAGTATACAATTGAACAATTATTGTATAACTGAATCATGCTTTGAAAAGATAATAAATCTTTAATATAACAATTGAACTTGAATAATAGTAACGATAATTTACTCAGAGGTAACTAAAAACTTGAACAATAATGATAAGTAGGGTTAGAAACTTGCCTCGTGTGTAAAGCAAATTACTATTACTACTCAGCTTCACCACAAATCCTACACACATACCATATGTATTCACGACATTCATTAATTACATTTTTACTTAATTATTTAATATAAACTCCACTTTATTTAACAAATCATTGCCCTTCTAATTTAATTACTTAATTAAATTAGAATATTTTCATTCTCTTAGTATTATTACACTCGAATAAATTATTTCATAATAATTTCCATCAAATATTTATTTTATTCCATAAATATCTCAATTAAAATATTTGATTTATTTTATAAATATCTTAATAATAATTTTCATCGAAAATTTATTTTATTCCATAAATATCTCATTTAAAATATTAAATTTATTTTATAAATATTTTAATAATAATTTTCATCGAATATTTATTTTATTCCATAATATCTCAATTAAAATATTTAATTTATTTTATAAATATTTTAATAATAATTTTCATCGAATATTTATTTTATTCTATAAATATCTCAATTAAAATATTTAATTTATTTTATAAATATTTTAATAATAATTTTCATCAAATATTAATTTTATTCCATAAATATCTCAATTAAAATATTTAATTTGTTTTATAAATATTTTAATAATAATTTCATCAAATATTTATTTTTATTTTTATTTTTTTATTTATTATTTTTTTCGAATCAAATCGTGGAGGGTAATTTAGTTTAGTAACGCATAGAAATGGGTTACCAGAGTGCTCATTTTCCGATTTACTTAGCTTATGCGATTCATGAACATAACAAGGCCAAAGTAGGCCAAAAATCAATCACATGTAAAATTATACATGAATATGGCCATAACTTCCAATTAGTTATTTTTACACGAATTTAGACTTACCCAATCATTGTAATACATATATAATCATTACTTAACCCATCTAGCATGATTTTTAACAAGTTACAACACATAATTTGCAAAATCAACACATTTTTACTTCCATTTCTAGATGTTCTTGAAGGTTTTGAACATAAAACATAATTTTAACACTACGGATTCGTTATAACAATCAATCCGCTTCAATTAAAGTTTGGTCTCTTCATATTAGCATGCATAATAATATACAAATATAAATTTTGGGATAATATATGATCAACACATGAAATATCACGTATAAGGCCATATAGCCAAAACCCAAACTCAGAAATTTTTGAAATAACAATTCATCGATTATGAAACAGTATGATATGGTTTGTGAAATATATATAATTAAATACAATATGGTAACATTTAACACATATAGAACACATAATCCATACCCTTTATAAATACAGAGACTTTACAGAAAACTTGAAAGCCATTTTTATCAAAACTTGAATATGTGAAATATAGAATTTGGGAGGGAGAGATTACCCTGAGAATAAAGTATATATATGTAGGCTTAGATTCTTTCTTCAATCACTGAGTTCTCACAAAATCCTCTGAACTCTCTCTTGAATTTCTCAATCTCTCTCTCTGTATCTCTAGACTTAGCCAAAATAATAAAAAGAAAAAGAAAGGAGAGTACATATAAAGGAAGAAACTGACGCGCGTTATGGAGGTCACTTACCCATCATGGGTAACTGCAATCAACTCCTACTTAGGCTATGTTTGGTTAGCATTAATAGATTACAAAACCCTTTAATTTAATAAAGCTTTATCATATAGTTTGAAAATGTCACACTCCTTATAAAATAAATCTAATATTTTATTTAATTTACTTTAAATAAAATATAATAATTTCTCATAAATTCTCATAGTCACATAATTAAATTTCTCATTAATAAATAATGTCAAATTATTAACTCTCTAATTAATAACTAAATTAATTAAATAACATCATGCTTAATTAAATAATTCATTTAATTCAATAAGCTCACATAATTACATACTTTGAATAATAAATATTCTGTAGATTAATTTAATAAATATAACACATATAATTAAATTAATCAATCACAATTGCATCAATTAATTATTTAATCTAATAATTAAATCATCGAAAAAGTATTTATTTAATTCAATAAATATTAAAATTAATTACAAAAATCTCGTTCGTCACAAACGCCATAGCAGACTAACCTGCTACCTGATGGCTTTACCTGCTACTATTCATAACCACCACTTTTGAAATAAAATTTCAACATATTTCTCACCAAGAAAAGTGGGGCCCACCATCTTTTAAATAAAAACATTTATTTCTAAAACTTCAATAATTCATAATAAATAGCTCTTTTATCAGAAAATTTCGAATCTCATGTTTATTCCATAGGAAATTTAATTCTTTAAAACTTTGTAGAAGAATTTTTTTCCAAATTCTAAATAGAAAATATCCGAAATCCGCATACAGATGATTGTTAATACATCCATTCTGACAAAATACTGATAAAATACCTCAACCTTAATTCCTTCATTTATATCCACACAAAATAAGTATTTCTCTAACCATCCACATAAAATAAATATTTCCTTATCATATAAAGCAATAATTAATTATTCACAAATAATATTACAGAATCACAATTATGACAAACAGGTTATTCCTAGGAAAGATGGGGCTTTCTGATAAAGATTTCTCCTTATTGGCGCGCAATTAGGTGACCAACCCCTTTTCCTATACAGAACTTCCTTAGACATTACCAATAATGCTATCTAATAATATTAATTATTGATATGATATTGGAGATACTGCACAGTGACAATTATTGGAACAACAATAATATAAAATAACAACGCAACAATTATTGAATCAATAAAATAAAATATTGAACATTAATTACTATAACAATTATTGAGTAGTGCCTTCTTACATAAGAATCAATAATTCAAAAATACTGTGCAATATCGTGTGCTATTGTGCAACCACGCGTATTACTGTATTTTAACCACTGGGTATTCCAACAGTGTTAACGGTAACCATTACGCCGTTATTTATAAAAACTCAACTTGTCGTTTTCTTCATCCGATCATTTCCCGGTATGGGGCCCATAAATGATTGTGCCATCGTATGAATATTCCCTGACAGCAAGAATATTCCATGACCAAACGAATATTCCCCGACAACAATGAATATTTTATAACCACTTGCTTATTTTGTAAAATTTGCACATTTCATCCATAACCAAAGCATTATATCAAATTAACACCTTACTATTCACAATAATAATTAGAGGAAATTCAATTTTATTTATAAAAAAATTAGGATCTTACAACCTTCCCTCCTTATGAAATTTCATCCTCGAAATTGACATACGTACCTGGTGTTTCGAAAAGGTGAGGATACCTCGCTTTCATTTCTAATTCCAACTCCCAGGTCATTTCTTCAATAGCATGGTTCCTCCACAAAACCTTAACTCGTGGTATAACCTTGGTGCGTAGGGCATACTCTTTCCTATCCAAGATCTTAATAGGTACCTCCTTGTACGTTAAATCTTCAACTATCTCGTCTGGTTCTAACTCAATAATGTGGTTAAGGTCTTTCACATATTTACGAAGCATAGATATGTGAAAAACATTATGAACACGAGACATACTTGGAGGTAATGCAAGTCTATAGGCCACATTTTCTATTCGGTCAAGAATCTCAAATGGACCAACAAATCATGGATTGAGCTTTCCTCTCTTCCCAAATCTTGTAACTCCCTTCCATGGATCAATACGTAACAATACATGATCCCCAATATTAAATTCCACATCCTTTCGATGAAGATCCGCATAACTCTTTTGTCGATCCTGTGCAGTTTGTATATGTTGTCGAATCATTTGGATCTTCTTTGTAGTCATACGTACCAACTCTGGTCCCAACAACGTTGCTTCTCCCACCTCATCCCAACATACTGGAGAGCGACACTTTTGTCCATACAACGCCTCGAATGGAGCCATGCCTATACTTGCTTGATAATTGTTGTTATAGGAGAATTCCACCAATGGTAGGTACTTATCCCAACTTCATTTGAAATCTAGAACACATAGTCTTAATAGATCTTCAAGGGTTTGAATAGTCTTTTTTGATTTCCTGTCTATTTGAGGATGGTATGCCGAACTGAATCGTAAATCCGTGCCCATAGCTTTCTGCAAGCTAACCCAGAATCGTGAAGTAAATCTTGGGTCACGGTCCGAAACTATAAATACTGGCATGCCATGAAATCTCACAATCTAATTAACGTATATACAAGTAAGACGTTCAAGGGAATAAGTCTACCGTATCGGCAAGAAATGAGCAGACTTGGTTAATCTATCAACAATGACCCAAATCGCATCTATGCCTTGAGAAACCTTGGGAAGACCCGTAACGAAATCCATAGTAATGTGTTCCCACTTCCATTTTGGAATCTCAAGTGGTTGTAATAGACCATTTGGCACTTGATGCTCCGCCTTTACGCGTTGACAAGTTAAATACCTCGATATAAACTCTGCGGTATCGCTCTTCATATTTCTCCACCAAATTGTATGTCAAAGATCGTGATACATTTTGGTACTCCCAGGATGGATTACAAACGGTGTGTTGTATGCCTCCATGATGATTCTATGCTTCAAGTCAGAATCGTTAGGAACATAAAGTCCAGAGTTGACTCGAAGTATTCCTTCTTCGTCGATTCTTGCTTCTGGAATAACACCTTCTTGCACTTTCTTCTTCAAACACATCAGCTTCAGGTCCGTAGCTTGAGCAGCTTTAACTTTATCGATTAAATTTAGTTCTACTCGTATGTTTGATATCATCACGTGGGTACTCAGATCCTTTACCTCTATCTCCATCCTTTGCAAGTCATACAAAATGGACCTTTGTGTTAACAACATTGCACTCGTACCCGCATATGATCTTCTACTCAATGCGTCAGCTACCACATTTGCTTTTCCAGGATGATATTGGATTGTATGGTTATAATCTTTCAACAACTCGAGCCAACGTCGTTGCCACATGTTGAGTTCCTTTTGGGTGAAGAAATATTTGAAGCTTTTAAGATCCGTATAGATCTCCACTTTCTCCCCATACAGGTAGTGTCTCCAGATCTTCAACGCGAAAACGACTACTGCCAAGTCCAAATCATGAGTAGGATAATTCCTCGCATATTCTTTGAGTTGTCTCGAGGCATAGGCTATGACTTTCCCATGTTGCATGAGAACTGTGACGCCCCCAAAATAGGTATACATCACCCATTCTGAGTCACCAAATATATGGTACATAAATCAAATACAAACTTCTTTTATACAATACGACAACAATGTAGCTTAGAGTTTTTACACGAATATTATCTCATAGACAGTATGTCAGGAATAAACATATGAATGCTATTCCTATTTACATATGATTTGATTATGATATATATATGAATGAATATACAAGTATGCTTGCATTAAGAAAAGCTGTAAAGTCCTTTGATATATAATAGAAATATGTGTACAAGGACTTAGAATGAATTGATCAAGTATGTTAGGTTGATCCTATATAAGCAAAACAACTTTGTAAAGCCCTTATAAAGAAATGATGTACAAGGACTATAAATATAAAAAGATCAAGCATGTTAGGTTGATCTTATGATGTAATAGATAGGCTTTTCTGATCGTCGAGCACTGCACCAGAAATCGTAGTCTGCCATGAGAGTCAAGGAGAACTTGAGAGCTGTCGAGGCAGAATCGTAGTCTGCAAGATAGTAGATCTCGGAATTCGTAGACTGCCAGGAGAGACGAGGAAGGATCGTAGTGTGTCGAGTAGAACTTCCTCAGAGACGAAGTTTACTGAGGAAGTCATGTTCGTAATTGTAGAGACAAACACCATGAGCCGATCAACCTCTCTTAGCCAAGCCAAGTCAGAAATGTAGACTACACTCGGAGTTGTAGAGTATACTAATGCCGAAGTCAAGTCAAGGATCGTAGACTACACTCTGAGTTCGTAGAGTCTATTGATTATATGCAGAGATCGTAGTTGAGTTATATCAAATGAAGACATCGAGCACAAAGATAGAAATCATAGAGTGTCAAGATCTGATCCCGAAGTCGTAGTGTCTGCACAGCCGAAGCTGAATCGTAGAGTGATGAACTACGACCTCAACAGATGTGCTCACAATGCCAAGGCAGAATCGTAGAGCAAATACGATTCTCAACTAATGAGCACTCCTAGAATATCCAAAGGACAAAAGCCTTTGGTTGGCACTGCAAAGATACATCCCACCCGAAGGAAACTTGAAAGCACTCGACGAGTGACATACAAGCTAAACAGAAGATCTAAGCACCAACCCAATCAGCATCAAGATTGAGTTGTGAAGCCATTCGAGATGAAGTCTTCCACAAGGAGATCAGAAGAAGACTTCAGTAACTGACTAAGGAAAGTCAGCAAGTGCAGTAGCTGTCAAGTGAACAGAAGACAACGATCTTGGAAGCAACCGAAATCATAGTATTTTCCAAACAAAGAAAGAACTGATGGAAAGTGAACCAAGATACTGGTTACTCTCTGAAGAACAAGGCTAAAGTGATTAAGCGTAGGGTCAGTCCATTGATGATAAGTGAACGGGAGATCACAAGGAGAAAGCGAGATGGACGCGCCACAAATCTGAAGTGTCTTGCTATTCAGAGGGGACCAGAGCAAGGAGTTAGGCCATCAGTCTCTGAGAACAGTCGAAGAAAACAGAAGTGTTGAAGCAATGCACAATAGAAGGAAGAGGTGTTCTACATTGGAGATCCAATCAACTCTTCAAGATCGTAGTGTTAACTCTACCAGTCAATGAGCAACACTCAACAAGACACTACGTTCAGGTCCTCGAAGACATGCATCAGAATCGTAAAGTTGGAATAGCTAAAGACTGAAGCATTGGCAACGGTTCAATCTGAAGGGTAATATTCGGATAAGAGCTTATTGAGAGCATCGATGCAATAGGACAACCTCTGATTGAGAAATTAGAAGGAGGAAATAAAGTCTTCGACCTGCCCAAGACATTAAAGTGACAACTCTGATGGGGTAGGTGAAACAGTAGACTGCAATGTCAGATAAAGTATGACATGTCACATCAACAGTCTACTTCTGTCAACTCGAGATCTGTGAAGATATTTGAATAGCCTTCAACGGCTACTTTCCAACGGAAGGATTGGGAAGGAGTATAAATCAGGAAGAGCTTCAAAGATCGAAGGTTGCTAGAGTTTCTGAGTTTGGAGTAACGGTGGACTGTTCTAAACCATATGAAATAGTGAGTCCGAAGGCTCACTCTACGATCCACAAAGAACACTCAGATACATGCAAAGGAAGAAGTAGAAGTTAGAGTTCTACTATAAGAAGAGTGTTCTGGACTGCTGAGAGAGAAAAGAGCATCATGTCATCTTGGTGTCCATAATGGGAAGACTCTAAGTACCATAGAGAAGAGCTAACAGTCATCTTAGCAAGTCCATCATGAGAAGACATTAAGTATCAAGAAGGGAGATCATAAACGTCATCATGGTGGCAAGCATGAGAAAATTTCTAAGTACCTAGCAGAAGAGCTTACAGTCATCTTAGAAACCCATCATGTGCAACCATCGTGTATCAAGAGGAATGATCTTCAAGGCAGTCATCTGAAGTGGTTGAGTAACTGAAGAAGCTGAGCATCATGCAACACTCAACTTCACTTCAAGGATGATCACGCCAAGCTGCTAAGTACAGAAGATGTTCAGAGCATGAAGACATCTTAACAGCTCAACACCAACTCCAACTAACAAATAACTCAACAGAAGCCAAGGCCTGAGGGGTCCTTGTCCATAGGGACTAAATGAAGTTCCAAGCCTGCTGGGCTTGAAGAGTTCCTAGGGAACTAGAGAAGTCCCAAGGCAGCTGGCCTTGAAGAGTTCTTAGTGAACTGAAGTCCAAAGGCTGCTGGCCTTGAAGGAATCTTAGTGATTCAGGGTGTTTCCCTTTCTTAGTGGAAATCCTGCTAGTTAAAAGTAGAAGAGTGGATTAGGAGCTTGAGTCTCTGAACCACTTAAAACCCCTTGTGTCTTTTACATTATGTCATTTACATTATGTACTATAACTGCTATAACTGCTATGTATGTTTTAACTGCTTATAACCAAACTAACTCTACGAATAATGTATGTTTGATTATGAATATATCAATGAAGGGGATCTTTTACTTATTCCGTTGTGCTTAAAAAGATTCTTATGTTTGTCATCTGCTCATATAATAGCAATACAAAATAAAAGAGAAAAGTATTTGAAATAAAAAGGATCTATTCAACCCCCTTTCTAGATCTATTGTGCCTACTGGGAACTAACAATTGGTATCAGAGCAGGTTCTCACGCTATATTCAAAAGCTAATCGTTTTGAGTCTGAACCCATGCACAAACATTGTTCTAAACTTAGTTTAGTAGTAAATAACTTGTAATATGCAGATGAACTCACACGTTGGAAATATTGTGTTTAGGTAAATGTGTATATACACCTGAAGCTTCTCAGATTGGTTTATGTTCTCTACTGTTACATCAACAAGACCAATCCTTGCCTGCAGTCAATCTTGTAGTCTGAAGACCAGACGAAAAAACTCAAGAGACATCAACGACAAAGAGTCAAGCATCCACCAGCCTGAAAGTTGAAGAGGCCATACATGCTAAGAAATGCCTATCAAAAGAAGAAAGAAGATCTTCTCAAACTTATGTCTGGCCAACCAGCAGCTGGGTGCAAACTTTGTAAACTAAAGGATGTCAAAGATTTTAATGTTGAGATTCTCTTGGCCTACATCTTCAAGATCACGACTGATTGATTGAAGGTCAATAAGTGCAACAAGCTGTCAGGGGAAAATATGAAGCTATGCACATCAATGCCTAAACTGAGTATATCTAAGATAAATGACTGTTAAGAGACTGACAGTAAAAAAGTACAGTTCCTCACTATTATACATGTGTACATCATTAATGTAACATTCCAGATTTTTAAGTGTAAGTTATAAATATTTATTGATTTATATAAATATTTATTAGATGTGTTTATTATTGAATAAATAATTGTTCAATTTGATTGAGTTGATTTAGTTAATTATTTATTTGTTAAATAATTAATGTGTTATGTGGATTGACTTATGTGATTAAGTGAACTATTTAATAAATTGTTATTAAATAAAGTATGACAAATAGCTATGTTATAAAAGTTATTAAAATAAATTAAAGTAATTTTAATTTAGTTTTGCCAAACAAGTGTAAGTATATTAATCCTTTATTTTATAAATGGTTTGCCAAACAAGGCCTTATGTCTTTTGAAATTCTTGTTAATTTTAAATTATACTATTTATAGAATAAAACAAATATATAAATAAAATATATTTATATTTATAAGATTATACGTTATATGTTTGGTAACTGATAAGAGTAAATAGGCTTATTATTGCCATAAAAATTATTTTACGTATATGATTATCGGTTTTACGCTCAGTGTTAGTACCTAGTTTATTGCTGAGAGAAGTAAGAAAAGAGAAAGGAAAAGTTAAGAGAGTTTGAGAAGAAGCCAAGTGAAAGATTTTCCAAAACAAGTTTTATTGACAAGTTTTCTAAAATCAACAAAAAGGTAGGTGCTTATAACCTTAATTTATGTATATGTAACCATATATGTTTTACGTCATATACTTACTGCGAATTTGATAGTTTGTGTTCTTCCACTTCACTGTGTATAAGTTTTTACAAAATTCTTGTAAACTATGTTTTGGTAATTGTTATACTAGCATATATTGATAGGTGATTGTATGCTTAACATGTATATAATTCTAATTACGTGTTAAAGAAAGAGGAACTTGGTTTTACAGTGAAAAACATGTATGAACGTATGTTTGGAAAATAACAAAATTGGTATGTGATTATACAAATTGTGAACTAATACGCGAATTGAACTTTGTATATGTAAATTGGAATATATGTTAGTATTCTAGTATTTCAAAAGTATTAAGTTGGTTATAATTCTGGATTTACGCCCACTATATATTTTTATATCAAGATATCAACAATGGTGTTTTAAAAGGTTGGTTTTAAAGGAAAATAGTGTTTTCAAGGATTTAAGTTTCTGATATTGTTGGTATGATTGTATTTCAAAAGAATCAAATTTGGTTGATAACAGTGGAAATTTGGTTCACTGTATTTTATTTGTGTTTTGAGTTTTAACCAAATATTATTTTAGTGATTTAAGTCTTTTAAATTTGTTGTTCAATTGTTGGTAATTGGTATAGATATGATTGTTAACGTGTATGTGTAATTTATATAAGTTATACATATGAGTTAGGGCGAATTGTTGTTACAAATTTAAGACAGTAGCTTTGGCTCTGTTCTTCTGTTTTGGTTGTGTGAGTTTCGGCGCCCCAGCGTCAAAATTCACGCTCCAACGTCAAGTTTTGCTTTAGCGCTAAAAAGTCGCCTTGACCAGGACTTTAAGACTGCAACGTAGTCGTCGGCCGAAGCCATTTGACTTCGCAGCAGTAATGAGTCCTCATATATTTTTTGCGTCGGAGCGCCACCTCAATGTGGTACGACCCATGATATAAATCAATGTAACCGCACACACTTAGCGAAATCATTTTCAAATGACTTACGCCTTGCACGTAAGTTTGAAATTTTGATAATAATACTATAAGACCAAATAAATTACATTATTATAGTATTGTAATGTGTTGTCATTTAACATGGTGTTAATACCTAACGAATTTATTATCGTTTAGGAATATGATTTGATTACATGGTTAGACATTGAAACCATACGTGATGTAGTGTTGATTATGACTAATCATGTCATGTTAACACATGTATATAGGATATTGTGATTTAGATTATAACGGTTTAATCTACGCCAGCAAAGTTCTCTAACTCCATACTCTCGTTGAGTTAGTTGTGTTTATACAAGTTTTCTAATCCTAAAGCTTCGTTATGCAAATTTCATATGCTATACTTTATTGAGTAAAGTATTTCATTAAGAAACTTAATTATATCCAGTTATTCATGATGATACAAGCTTCCCATCTCCACAGTTTCGTTGAGATAGTAATTATGATTATGCAAGTTTTTCCTAACTCTAAACTTGTTATATTAGCATGCAAGTATCGTTATTATGTTGAATCAGTTTATTGTTCAAGTTATTATTTGTTGTGCATGCTTGATAATAAATTTTAAGATATAACCTTAGCTTAATATTGTTCAAAGCAAGGTATGATAGATTATTCAATTGTTATGCTATTAGAATTATTCCTAAAGCATGAACTCAGAATGAAATGTTTATTCAGTCAGGATTATTCAATAACATAGTGTTATTATCTTTTATTTAACTAATCCTTAGTTGATGTCCGTTGAATTCCAAATTGCCTTGAAGTGTATCCAAACCAAACTGTCTTCGGGGCAGACTTTTACTCAAAATACTGAGATAAACAACCCTATTTATAGGGGTTACGCTTAGTTTTGTACTTTGCGCTGAAATGTTTGTATACAATACATGTACGAAGGGTTGATCCCCCTAAGTACCTTAAAGTCATTATGGTTGTATGACCGTAAAAGTTTAAGTTGAAAGATTACTTATAACTGTGGACAAGGTTCGTGGTCATTAGACCCTCAGTGAATGTTTAAAATATTAATAGAACTCATTGTTCAGTTCTATTGAGCCCCTGAATGGGCAAGGAATGTTAAGATGTTAATAGGACTTATTATTTAGTTTTATTGAGCCCCTGAATGGACAAGGAATGTTTAAGATGTTAAGAGAACCTGTTGTTCAGTTCTATTGAGCCCCAGAATGGGCAGAGAATGTAAAAATTATTCATTGTTATTTCAAGTGAGCTTTGTTTGCTCACTCTTTCCTGTAAAATCCTTACAGCTAAAGATGGAAAGGGTGACGTACCTAGCACCAGTAAAGGAAAGGGAAAGATGAGTAAGTACTGAAAACTTGTAATAGTTTTGATAGTTTTATTATCAGACTTTGGTTTAAAGATTGTAATGAAGTTTATTTAAATTTTCCGCATGAATGATTGTTTGTAAAGGTTAGATAACCTGGGAGATATTATTTTATGTAATTCCTGTATGGGCAAGTTTATTATTCAATTTTATTTATGATTGGGTAGTTATGAATGAATTTTTGATTACGTGAACACCAAATCTTGAGGTAGTGAAGTACCGAGATTTTGGGGTGTCACAGGTTGGTATCAAAGCCTTAGGTTATGAACCTTAGGTGGGGGGGAGAAGCCTTAGGAAGTAACCTTTGAAAGGATAGTGGAGATAACTCTTATCGAGTTTTAAGGAAGAAGTAATAAAACACTTATGTACTTATGTGTTTATAACTTATGTGCTCACGAGTGTCGAGTAGAATGATTAATAACTAAAACTTTAAAATTTTGTTGTCAGGATGGCTAATGTTTGAGAATCCAGTCAAGCCAGGGAGGAGGGACCTCAAATGCCTATAGAGGAGGAGCCTCGTGACATTCAGGTTGTTTGGGAACAACTCATCACGGAGTCGACCCAGATTAATTCTGATGGTTGAAGATGAGGATGATGATGTGGAGACGAATGAGGAGGATCCCGTGGAGTTGCCACAGGAGGATGAGGATAACGAGGACGAGGAGGAAGAGACTCCACTAACGTCGATGGCTGCTCATATGTATGATGAAGTCTACGACTGTAATGTGGAACTTCAGGATACAGTTGAGGAGTTACAAGAGATAGTAGTCGAACAACAGACTGCAATGACACAGAAGGACGATGACATCCAGGATCGAGATGAACGTCTAACTAATGTTGAAGAGAATCTCATGCAGACTGAAGGAGAGAAGGAACAACTAATCGAGATGGTCGTGGAACTGAAGAACAAGCTGAATGAAGAAGCTACCAAAAGGGCGAGAGCTGAAGACACATACGAGGAAGCTTATCAACGAACTGGAAGAGCAGTAAGGGACACACAAGCAAAGAGGATGAAGATGGAAGAGATGGATAAAGTATTCAATACCGTGATCAATCGAGCTCAAGATCGGGTCATGGGTTATCCAATTCAGTTCGAGACTCTGCCATCATACGTGTCAGATCGCCGAACCATGTTCCGTGTTATGGAAGAAGAGCATCAAAAGGCTACTGTGTATCTTAATAGATCATCGTAGGAAATGTGTCTGTTTTGCAAGTAATAAGTGTTAAATAATGTGTTAATCCCTAGTGTTAAGTAACCATGGGATATGAGAATGATGATGTTGTCCTGTAACTTTTGTAGTTCAGGAAAGGAATGTAAATAGCAGTGATGCTATTGTTTTTTTATGTTTACGAAAAGGTGATGAATAAATAAAAGTTATTATTTTATTCAAAAGTGTTATGTGGTTATTTCTTTTATGGAGGAAAGTTATTACTTAAAGAAGTTGGGTAATAGTCTAATAAATGTTTTTTTAACAGAAAATGCCTGCCAGACGTGAACCACCTCGTTAGAGAACCAATGCGAGAACTAACAATAACGATGTTGAGGATAATTCCGTCCAACAACTAGTGACATTACTAACAGGAGCGTTGCAAAATCAACCTCAAAACTAAGGCACAATGTTTAAGGAGTTTAAGGCGGTTAGACCACCTGAATTCCATGGGTCAACGAATCCGGTCGAGGCACAGACCTGGATTATGGAAATAGAGAAATTATTTGAAGTCGCTAGGGTAGTGGATGAATAGAAGACTACTTTTGCAAAATTTATGTTGAAAGCAGAAGCTAGTTATTGGTGGAAAGCCAATAAAACCCAGGAAGGACCAGGGGTGATGACCTGGGATAGGTATAAAGAGTTATTCTTCGAGACCTACTTCCCAGAGAGTTCGAAGTATCAGTTAGAGGTTCAGTTTTTGGAACTGAAGCAGGGAGCGATGACGGTGTTTGAGTATGCAGTGAAGTTCAACGAATTGGCAAGGTTTACGCCATATCAAGTCAAAGCCTGCAGACGAGCGTAAAGGCAAAGAGGTTTCGAACGAGGACCCAAGCCACAGGCACAGATAAAGAGGGTTTCTGTTCCAGTTGAAGACGTTTATAGCAGTGATGGAGAAGACAATACTCACTGAAGGTGGAGGCGAGGCAGTCACAAAATTCAATCAAGAGCAGAAGAAGAAGAAGAAGAATAAGGTGGAAGTGAAGAATGGTAGCGGAGGCAATGGAAATGGCAAGAACAACAACAACTTGAAGAGGAAGTGGAACGGAAATGGGGGTACTGGAAACCAGCTGGGTGACCAACAGTTTAAGAAGTTTGAAGCATGTGCTACATGCGGGAGGTTTCATAAGGGTGTGTGCTTGATGGGGAAACGTGCATATTTCAACTGTGGCCAGGAGGGTCACATCATCTCAAATTGCACCTAACCCAAGAAGAATGTATGTTTCACATGTGGATCCAAGGATCATTTTGCTCGTGAATGCCCTCAAAAGAAGGTCGGAGAAATAGTAAGAAGTAAGGGAGGCAGCAGTGGAGGTACTTGGGCCATTGCTGGACCTACAACATCAAACAAACCCACATCCAGAACTTTCAACATGACTGTGCAAGATGCTGTGCAATCAAAAGATGTGGTGTCAGGTATTATCCCAATCAACGATATTAATGCTTATGTATTATTTGATTCAGCTGCTACTTGCTCGTTTATATCTGATGAATTTGCTAAGAGGTTAGAATTGCCTAGAGAAGAACTGAATTTCCCTCTGAACATAGAAATTGCGAATAGGGAAGTGATTCCTGTTAGGTTCGTATACAAGAGTTGTAGGGTGAACATAAAAGGGAATATAATGATGGTAGATTTAATTCCGATTAGACTCGGGGAATTTGATGTAATTTTGGGAATGGATTGCCTGTTCAAATATGGAGCAATAATTGATTGTCACAAGAAGTGTGTAAACCTTATGACTCCGTCAAAGGTAGTTTTCCATGGTAGCAAATTACCTAGACAAATGAAATGTCTGACGATTATGCAGGCCAAGAAGTTGTTAAGTAAAGGCTGTGTGGGTTATTTGGCTTACATAGTCGATACTCAGAAGAAGGGTGTAAAACTGGAGGAGATACCAATTGTTAGAGAATTCGTAGATGTATTTTTGGAAGATTTGCCAGGACTTCCGCCTGACATAGAGATTGAGTTCGTAATCGACTTAGCGCCAGGAACTGTATCGATATCGAAGGCCCCGTACAAAATGGCTCTGGTAGAAATGAAGGAACTGATGGTGTAACTGTAAGAACTGCTGGACAAAAAGTATATTCAACCAAGCGTATCACCGTGGGGAGCACCGGTACTATTCGTGAAGAAGAAGGACGGATCAATGCGTCTTTGCATTGATTATAGGGAGTTAAACAAGGTCACTATTAAGAATATGTATCCGTTGCCTAGAATAGATAACTTGTTTGAACAGTTGAAGGGTGTTAAATACTTCTCAAAAATAGATTTGAGAAGTGGGTATCACCAATTGAAGGTAAGAAAGGAGGATATACCTAGAACGGTATTCAGAATTCGGTACGGACATTACGAGTTTCTGGTGATGTATTTTGGTTTAACAAATGCCCTGCCGCGTTCATGGATTTGATGAACAGGGTATTTAAACCATTCTTAGACAAGTTCATAGTGGTGTTTATCGACGACATTCTGGTGTATTCCAAACCTCTAGAAGAACACGTGGAACATTTACGTTTGACATTGGAGACACTAAGAAAGGAAAAGTTGTATGCGAAATTCTCTAAGTTCGAATTTTGGCTCGATCGTGTACAATTTTTCGGTCATGTGATTGACAAAGATGGGATTTCAGTGGATCCATCAAAAGTAGAAACTGTAATCAATTGGGAACAACCAAGGACACCTTCGGAGGTGAGGAGTTTCTTGGGACTGGCCGGTTATTATAGAAGATTTATACAAGATTTTTCCAAGATAGCCACTCCGTTAACAAATTTGACACGGAAAGCTGTGAAATTCATTTGGACGGAGAAATGTGAAGAGAGTTTCCAAGGTTTAAAGAAAAAGCTAAGTGTGGCACCTGTGTTAACACTACCGGATAATCTGAGAAATTTTGTGGTGTATAGTGATGCCTCACACAAAGGATTGGGTTGTGTTTTTATGCAAAAAGCGGCAAAGTTATTGCCTATGCATCAAGACAATCAAGGATTATGAGAAAGGTTATCCGACTCATGATTTGGAATTGGGCAACGATATTATATGCTCTCAAGATATGGAGACACTATCTCGATGGAGAAATGTGAGATCTACACGACCACAAAAGTCCAAGTATATTTTCACTCGAAAAGATCTCAACATGCGTCGAGAGAAGGTGGATGGAATTGATAAAAGATTATGATTGTGGGATCTTTTATCATCCGAATAAAGCGAATGTGGTTCAGCAGATGCTTTAAGCGAGAAAGGTCGGGAGAAATTGATGCTTGATAACAACTCGGGAGGAGCTCATTTCAAAGAATGACAAAGTTAGAATCGAAATCAAATTTCCACAGGAATCCGACGAACGACTATTTCAGTTAGAAGCAGGTCCAACTTTACTAGACAAGGTGAAGAACGCTCAGTTACGAGATGAAGAATGTGGGAAGATAAAAGAGAATATGGTTGATGGAAGCGGTACAAAATACAAGGTCGATACCGAAGGATTACTATGGTACGAGGGAAGAATCTGGGTTCCAGCAACACAATACTAAAAGATAAAATCTTGATCGAAGCTCATAGCTCAAAATATTCGATTCATCTAGGAAGTACGAAGATGTATCAAGATCTGCGCCGACATTTTTGGTGGCCGAATATGAAAAGGGACATTGTAGAATGCGTGGAAAAATGTTTGACATGTCAAAGAGTAAAAGCCGAACATCAAAGACCCAACGGATTACTTCAACCGTTGGAAATAACGAAATGGAAGTAGGAATACATCACGATGGATTTTGTGGTGGGTCTTCCAACTACTCAGAGAGGATGTGATGCAATTTTGGTGATAGTGGACAGACTGACGAAATCAGCGCACTTTTTACCAATAAAGATTAGGTTCAATCTTGATCAGTTAGCAAGATTGTACATCAAAGAGATCATTTCGAGACATGGAGTGCCAGTGTCAATTATGTCCGATAGAGACCCGCGATTCATTTCAAATTTTTGGAAGAGACTACAAGAATGCATGGGAACTCAATTGCGAATGAGTACGGCTTATCATCCACAAATAGATGGTCAAAGCGAATGAACGATCCAGACATTGGAAGATATGCTGAAAGCATGCGTCATGGATTTCAAAGGAAGCTGGGAAGAGCAATTACCGTTGGTGGAATTCACCTACAATAATAGTTATCACGCGAGCATCGGCATGCCGCCTTATTATTTGTTGTGCATGCTTGATAATAAATTTTAAGATATAACCTTAGCTTAATATTGTTCAAAGTAAGGTATGATAGATTATTCAATTGTTATGCTATTAGAATTATTCCTAAAGCATGAACTCAGAATGAAATTTTTATTCAGTCAGGATTATTCAATAACATAGTGTTATTATCTTTTATTTAACTAATCCTTAGTTGATGTCCGTTGAATTCCAAATTGCCTTGAAGTGTATCCAAACCAAACTATCTTTGGGGCGGACTTGTTCTCAAAATACTGAGATGAACAACCCTATTTATAGGGGTTACACTTAGTTTTGTACTTTGCGCTGAAATGTTTATGTACAATACATGTACGAAGGGTTGATCCCCCTAGGTACCTTAAAGTCATTATGGTCATATGACCGTAAAAGTTTAAGTTGAAAGATTACTTATAAGTATGGACAAGGTTCGTGGTCATTAGACCCTTAGTGAATGTTTAAAATATTAATAGAACTCATTGTTCAGTTCTATTGAGCCCCTGAATGGGCAAGGAATGTTAAGATGTTAATAAGACTTATTATTTAGTTCTATTGAGCCCCTGAATGGGCAAGGAATGTTTAAGATGTTAATAGAACCTATTGTTCAGTTCTATTGAGCCCCAGAATGGGCAGAGAATGTAAAAGTTATTCGTTGTTATTTCAAGTGAGCCTTGTTTGCTCACTCTTGCCTGTAAAATCCTTACAGCTAAAGATGGAAAGGGTGACGTACCTAGCACCAGTAAAGGAAAGGGAAAGATGAGCAAGTACTGAAAACTTGTAATAGTTTTGATAGTTTTATTATCAGACTTTGGTTTAAAGATTGTAATGAAGTTTATTTAAATTTTCCGCATGAATGATTGTTTGTAAAGGTTAGATAACCTGGGAGATATTATTTTATGTAATTCCTGTATGGGCAGGTTTATTATTCAATTTTATTTATGATTGGGTAGTTATAAATGAATATTTGATTACGTGAACACCAAATCTTGAGGTATTGAAGTACCGAGATTTGGGGGTGTCACAATTAATGCACCTTCTTATTAACCATAACAGTATTCTGTCAAGAAGTTACAATCTACCTAAAAAGGTGAAGAGAGAAAGTACCCTGAGGATGGAAACTCAAATGTCTATAAACTTTCACTCCATCCAAGTTTTAGGTTGAAGATAACACCTTGAAGGAAACCTGAAATGGGTCATAAGAGCATCATAGGCCAAATTAATTCTATGTGAAGTAATCCTTGCTGTTGGGTTAGTATGTATATACAAATCCTAGCTCTAAGTATTTGATAACACATAGAGTATGATCAGTTCTAAAAGAGTATCTTGATGATATGTAGAAACTAATCACATCCATGAATCAACAAGATACTCCTAAATCGTAGAGTTGATTATCAATCTGTGAAAAATTAAACATTGTGAACATAACCCAGCAAATGATGAAACCATCATAGATAAAGAGTGTGTTATTAAATGTCAAACCTCATACACACTCACCTTCATACACATCAAAATGTATTATCTAAAACTAGTTTTATGCATGAATATAATGTTGGTAATAAATGTGATGATTATCCAAATACAAGAGGAACAGGGGTTTAGAGAACTAACCTAGTAGGATCCATTTAATTATGGGTACCAAAAATAGAAATATATTTAAACTGCGTACTTACTCGATTCAATCGACCACACTAAGGAATGCTGAAGCAGGAGACTTTAGTCAAGAAGACTCAACCAGCAAAAGGCTAAGGACTGTTCAGAAGTGATTCTGATAAAATTCCTATATGTCCAAGCCTGTCCTTGAAGACCCATTGAGCTAACCTGAGTGAAGCTCACATGGCTGCAAATCTGTATATGGGAGCAGGCCATGCAACCAAAGATGAAAAGGGTTCTATATGCTCAAATCAAGAAAGGCATGCTATATGAGAAGAATCCTCAAGGGAGCTCACAACAGAGGATCACTGAGCATCAATAAAGAGGATTTCATTACGAAAGCAGAACCTCACAAACACAAGACTGTCAAAGAAGACTACGTTCGTAGTGCTGTCAAATGATCGTAGAGTCATTAGTCCTGAAAAATATACATGCCTACAAACAGGGAGATCTAAGTGATAATGGTGATTTCAGTCAGAAGGAGATTTACAAGGCTGCCCTCTAATACATATGTGGAAAAGGTAATCACAGCTGAGAAAAAAACATTAACCATGGAAGCAGTGATCTGTTGAGAAATAACAACATTGAGTTTTAATATGAAGAAATGTACTAGCTACAGAGTCCCAAAACTTTGTGGCTGGTGAACCAAATGAAGATCCATAGTCAGTATGAACGTCCCAAAACGTACTACTGATAACCTTTCAGCCACAAAACTCAAAATTGTGGAGTGCCTATGATCAAACATTTGATCACAGTGTAGAAGCAAAAGGACACCACGATTACAGCAAATGCAATTGTCCAAAGTTGGTAGAGGACCTCCCCACCAGAAAAGGTCAAATGAGATATCATTGCAAATCACTTCCAAAGTATTTCATTTGGAAAGTGCCTCAGGGACAAACCTGACCCTTAGCTCACTCTAAGAGGTTGGCCCTTCCTTAGCTACCTTAACCCAGAAGAATTGCTTGATCAAATTCATCTCAAGGACCAAGTCAGTCAACGATCGTATAGTCGAGGTTGAAGAGAACTCCACGATCGCAGTGCAACCTCAGCGATCGTAGAAGACAACTCGACGATCATAGTCCTATCAAAGGGTACTTTAGTTCACAAGGAGGTTGGAAAATGAGATAATTGCTCAACCATTCAAAATGAGGAGATAATTTGAATATATCAGTAATCAAACTATGGTGCATCAAAGTGAGGATAAAAGTCAAAGCCATCCACTTCAGCATCTCTCAAAAGTTGATCGTTGAATCAACAAAGGAAAACGTAGAGTCCACAGCTGCCTTACCATGCTACTCTACGAATCAAAAGGTCAATGGTCAAAGCCACGTCGTTTAAACGTCTACTTTCCTAAAAGGAAATATCCAACTAAAAAGTTATGGGGAGTTACAGATCATTACTGGGCATCGTGCAACCAATGGTCGGTTGACACATCACTGGTTATGTAGAGTTAGAAGGAACTGCCATAAAGACAATTTCAAATATGCAGACAGTTATCATAAGCTATCGAACCTTTCTCCCTCCCATTTTAAAACCCTAAAATCCTCTCAAGAGCCAGAACATATTAACACTCCAGAGCTTTATCAAATCATAATCAGCCATCTCTCACAAACCTCTCTAAATCAAATACCCACATTCTTCGAACTGCTCAAATGGAAAACTGGCGAGTTATCACTGGCATTCAGCTCGAAACCAAGTCGTTTGAGAAATCCGAAAAGAAGTTCAGAGACATTCTCGAACTTGTGAAGAAAGCTGGATTCTCAGAATGCCTTGAGGCTAACACTCGAGTGTATGGTGACCTGGTGAAAGAATTCTATTCAAATGCTTCCATACACTCTAAAATCTTTTGACATCAATCAATGCCTAGGTTTTCCTAACCAAGGACTAAAGAGCCTTGATGATGTCGATACGGAACAAGCAAAGGAGATCATGGGGTACCAAAGAAACCCTAGTCTGAAAGACTTGAAGAAGAAGGAGTTTCTAGAGGAATACGAGTTCCTTGCTGAAATAGTAGGGAAATGCATACTATGCAAGGACACTACACATGACACAGTACTTGATCATCAGTTAAAGATAATGTCAGCAATAGTTCTGCAGAAAAAGATTAACTTTGGAGTTATCCTGTTTGACCAAATCTCCAAGTGGGTAGAAAAGGCTGAGCTAAAGAAGTCTACAAAAAAACCCATGACTAAGGTGTTTCATGGAAGACTGCTGAGTATTGTGATGAAGAAGAAGCTAGGAGGGAAGATCAAGGATGATGAGGGAGAACCTTTGAATGTTCACAAAGTGATGTCTCCGCAATTATTTGTGAATTGGAAGAAAAACCCTAAGGAGAACCGAAGGCTGACAACTGGGAGCAGCAGTAGGGCCTCTGCAAAGAAGAGGAAGACAGAAGAGGTAGAAAGCTCTAAGTCTGATGACTCTGTACCAGCAGAAATCATACTAGCCAGAAAGAAATCCAGAGTTGTGAAGAAAGCTGGTGATGTGAAGAAAGCCCAGACCCCATCAAGAAGAGTCTCCACCAAAGATAAAGATGAAGAAGAAAAGGGCTTAACTGTTGAAACAACAAAAAGGAGAAGTAACAGATTACTTCAAGGGCCATTCAGCAAGAAAGCTAAGGTGGAAAATAAACCAGCCTCAGCTTCCCAAAATAGTACATCTAATGAAGACAAGGACGTAGAGTCAGCAGAAGAAAATGAGACAGATGTAAAGGCTGAGTCCTCACAGACCAAATCCAGCAGTGAAGGTGAAGCTGGATTAATGAATGAAAATTCAGCATCTGCTGATGAAGAGGAATGCTCAAGCCCTGTGGCTAATCCTCAGAGCATTCACTCTGATGATGAAGAAGAGATTCAAGATGACCCAACTACTTCCCAAATTGAAACTGCCCTAAAAAGCCCAGATAATGGGTCAAATGATGCTGATTCAAAAGAAGAAGAACAAGCCCTTTCCAATCCTGAAAGCCCTCAAAATGACTCAAAGGGTGATGAGTTTACAGAAGAAGGGACTGCCCCTACCAGTGCTAAACCCCAAGGAAGGTTGTCTATTGAACCAGAGGAGTCAGAGTCTGAAGAAGAAGAAGAAGAAGAAGAAGAGTCCAACTCTCCCAAAACTAAACCTCCAAGAAGAAGGAAGAGCTACAAACTGCAAGCTAAGTTTTCCTCCAAAAGGAGCAATGATCAATCAAATGCCATCATTGAATTAAGTGAAGATGAGTCTGTATCACAGGAAGAAAGTGATGAGGATAGGACCAGCAATGAAGAAGATGAATCAGAGGAAGATCTTACTGAAGAAGGTTCTAGGAATAAAATGCAACAAGTAGAATTCACTGCTGGAAGTGATCAAGATGGTTCAGGCTCCGAGAAAGAAGAAATGGAGAATGATTCCAATTCTGAAAATCAGGAATCAGAGGAGCCAGTACTCTATCATGTCCTCTCACCAACAAGATTTAACAGAAGAATAGTGGTGGAAGTCTCAAATGAACTACCAGAAGCTCCATCAGAAAGATGGGTGAACTATGGAAATGAGCAGCTCAATGTAGTAAGAATGACTACCTTTGACATAGCTAAAAACTGGAACAACATGGAGCTAGACTGCTCGGCCATTCTCTACAATCCTGACGACTTGCTGATGAGATGGTTCTTCTAGTGGATGCCATGGCTAAAGGCCCATACTGAAGGAGATGTAAGCTACCTCAGCTGGTGCTACTCTCACTTTCCAAGCATGGAGCTGGTAGCAAAAAACTTCCCAAGGGTAAAAAGTTTTGCTACAAAGATGATCACAAACCAGCCCCACATCAAAGTCTATCGACATACTGTAAATCACTTCATTCCCTACGATCGTAGAGTGGACTCTCAAGGAAGAAGGAACATGTCAAAGGAGGTGATCGTAGAGTCTGGTCACTATACTGCTAAGACTATTCAAATTCAAAGTCAAAAGCTTTCAACAGCCCAAACACTGCTATCTGACATTCCCTCATCCTCAACCAGCAATTGGTACTCAACGATTGTTCAAATTCTCCAAGCTTTCGAAAATCTGTCTAAGAATGAAAATCGTAGAGTCCAATCGGATGCTCAACTTGAAGCTGCCCAACAAGAGGATCAAACTATTTTGGAGAAGGAATTACTGAAGAGTTCTGATGAACTAAGTGAGAAAATATCTCTACTCACTGAAGAGTCACAGAAGCTGACAGCAGCATGAGATAATTCATTCTAGAACAAACTTCAAGCTACTATGGCTGATGTATCTCTCAAACTTCAAGAGAGAGATAACATCTATCAGAAGGCCATACAAGATCAAAAGGCAGAAGCTCTACGAGTTCAGAAGGCAAATGAAGAGCAGATCCAAGCCCTCTCTGACAAGATTGACGACTGAGCGGTCTTTCTCAAAGTCTGACTTGAGCTAGGCAGCAACAGAACTCCAGGTTTGAAGTTGCTAACTCCTCCTACCTAATGGGCGACTTATATCCAATATGGGCGGCTCCCACAAATGATTAATGACAAAAGGGGAGAAAAAGAGGCATAGAAAGAGGAAGAGCAAGAGGAGCAAGAGGCACTCAAAGAAGAGCAGAGGGATAGGAGAGAAGAAGTCAAAGAAGCTGATAGCAGAAGAAGAGGCAGAGTCATCATCTGAGGGGAGCCAAAAGATGATGATCACAAGATCGCAGAGTCTGAGGGGGAGCATGTTCAGAAAGATGCTGAAGGGGAGCAAAGCAAAGACAGAAGGTCATCATCCTAGGGGGAGCAAGAGCAAGAAGAATAAACAGATGAATAGCTGATCAACAAACATCCTGGAAACATACATGGAGCAAAAGAGGTACATCTCTAACTAATTAGGTATGTTCTAGATCCAGGATATAAAATGTCTTAATGAATAATTTGCCATATCTTTATAAATGACATTTATGATTATCTATTATAGAAATACAGCTGCTCACTATATATAAGATTCATTCACAACATGCATATGCACTTATTATTTTTGTCATAATCAAATAGGGGAGATTGTCAGGAATAAACATATGAATGCTATTCCTATTTACATATGATTTGATTATGATATATATATATGAATGAATATGCAAGTATGATTGCATTAAGAAAAGATGTAAAGTCCTTTGATAGATAATAGAAACATGTGTACAAGGACTTAGAATGAATTGATCAAGTATTTTAGGTTGATCCTACATAAGCAAAACAACTTTGTAAAGTCCTTATAAAGAAATGATGTACAAGGACTATAAATATAGAAAGATCAAGCATGTTAGGTTGATCTTATGATGTAATAGATCGGCTTGTCTGATTGTCAAGCACTGCACCATAAATTGTAGTTTGTCAGGAGAGTCAAGGAGAACTCGAGAGCTGTCGAGGCAGAATCGTAGTCTGCAAGATAGTAGATCTCAGAGTTCGTAGACTGCCAGAAGAGACGAGGAAGGATCGTAGTGTGTCGAGTAGAACTTCCTCAAAGCCGAAGTCTACTGAGGAAGTAATTGTTCAGAATCATAGAGGCAAGATGCCTATGTAGCCAATAGAAACCTCTACCAAAGCCAAGTCGAAAAGCGTGACTACTACACTTTGAGTCGTGAAGTCTCTTGATCTGCGAAGCAAGTAAGGATCGTAGACTACACTCTGAGTTCGTAGAGTTTATTGATTACATGCAGAGATCGTAGTTGAGTTATATCAAATGAAGACATCGAGCACAAAGATAGAAATTATAGAGTGTCAAGATCTGATCCCGAAGTCGTAGTGTCTGCACAGCCGAAGCTGAATCGTAGAGTGATGAACTACGACCTCAACAGATGTGCTCACAATGCCAAGGCGTAATCGTGAAACAAATACGATTCTCAACTAATGAAACACTCCTAGAATATCCAAAGGACAAAAGCCTTTGGTTGGCACTGCAAAGATACATCCCACCCGAAGGAAACTTGAAAGCACTCGACGAGTGACATACAAGCTAAACAGAAGATCTAACCACCAACCCAATCAGCATCAAGATTAAGTTGTGAAGCCATTCGAGATGAAGTCTTCCACAAGAAAATCAGAAGAAGACTTCAGTAACTGACTAAGGAAAGTTAGCAAGTGCAGTAGCTGTCAAGTGAATTGAAGACAACGATCTTGGAAGCAACTGAATTAAATCGTAGTGTTTGCCAAACAAAGAAAGAACTGATGGAAAGTGAACCAAGATGTTGGTTAGTCTCTGAAGAACAAGGCTAAAGTGATTAAGCGTAGGGTCAATCCATTGATGATAAGTGAATGGGAGATCACAAGGAGAAATTGAGCAAGAGGCGCCATAAATCTGAAGTGTCTTGCTATTCAGAGGGGACCAGAGCAAGGAGGTAGGCCATCAGTCTCTGAGAACAGTCGAAGCAAACAGAAGTGTTGAAGCACTGCACAATAGAAGGAAGATGTGTTTTACATTGGAGATCAAATCAACTTTTTAAGATCGTAGTGTTAACTCTACCAGTCAATGAGCAACACTAAACAAGACACTACGATCAGGTCCTCGAAGATATGCATCAGAATCGTAGAGTTCGAATAGCTGAAGACTGAAGCATTGGAAACGGTTCAATCTGAAGGGTAATATTCGGACAAGAACTTATTGAGAGCATCGATGCAAAAGGACAACCTCTGATTGAGAAATCAGAAGGAGGAAATAAAGTCTTTGGCCTACCTAAGACATTAAAGTGACAACTCTGATGGGGTAGGTGAAACGGTAGACTGCAATGTCAGATAAAGTATGACATGTCACATCAGCAGTTTACCTCTATCAACTCGAGATCTGTGAAGATATTTGAATAGCCTTCAATGACTACTTTCCAACGGAAGGATTGGGAAGGAGTATAAATCAGGAAGAGCTTCAAAGATCGAAGGTTACTGGAGTTGTCGAGTTTGGAGTAACGGTGGACTGTTCTAAACCATGTGAAATAGTGAGTCCAAAGGCTCACTCTACGATCAACAAAGAACACTCAGATACATGCAAAGGAAGAAGTAGAAGTGAGAGTTCTACTACAAGAAGAGTGTTCTGGACTGCCGAGAGAAAGAAGAGCATCATGTCATCTTGGTGTCCATCATGGGAAGACTCTAAGTACCATAGAGAAGAGCTAACAGTCATCTTAGCAACTCCATCATGAGAAGACATCAAGTATCAAGAAGGGAGATCACAAACGTCATCATGGTGGTAAGCATGAAGAAGTTTCTATGTACCTAGCAGAAGAGCTTACAGTCATCTTAGAAACCCATCATGTGCAGCCATCGTGTATCAAGAGGAATGATCTTCAAGACAGTCATCAAGGGGTCATCCGAAGTGGTTGAGTAACTGAAGAAGCTGAGCATCATGCAACACTCAACTTCACTTCAAGGATGATCATGCCAAGCTGCTAAGTACAGAAGATGTTCAGAGCATGAAGACATCTTAGCAGCTCAGCACGAACTCCAACAAACAAACAACTCAACAGAAGCCAGGGCCTGAGGGGTCCTTGTCCGTAGGGACTAAATGAAGTTCCAAGCCTGCTGGGCTGGAAGAGTTCCTAGGGAACTAGAGAAGTCCCAAGGCAGCTGGCCTTGAAGAGTTCTTAGTGAACTAAAGTCCCAAGGCTGCTGGCCTTGAAGGAATCTTAGTGATTCAGGGTGCTACCCTTTCTTAGTGGAAATCCTGCTAGTTGAAAGCAGAAGAATGGATTAGGAGCTTGAGTCTCTGAACCACTTAAAACCCCTTGTGTCTTTTACATTATATCATTTACATTATGTACTATAACTGCTATAACTGTTATGTATGTTTTAACTGCTTACAACCAAACTAACTCTACGAACAATGTATGTTTGATTATGAATATATCAATGAAGGGGATCTTTTACTTATTCTGTTATGCTTGAAAAGATTTTTATGTTTGTCATCTGCTAATGTAATAGCAATACAAAATAAAAGATAAAAGTATTTGAAATAAAAAGGATCTATTCAACCCCCCTTCTAGATCTATTGTGCCTACTGGGAACTAACATAGTATTTAAACTCAAATGAAGTCCTCATTATATTTATTATCACACTATTTCATAAAATAGTGAGGACTACTATAGCCAACATCTCGGACTGTCACTCTGTTCTCCGACTAGTCCCGGCTACATTTTCATTTCTTGAAGAGAACAATGAAAGCAAAAGGGTGAGCTCAACTAGCCCAGTAAGAAATATTATGACTAAGATAATGCAGAATAAATTATCATTAGCCTTCAACAGTGTTAAACTAATAAAATACAATAAACATCAAGTTTAACTGCAGCAGAACAAGCAATCCATTAGAAGAGTCAAGTAGAGCATGATATCTACTATCTACAATGATTTAAAAAGTTTTTCATCAACTTTATCGCTGAGACTCAACTTATTAAATAAACCACATCATCGAATAATCCCTGCACTACGGGCCAAGGATATTTATGTAATCATCAATGGTCATGATCATACCAACAACTGTCCATCAATGCACTACGGGCCAATGATGACTTTTACCACATCATTTGTAACATTACGGTTATGATTATACCGAATAATCCTTGGTCATAATCATACCCATCAATAGTACATCTATGCACGTAAACCATAGATGACTTTTATCACAATATAAGCATGAGGATGATGACAATGATATAAGAATTCAATTAAAAGAATGCAAAGGATAAATTTTTAAAGATTTATATCTTAATTTATCTAGAATTCAATAATATCCAAATTGTCAACATGATACTACTTTGTGGAGTAAAATTCAAGAATAATATTGTATCAAAAATGATTTGGACAACAAAGAAATCAATTTTTGTCATGAATAATTCCCCGAGTGAATAGTACCCGAGTGAATACTACTTCGGGAATAGTACCCTGTGAATAGTACTTTGTGAATAATACTCATGAATAGTACTTTGTGAATAGTACCCATAAATAGTACTTTATGAATAGTATCCCGTGAATAGTACTTTATGAATAGTACCCCGTGAATAGTACTTTATGAATAGTACCCCATGAATAGTACTTTGTGAATAGTATCGTAAAAATGAATACTACACATGGACAGTATTCCGACATGAAAAGCTTAAAAGTTAACAAGAATGTGTAAAAATATCCTTGTGAAACGATACTAGATAAAGCGCAAATTTCAAGGATATTCTACCAATTTCACGGAGTATAAAAGCAATACTTTAACAAAATGAGGGTATAATTAGGAATATGAGACGAAATAATATTACTCACATACTACAGAGTATGGAAGAAAATATTATTCCTATGAATACTGAACAAAATAATATCCCTTACCTCTAAAGAAGACTGGATACTAGAATAGTGAGGTAGCAGACTTCTCTTCTTCTTTCTCTCTATAGCTTATCTCTCTATAATTGCTCTTGTGAGTCTTAGTGAATTAGTGAGAATGAAACAAGAATGAGCTTCTATTTATAGGAAAATATAGTTTTGATAATTGCACGTTTTGGGTCTCGAAATATTACAGTATAATACCTTCATCTTTTCCTTCATTTTTAATTTAGTCTTGCAAGTATTATCAAACTTGCACCACCTCCCCTAATAGTACATCATGTGAATTAATAGTACATTCATGTGAATCAATAGTACACACATTTGAAAAAAATAGTTACGGTATAGTACCATCATCTATACCTCTATTTTTAATTTAGTCATGCAAGTATTATCAATCTTGCACCACCTCCCCTAATAGTACATGCATGTGAATCAATAGTACATAAATGTGAACAAATAGTTATAAGCATGTGAATTAATAGCAATTAGTTGCTCATTTATCCAATTAATTACTCGATTGGTCAATATAACCTCCAGACATCAATTATTATCGAAATAGATGTTCATTTCCATTAACACTATTAATCCCAACACAATAAAAATACCAATTTCATCTTTAATCAATACAAACTTATTCATCATTAATATTATAATTCATAATATTTAACAACCAGACCATTCCCAGGAAAGAGGAGGCTTTTCGATAAGGATTTCTCCCTATTGGCACGCAATTAGGTGACCAAACCTCTCCTCGACAGAAACTTTCTAGACATTGTCAATATTGCAAAAATTAATATGAATAACTTTGTCGTCTCAATTATTTATTTAATAATAATAAATATTATGAAGATGATACTGTGACAATAATTGAATCAATAATATGAGAGATATTATGCAGCAATTACTATAGCAATAATTAAGTATAAATGAGTGACTTCTCACGTAAGCATCAATAATCAATACCGTGTCCTACTATGCAACCACATGCCAGATTCTTTGTACTTTTACCAATCGGTAGTTCAACAGTTTAACGGTAAAACTTTCATTTATTATTTTTATAAAAGATAATTACGTCATTTTCTAACTACGACAATACTTACGTTACGGGGTCCACTAATGATTGTTGCTAGTCGTCATTTAATATTCCTTGTTAAAACGAATATTCTCCGACCAATCGAATATTATATAACCACTTGCTTACTTTGCAAAATTTGTAAATAATACCCACAACTATAACATTATATCAAATCCACACCATAATATTCAAAAATATATTTCGAGAAAAATTAATCTTTATTCATAAAAGTTGGGGTCTTACAACCTCCCCTTCTTATGAAATTTCTATCTCGAAATTAGGGTGCGTACTTGGTATGTCGAAGAGGTGAGGATACCTTGACTTCATTTCAAATTATAACTCCCAGGTCATTTCCTCAACATCGTGGTTTCTCCACAAAACTTTGACTTGAGGTATAACCTTGGAGCGTAGAATATGATCCTTCTTATCCAAGATTTTAACAGGTACCTCCTCATACATTAAATCTTCTGCTATCTCATCTGGTTCTAATTCAATAATGTGGTTCAGGTCTTTCACATATTTATGTAACATAGATAGGTGAAAAATGTTATGAACACGAGACATACTTGGCGGTAAGGCGAGTCTATAGGCCACTGTTCCTACTCGATCGATGATTAAAAATGGGCCAATGAATCTAGGATTGAGCTTTCCTCTCTTTCCAAATCTCGTAACTCCTTTCCATGGAGCAACACGTAACAACACATGATCTCCAATATGGAATTTCACGTCCTTTCGATGAAGATCAACATAACTCTTTTGTCAATCTTGTGAGGTTTTTATACGTTGTCGGATCGTTTGAATCTTTTCAGTAGTCATACGTACCAACTCTGGTCCCAACAATGTTGCTTCGCCCACCTCATCCCATCATACTGGAGAACGACACTTTCTTCCATACAACGTCTCAAATGGAGCCATGCCAATACTTGCTTGATAACTATTATTGTAGGAAAATTCCACCAATGGTAAGAACTTGTCCCAACTTCCTTTGAAGTCAAGGACACAGAGTCTTAATAAATCTTCAAGAGTTTGAATAGTCCTCTCCGACTGCCCATCCGTTTGAGGATGATATGCCGAACTAAATCGCAAATCCGTGCCCATAGCTTTTTGGAAACTAACCCAAAATCGTGAAGTGAATCTTGGGTCCTGATCAAAAACTATGGATACTGGCATACCATGCAATATTATAATCTCGTTTATGTACATAAGAGTAAGACGTTTAAGTGTATAAGTTTCTCGTATTGGTAAGAAATGAGCAGACTTGGTCAATCTATCAACAATGACCCAAATCGCATCTATGCCTTCAGAAACCTTGGGAAGACCAGTAACGAAATCCATGGTAATGTGCTCCCACTTCCATTCTAGAATTTCAAGTGGTTGCAATGGACCTTTTGGCACTTGATGCTCTGCCTTGACTCGTTGATAAGTTAGACACCTTTAGATAAACCCCGCTATCTCTTTCTTCATATTGCTCCACCAAAATGTATGTCGAAGATCATGATACATTTTGGTACTCCCAGGAAGGATTTACAAACGGTGTATTGTGCGCCTCCATCATGATGTTATACTTCAAGTCAGAATCGTTAGGAACACAAAGTCTGGAGTTGACTCGAAGTATTCCTTCTTCATCAATTCTTGCTTTCTGGAATAGCACCTTCTTGCACTTTCTTCCTTATACGCATCAGCTCCAGGTCTATAGCTTGAGCAGCTTTAACTTTATCTATTAAAGTCGGTTCTACTCGTATATTCGCCATCATCACATGGGTCCCTGTAGTCTTTAACTCTATCTCCATCCTTTATAAGTAATACAAAATGGGCCTTTGCGTTGAGAATATCGCACTCGTACCCGCATATAATCTTCTACTCAATGCGTCAGCTACTACGTTCGCTTTTCCAGGATGGTATTGAATGGTATAATTGTAATCTTTCAATAGCTCAAGCCATCGTCGTTGTGCATGTTGAGTTCCTTTTGAGTGAAGAAATATTTGAGACTTTTATGATCCGTATAGATCTCCACCTTCTCTCCATACAGGTAATGCCTCCAAATCTTAAGCCCAAAAACGACAACTGCCAACTCTAGATCATGATCATGAGTAGGATAAATCCTCTCATATTATTTGAGTTGTCGTGAGACATAGGCTATGACTTTCCCATGTTGCATGAGAACACACCCTAAACCTTTGCCTAAAGCATCACTGTATATGACAAATCCCTCCGAGCCAGATGGTATTATCAGTACATGTGTTGAAATGAGTCTCCTCTTGAGTTCTAGAAAACTCTTCTCACGTTCCTCGCTCCAACTGAATTTTGTATCTTTCTGAGTTAGCTGAGTTAATGGAGTAGTGATTCGAGAAAACCCTTCTATGAATCTCCGATAATAACCAGCTAAGCTGAGAAAGCTACGTACTTCGGTCACTGACTAAGGTTTCTCCCAGCTTTGAATTACTTCAATTTTTGCCGGTTCAACAGATATTCCGTGATTTGATATCACGTGCCCAAGGAATGCTACTTCCTCAAGCCAGAACTCGCATTTCTTCAACTTGGCATATAACTTGTTTTCACGAAGCTTTTGGAGTATCAACCTCAAGTGTTGCTCATGATCATCACGACTTTTGGAGTAAATGAGGATGTCATCAATAAAGACGACCATAAAGTGATCCAAATATTCCTTGAATACTCGGTTCATCATATCCATGAAGGCAACATGAGCATTAGTCAATCCAAAAGACATGACTAGAAATTTGTAATGCCCGTACCGAGTTCTGAAAGCAGTCTTTGAAATGTCATCAGTTTTAATCTTTAATTGATGATATCCGGAACGAAGATCGATCATTGAAAAGAATTTGGCGCCTTGCAACTGGTCAAACAGATCATCAATACGAGGTAACGGGTACCAATTTTTGATGGTGACATGATTCAACTCCCGATAATCAATACAAAGTCGCATACTTCCATCTTTCTTCTTCACGAATAGAATAGGAGCACCCCAATGAGATGTACTAGGTCGAATGAAACTGATGTCTAACAATTCCTGTAGTTGGGTTTTTAACTCCTAAAGTTCAATAGGAGCCATTCGATATGGGGCTTTGGAAATGGGTTTTGTACCAGATTCAAGGTTGATACAAAATTTAATTTCAAACTCTGTGGGTAGGCCAGGAAGTTCTTCGGGGAATACGTTAGAAAATTTATTAACAATAGAAATATTATTCAAATCTGACGTATTTTTGTTTAAATCTGTGACATGGGCTAAGAAAGCTTGACATCCGTTTTCAATAAATGAATAACTTTATGGCTTGATATGACAGTGATTGACTTTAGTGGTTTGGTTGCTTGAATTCTAATAATAGGTTGGTTAGGAATATGAAAGCTAACAACCTTACGAAAACAATCGATTTTAGCATGATGAGTAGTTAACCAATCAATTCCTAAAATCACATCAAATGCAAGTATTTTCAAAGAGATAAGATCGACAGGTAACATGCGGTTACTAATTTGAATCTAACAAGACTTATAAACAGTGGATGTAATGAAGGTTTCTCCCAACGGAGTTCTAACAGATAAATCAAAGTCTAATTTCTTCGGAGTCAAATTTAAACTTTGAGCACAAATAGGAGAAATAATAGAATGGATAGAACTGGTATCAAATAAGGTATAAACTTTGCTAGAGTTTATGATTAGCTTACCCGTGATCACCTCATTCGGATTCCTTACTTTTTGGGAGGTTACTACAAACGCTCTCCCTTGAACTACTGGTTTTGTCTTGTCTAGGACGACCTTTGATGCCTCCATCCCAGCTAGACTTAACTTTGGTGCATGACAAAATCGGGTAAGGTGACCTTCTCTTCCGCAATTATAACACGCTTTGGATTGTTGCGTACAGTTCAGATTGATATGTCCCTCCCCTCCGCATTTGTAACATACGATTGGCTATCGTTCCCCTTCCTTAACAACAGGTGCTGGTGATGACGTCTTTCCATCATTGTTGAATCTCATCTTCTTAAAATTTCAACTTCTATTATCTTGGCCATGATTACCACCGAAGTGGTTACCATTTCTGGCATGTTGATTCCCTCCACGTTTGTTGTCACCGCTTTGATGACTGCTACCACTGGTATTATCATTTTGTCGGCTGCTTTCTCTTGGTTTGGTTGACTCATTATCGCGCTCCAATAATTGAGCCCTATTTACAACATCTGAATACAAACACAGTTTGTGAGAAATTAGATATTGACGTATCTTGGGTTTCAAACCTCTTAGAAACATCCGCGTCATTCTCTCCTCGTTATCAACCAAGTGGGATACAAACTGGGACACCTCGGCAAACTTAGCTTCGTACTGCGACATGGTTATATTGTTTTGCTCCAGCTTGATAAACTCTACCTCCTTCATGTGACGAATACTTTCGGGAAAGTACTTGTCATTGAACAATTCTTGAAACTTCTCCTAAGACATCTTCAGTACGGTAGGTTGAGTACGCTTTACCGATTCCCACCAGTAATCTGCCTCTCCTCGCAACATAAAGGTGGCAAAGGGAACCTTTTGCTCCTCAGAGCATTCCAAGACATCAAATATCTTGGTGATCGGATTTATCCACGTCTCTGCCTTAAGTGGTATTGGCTCTCCAATAAACTCCAATGGTCCCGGCTCCTTGAACTGTTTCAATGACCGTCCAACAGTTTCTAGTGTTTGCACCTTTATTTTGAACATGAGTCGTTCTAGCCTGATGTTGCATGAACTGCATAAAGCCTCTGAACATCCCATCGTTCATCATTTGGTCAGCGTTGTTGTTTTCCTGAGGATTATTGTCATCCTGATGCACATTATCCTGGGTATTAATCGTTGGTGACTCAACGGTCTCATGTGCTTCATTGCTTATCTCAACATTTTCGGATGCCATTTTCAAATACTTCTACAAAACAAGGGTTAATTGACATATCACATATTATCCCTATACTCTGATCGACCAATTAAATACCAAATAAACTTAGGTAGGTCAAACTAGCGAAGGAATTCCCCGTCTCTCCCCTCCTAGTTCTTGTCTCACATCTCAGCCAGAGATCATATCCCTAAGCTTTGATACCAACTGTGACGCCCCCAAAATAGGTATACATCACCCATTCTGAGTTGCCAAATACAAGGTACATAAATCATATACAAACTACTTTTATACAATACGACAACAACGTAGCTTAGAGTTTTTACACGAATATTGTCTCATAGACAGTATTCAAACTCAAGTGAAGTCCTCATTACATTTATTATCACACTATTTCATAAAATAGTGAGGACTACTATAGCCAGCATCTCGGACCGTCACTCTGTTCCCCGACTAGTCCCTGCTACGTTTTCATTTCCTGAAGAGAACAATGAAAGCAAAAGGGTGAGCTCAACTAGTCCAGTAAGAAATATTATGACTAAGATAATGCAGAATAAATTATCATTAGCCTTCAACAGTGTTAAATTAATAAAATACAATAAACATCAAGTTTAACTGCAACGGAACAAGCAATCCATTAGAAGAGTCGTGTAGAGCATGCTATCTACTATCTTTTATGATTTAAAAAGTTTTTTATCAACTTTATCGCTGAGACTCAGCTTATTAAATAAACCACATCATCGAATCATCTTTGCACTACGAGCCAAGGATATTCATGTAATCATCAATGGTCATGATCATACCAACAACTTTCCATCAATGCACTACAAGCCAATGAGTACTTTTACCACATCATTTGTAACATTATGGTTATGATTATACTAAATAATCCCTGGTCATAATCATACATGTGACAACCCGAGAATTTAGAAATTTTTTAAAAATTATAATTGATTGATTTAAGGTTCAATATTAGGATCGAGACAGAAAATAAGTGTATGGAATTGTCAGTTCTATAAAGAAATTTCAAGGATTTCAAAATTTTTGGACAAGACTTGAATAATTTGGTACACTGTAAGTGATAGTCTGGTAATGAGGTATAAGATTTTGCTGGATTTAAAATTCTTGTGAAGAATTATCAAGGTTAAGTATCTAAGTGTATACGAGTCAGTATATGTAATCATATATGTGAACAGTAAATTTTTATCTATATAATTTGTGGTTAAGGATCAAATCTTGATCAGATAAGTTATATATGTGTCAAACCCTAAAATTATAATGAGAACGTTAAGGGTTCAGTTATTTAACCCTAATCAGTAATTTTATATGTGAACAGTTGTTGTTTATGGATAAGATCTTGAGCAGATAAGTTGTAACTGTAGCAAACCCTAAGGTTATGTTAACATATGTTTATTAAGTTAGAAAACTTTAATGAACTGTTAGAAACCCTAACGATCGGATCGAAAACCCTAATTTTATTTTCGAAAGTTCGAAACCTTAATTCGGATATTCAAAACCCTAATTTGGAAATTTAAAAGTAAATTTTAAATGCCTAAGTGTAAAATGATATTAGATAAAATGGAAATATCCAAAATACCCTTTAAGTTATAGGGGAAAAGACAAAAATACCCTTAGTGAATGCGAAATGACTAAAATACCCTTTTTAAAAAAGTTAAGTAAAAGATTTGCAAAATCTTGGTGAATCATCTATATAGACACCACATGTGTTTTATATGAGCAAGTTATCAGCCAAATCATTCCCAACTTGCACATTTGGATTCATTAAATCAAAATTCAAAGTTTATAAGTTAAGTAATAAACTTACTTTACTTCTCATTTTGTCCAAGCCTTTTCTCTCTCTTCACTTTTGAATTCTAGAGTGAAGGAGTGAGAAACAAAGTTATGATTGTAACGACCGAGAAATTCAGATTCTATTGTAAAATGATTTTATTAAATTAAATAATAATAAAATCATATTCTATGTGTTATCAAGATGGTTGTCATTGTATAACCTATTGATGTTAGAATGTCGTAGTATTTGAGCTACGTGGATGAATTAAAGTGTTTGAATTTCCAAGACGAAAATAAAAGTTTTCTGAGAAATTTTCTGAAAAACACTATTCATCGGTATTTGCTCGGGATATATTTTTGAATTTCCTAGAAATACGTAATGATGGAATAACAAGGTAAGATGGATTATTTAATAAAAATCTAGTTATGGAAAATGTAATAATTTGCTTGTGGAATTAATTTATAAACTTTAAGTAAGGCGAAGTAGTAATGAATAAGTAATAATTGTATAATGCTTAAGTATTGTACAAGGGTAATGAAAACGAGTATAATACGAAGTATTATACGAGTTGGTATGAAGAATGAAATATCGTATATATTTTCTATATGAATTAGAATACGAAAATAATACAAAAACTATATGTATATGTATTAAGAAATGTTGATGGACTTGGAAAGATTGATTGGAATTACTACAAGTCAAAGTGAATAAAATGTTAAGGCCCAATCACTAATTAATGAACCAATTAGTGTTTATTAATGCAAAGCCCAAAGAGTTAGTTGGTACAAGCCCAAGCTAGAGTAAAATAAATTGGTTGACCCATGGGGCCACCATATTATTATGGTGAAATGTGGTAACCAAGTTAATGTAAAGACCAAGTAATAGAAGTAATGGCCAAGCATATGATAAGTGTTGTGATTAACAAGTAATGAATAGTAAGGAGGTGGCTTAAAGGAGGTGGGATGATTTAAAGACTAAACTACCCTAGCTTTGCAACTTCTATAAATATAGGAGGCTTACAAGCCATTTAACCCTTGTTCAAATAATCCAACATATTACAAGTGCTTAAGTGTTAGAGAGAATAAGGTACAAATAAGTCATTTCATTTGTAAGAAGAAGAAGAAAGCTACCTTACCAAGAAATCAAAAGTAATACTTCTTCTCTAAATTATCTTCTATCTCTACCATGATAGGTTGATAAGAAAAGATGGATTAAGAAACATGAATGATAAGAAGCAAGAAGAATGAGTAAGAAATGAACTTAAGCCACATAAGTTGGCCATAAGTGATTTAAACTTATAAAAGTTATAAACTTATTATGAGTTAACCTTGAATGTTAGTATGAAAATTATGAACTTGTAATGAGTTTATTACGGGAAGTAGTAAGGATGTAAAAGAACTTGTATGACCATATGTATCATATATACATAAGTAAAGTTATATGTTAAGAAAATATAAAGAATGATGATTAAGAAACTTTAATTGTCATATGTCATGAACAATAAAATCTTGAGTAGTTTATAATTTGACAAGTTATAAACTCATGAAGAATAAGTCCAAAAAAACCAACAATGATTATTAGTTGTTGTAATGAGTATGTTAAGATGTTCACATGATGAATGAAGTTCATTTGTAATGTTGAACAAATCATAAGAACGAAGATTTTCCCGAAATTGCACGATTGGACGATAATCGTCGAATTCGTAAAATTCTCGGAATAGAAGTCACATTTTGTGTTTGAACTCGAAACCATTGTTTTCCAATAGAGACAAGTCATATTTGGCATTTAAGAGTTGCGGACTAGAAAATGACTTGATTCCGACTTAGAACGAAGAAACGAGCGTTGAACGTTCACGAACGTTTATCGTTTTCGTTAAAAATGAACCAATAGGTGAATTTTTAGCAAACAAAGTCAAATAGATAAAATTCTTGTATAAACGCATAGATTACGTAATTTGTGAACCGTAGGCTTTTGAACGAGCCAATTCGGACATATAACTAAGAAGTTATGCGTCCGGGAAGTTCACAAAATTCCTGTTGAAATTGTTTTCTCAAGACAGAGTTGGCGCATGGCATTTCAACCCTAAACCTAATGAGTCACGCCATGCATAACAAAGTGTCTGAACACACCTGCAATAGTTCATATAGCGCGAACCATAGTACAATTTGTGGCGCCGAAGCGCCATATACAAATCTGAAATTCTTCGGAGAGTGGCGCCATTGCCACGACTAATAAGTAAGGACTCATGCCATGGCCAAGTCTAGGACAATGCTACAATAAGTTCACCACAACGCGAGATGTAAGTATAAAGCTGGCGCCATAGCGCCAGTCTCAGAACAAGAATAGTAATGAAGGTTTCTAAGTATAAAGAAATGAAAGCTAATTGATTTGGAAGTAAACACAACCTAAGGAAGGAAATGTAGCATTGTTTAAACTTGGTTAAACCTTAAGGATGTTTTATAAAGGTTGAGATAACCTAGTCGAATAAAATGAAAGGATAATGATAAACCGGAACGAATAGTAACTGAATCTAATACACATTTAAATTGAGATGAAAGTATGATATAGTCATATACATACTTGATTATATGTGACCTAATGTAAGGCATTATGTGATCATGTATTGTAGAGACTTGAACGACTTGAACATAAAGTTAATATACCGTTGCAGACGCTAAAGGCAAGTATTCTAACTCTTGTCTCAGTTCAATCTGAACATGTTTTTGAGGTTCAAGTATTCTTTTGCATTAATTGAGGTATGTTAAAGTTTAAGCCAATTCCTTTGGCTAGACTTGATGTATTGATAATCTAATCATTTATTATCAAATGTTGCTATCTTTTGTCAACTACTTGATATGGTTTTCAAAAGAAGATTGAAATGTTAAATAAATGTTTTGTCGGTAGCACGTGAGGTTGCCAAATGCTTAAACGTGCATACGTTTAATGGATGTAGTGTTGATCAACATAGAGTACAATAGGGTAATCACCTAGAAGTGCTCGTAAGTAATATCGGGCTTACGAATTTGCTTCCGGGTTGTCCTTTTCCAAATAAGAATGAATACTCGAGGTCTTTGACCTGAGTGAATGTTTTACTAAATATTGTTATTATTGTAAAGCATTTTGAAAGAAAAGATGAAGTGCTATTTTAAATTATCAATAGTACTTCATAACTATTGTTTAGTTACTGAAGATATACGATTTGTATGTGTCAAGCATGTTGTTATTAAATTGTTATACTTGCTGAGCTAGTTATGCTCACTCTTGCTTGAACCATATGAATGCAGCTAAGACTGAACGTCTCGAAGGATCGAAAAAGGATAAGGGAAAAGCTAAGGCATATTACTAAGCTGTCTTGTAATAGTAGAGGTCTATTGTTGTAATATAACTGATATTATGACAAAGAACCTTTGTAATGGGTATAGAACCTGGGAAATATAAATATTACTTTAAATATATAGAAGTTATGTTCGTTCTTTAAGACTTTTCAATTGAATGAATGTATGAATGTTGTACAGTATAGAACCATCTGTCGGGTTGGAAGATACCCGGATTTGGGGGTGCTACAAGTTGGTATCAAAGCCTAGGTTATAAAACTTAATGGGGAAAATAGAACCTTAAGTCATAACCTTAAGAAAAAATAAAGAAGTAAAAGATGGAAAGTAACCCTATAAAAATGCATTATCTTTTGTTATGTATTTCTATTTATTTTACTGACGTGTACTAATCAAACTATATTGTTTTATTGTAGATGTTAGGAGAAAATGATATGTATAGAGATATACATGTGGTGAGCAAGGATTCGGTTAATCAGGTAGAGGTACTACCAAATCCCGTAGCAGTAGAACCAGAGTTGGTGAAAATCGAGTCTGGAGACTCAGACGATTTAGACAACATGTCTATATTTGATGGCATGCTAGAGGAGGAAGTGGACGTGATGTCCTTTGACCAGGTTCCACCTACAGAGGAGTTATCTACGGGTGAATCAATGAAGGCACTATTTATGTCGGTATTAGATAGGAATATCCATTACTGCCAAGAGGTTAAGGAGTTGAAAGAGGAACTCCAAGCTATCCGTGAGGACAAGGCTAGCATGGAGGGAATGTGGGAAGAGGAGCGTGATGATAGAGTTCTAGCTAAAGACAAGGTCCGAGAGCTGAAATGTGAAGTCTTTGAGCTCAAGCAGGAGCTAAAGACTAAACAGCGGAAGTTGGAGAGGATGTCCTATATACAAAGGAGTTCTAATGTAGATTTCCAGCAGCAGGTAGCTGGGTATCAGATAGAAGCAGGACAAACCCGACACACTATCAGTAGAGATGTTATTGCCGGTCTGGCCAACAAAGATTTTTAGAATGCCCTACGTCAGATATAATCTAGCAATAGCTAGAGTAGACTAGGTATGTAAATATTATGTATCTAGTAGTGACGTAAAACCCTCTTTTGTATAACAAAGGTTAGTCTTTTGTAAATCCCAATTTTTGGAAAGTAATTGCGAGATGGTAATGTAATCAGCTAAGGCCTAAAAATTTGAGTAATGTAAACAATGTAGTGTTATACTACAAGTTATGAATCAATATAAGTCTTTTATGGAATATGTTGAGTAATGAGTATGAGTTGTTGTTTTATTACAAATAATAACAAACCAACAAGAATAAAGTAATAATGATGTGTTGTTTTCTTAACAAATAAATGCCGCCAAAAAGAGACAACGAAATCGTATGCGCTAATGTTAACCAACCGGAGGGTGGTCCTGATTAATCCAATGCAGAGGTTCGTTAATCTTTAAACGGTACGCATTCAATAGAAACAGATGGCTAATGTACGTGATTCACAGGTAATACGAGTTACTACTTTTAAGGATTTTAAAAGTGTAGGTCCGCCAGAGTTCAAAGGAAGTACGGACCCTATAGAAGCCCAGACTTGGGTAAAAGAAATCGAGAAAGCATTTGTAATAGCAAATGTTGAGGAGGGTCAAAAGGTTGCCTTTACAACCTATTTGATGAAAGGAGAGGCCAACTTCTGGTGGAAGGCAAACCAGGCTAGGGCCGATATAGGAAACCTAACGTGGGAGAGGCACAAGGAGATTTTCTTCAAGAACTATTTTCCCACGAGTATACAAGGGAGGATGGAAATGAGGTTTCTTGAATTGAAACAAGGGGAGATGACAGTTCCCCAGTATGCTGCCAAGTTTAATGAACTGGCACGATTCGCTCCACATCAAGTGGACACTGAAGTGAGAAAGGCTAGAAGATTCGAGCAGGGCTTGAAACCCTGGCTCTATAACCGAATCTCTATGTTCCAAAGTACTTCCTTTGGAACCATACTAGAAAAGGCAATAATTGCCGAAGGTGGGAATGAGGCTCTCAGCCAGTACCACAAGGATAAGAAAAATAAGGGAAAGATTTATGGAGGAACCAAGACCGAGGGAGCCAGTGGAAGTTGCAATGGTCAGAAAAGGAAGGGCTTTAACTCTGGGAATACCGGAGTAAAACAAGGGGACTCTAAGAGGGATGGAGGCCTGTAAAACCTGCGGGAAGACTCACTTGGGAGTTTGTCTCAAAGGAAAGGTGGTTTATTATAATTGTGGACAGGAAGGGAACATTTCGCCTAACTATCCAAATCTGAAGAAAAATCACGGATGTTTTGTATGTGGATCAACTGACCACATAGCAAAGAATTGCCCGAAGAAGGGGACAGAAGGAAATAAGGGAACTAATAATGGGAAGTTAGCTATTAGTGGTTCACTCAATAGGGAAATCAATGGCCCGCACTTTTAATATATAATGATCCAAGATGCGGTGGCATCGGGGATGTAGTTTCGTATTATTCGATCAACAATATAAATGCATACGTCTTTATTTGATTCAAAATGCTACTTGTTCGTTTATAGCATGTGATTTTGCTAGACGACTAAAATTATTTCCCAAAAAATTGCCTATAACTTTGATGTGACGCCCCCGAAATAGGTATACATCACCTATTCTGAGTTGTCAATACATGGTACAGAAACAACTACAACTTTATTATTACAACTCAGAAAGCTGTGAGTTTGAATACAAATATTATCTTCTAGACAATATCTATACTCAAATAAATCCTCATCACATTTATTGATACATTATTTTACAAAAATGGTGAGGACTACTAAACAATTCTTTCTAAAACCTTCATTCCATACCCCGACTGTACTCGCTATATTCTCACCTCCCGAGAAGAAAAATGGAACAAAAAGGAAAAGGGTGAGCTCAACTAGCCCAAATAAAGAATATTATGACTAAGATAATATACAACAAATTACCGTTAGTCTTCAACAGGGGAAAAATCTAATAGAATACAATAGAAAACAAATTTAAAATCAATATTCATGAATGAAATAATAATTCACTAGAAGAGTTAAGTAGAGAATGCAAACTACTATCTTCTATATATGCAATTTAAAAGTTCATCGCTCTATCTTTTATCCTGTAACATCAATCAATATACATCCGGAATCAAATATTCATCTTTGCACTACAGAATGATGATATTCATCGGTTGGTCATGTTCATCTAAACACTGTTCATCTTTGCACTACTGACCAAAGATATTCTTCGAAATCATTCATCTCTCGCACTACAGGCCAAAGATATTCAATAATATCATCATTTAAGACCGAGGATGATGAAAAATATTTTAAAAGAAACGAATCCATGAAACAAAATGACAAGGATTAAGGATTAAGGATTAGTACTTTGTTTTATCCACGTCCCAAAAATACCTCAAAAATAATCATAGTGGAGTAAAATTCAAGAAAGATCAAAACATGGACACAATCAAAGCTAGTATCCGAATAGATATTTTGGACAAAAGAAGAAATTTTATATTTTTCTATGAATAGTCAAGATATCGTGAATAATAAGTAACTCAGACACACGAAAGATAGAAATTTCCCAAAACATCTTCACGCTTTACTGAATAGTACTCGTGAATAGTAACTCATGAATAGTAACTCATGAATAGTAACTCGTGAATAGTAACCCCAGACATGAAAAAGTTCCAAATTTGATAAAAGTTTCAACCAATATTTCAAAGATAATGATATTGAAGAAATAATATCATTTGAGAAGAAAATAACATCCCTTACCTCGAAAGATTAAGTACTTCTAAATTGGAATACCGGATATAGTCTCAAGGAACTTGCAATCATCTAACAATACTCAAAGTATACTCAAAATACTCACAAGAATACGCTCGATAATATAGAGAGAGAAAACTTGGGTTTAATTGTGATTTTCAATTCTAACCTAAGCACCCTATTTATAGAAATTGCTTAGAACACCAAAGCGAAAATTTAATAAATTAATAATATAATTATATAAATTTCCTACGCATGCCTAGAATCTGATTTCAGCCATCAAACACATGCCACATTCTAGGAAAAGTAAGAAAAATGTTTTTCTAATTTTAAATATTTTAAACTTCCAAAATCAATTATTTGAGCTTGAACTTCAATAATTCATAATAAATAGCCCTTTCATCAGAAAATTCGAATCTTATGAGTTTTTATAGGAAATTCAATTCTCTACAACTTTGCGGAAGAAAGGTTTTCCAAATTCCAAATAGAAATTGACCAAAAATCCACAAACCAAGGCGATTTTACGTGCTATAATCAAATTTCACCAATAAATGGGGTCCACCGACATGTTTAAGATGTTTTAAACATTTATTGTAACAAAAATACTCTTCCTCCTTGTATACTCATATATCCCACATTCGTTGTAAAAATATCACCATTATTATATTATTAAAATATAATAATATATTTAAATGAATTATTTTATCAAGAAAAAGATAAAATTCAATTTTCAACAATTGTCACATTAAAATTTTTCTCCATCTATATCCACATAAAATCAATATTTTCCTCATCATGTGAATCAATAATTAATTATTCACAAATAATATTACAGAATCACAATATTGACAACCAGGCGGTTCCTAGGAAAAAGGGGGTTTTCCAATAAGAATTTCTCCTCATCTTGGCGCAATGATTAGGTGACCAAACCTCTCCTTAGAGCCATGAACTTTCTAGACATTGCCAATAATGTTATCTAATAATATTATTCGGATAATATGAATTATTGCTTCGATAATGAAAAATACCGTGTAATGACAATTATTGAAACAACAGCAATATAAAATATCAACGCAACAATTATTAAATCAATAAAATACTAAACAGTAATTACTGTAACCATTATTGAGTAGTGCCTTCTTACGTAAGAATCAATAATTGGTGCAATACCGTGTGCTACTGTGTTTTAACCACCGAGTATTTTAACAGTATTAACAGTAACAACTACGCTGTTATTTTTAAACAACTTATATTTGTCGTTTTCTTCATCCAATCGCTTTCCGTTATGGGGCCCATACACGGTCATTACTTGTGGTCATCATACGAATATTCCCAAAAGATCTGAATTTTCCACGACCAAACGAATATTCCCCGACAACAATGAATATTTTATAACCACTTGCTTATTTTGAAGTATTTGCGTATTTTACCCTTAACTATCCACATTAGTCAAATCAACCCTTACTATTTCAAAATAATAAATAGAGAAAATTAAATTTCATTAATAATAAGTTGGGGTCTTATATTTGAACTTTAAGGTAGCAAACGAAGATATAATTCCTTTAGAAGATATTCATAGGAGTTATTGTGCAGATGTACGTGGTCGTAAGTTATCGGTAGATTTAATACCGATAAAGTTAGGAGAATTCGACGTAATTCTCGGAATGGATTGGTTGATTAACCATGGAGCAATTATAGATTGCCAAAAGAAATGTGTGAGAATTAGGACATTGAAGCAACCTCCTATAGTATTTTACGGTAGTAAATTGCCGGGACGTCCGTGTTGCCTTACAATGACACAAACTAGAAAACTTCTAAGGAAAGGTTGTGTAGGTTACCTATGCCATGTTGTTGATACCCAGAGAGTAGGAGCAACCATGGAACAAATACCTATAGTAAACGAGTTCATGGATGTATTTCCAAGTGAATTACCTGGTTTACCGACGGATAGGGAGATCGAATTTATGATAGACATTGTGCCAGGAGTGGCAGCAGTCTTAAGGATACCATACCGTATGGCGCCTGTGGAAATGAAAGAACTAATGGTTCAGTTACATGAACTATTGGACAGAAAGTACATTCAACCAAGTGTTTCTCCGTGGGGGGCACCGGTGTTGTTTGTCAAGAAGAAAGACGGATCGTTAAGGCTTTGTATTGACTATCGGGAGTTGAACAAGTTAACGATAAAAAATAAATACCCATTGTCCAGGATCGATGATCTCTTTGATCAATTGAAAGGGGCAAAGTATTTTTCTAAAATAGATTTGCGGATGGGGTATCATTAGTTGAAGGTTAGGAAGGAAGATGTACCAAAGACTGCATTCAGGACTCGTTATGGTCATTTCGAGTTTCTAGTAATGTTATTTGGGTTGACGAATGCACCTGCTGCATTTATGGATATGATCAACAGAATGTTCAAACTATATTTGGACAAGTTCGTCGTGGTGTTTATCGATGATATTCTAGTCTATTCTAAGACGCCAGAAGATCATGTTGAACACTTAAGATTAGTGTTGGAGACACTAAGGAAGGAAAAGTTATATGCAAAATTCACCAAATGTGAATTTTGGCTGGAAAAGGTGCAGTTTTTAGGTCATGTCATTGACCAAAAGGGGATTTCAGTGGATCCAGCGAAGGTGAAAGCAGTAATGAATTGGGAACGACCGAAAATGCCGATGAGGTGCGAAGTTTCCTAGGGTTAGCAGGGTACTATCGAAGATTTATCCAAGATTTTTCGAAGATAGCTACCTCGTTGACTAATTTAACAAGGAAGACGGCGAAATACGTATGGACGGATAAATGTGTAGACAGTTTTCAAGAACTGAAGAAAAGATTAAGTGAAGCGACTGTTTTGTCATTACCAGATGACACAGGAAATTTTGTAGTGTATAGTGATGCTTCGCATAGAGGACTTGGTTGTGTGCTTATGCAACATGGCAAAGTCATTGCGTATGCATCTCGGCAGTTAAAAGATTATGAGAAAGTTTATCCTACTCATGATCTAAAACTGGCCGCGGTAGTGTTTGCCCTAAAGATTTGGAAACATTATCTTTATTGGGAAAATGTGAGATATATACGGACCATAAAAATCTAAAGTATATCTTCACTCAGAAGTAGTTGAATATGAGACAGAGAAGATGGCTAGAGTTGATAAAGGATTATGATTGTGAAATCCTGTATCACCCTGAAAAGGCCAACGTAGTTGTCGACGCCTTAAGTAGGAAGGGTCGGGAAAAGTTGTCTATGTTAACGGCTCAAAATGAGTTAATAACAGAGATGGCTAGGATGGAAATAGAAGTAAAGATGCCGAGTGATTCGGGGTAGCTACTCTTTACGACGGAGATGCAATCTACCATCGTAGTAAGGAGATACAACTCAAGACTGACGAGTGTAACCAAATGAAGAAGCGGTTATCCGAGAAGGAAGATGCTAAGTATAGTCTTGATAATGAGAGATTATTAAGATTTGAAGGGATAATTTGGGTTCTGAATGAGACGGAATTAAAGGAGCAAGTGTTATAAGAAGCTCATAGTTAGAGGTACTCGATACATCCTGGTAGCACTAAGATGTATCAAGACCTTCGATAGAGTTTTTGGTGGCCAAACATGAAGAGAGAAATTGCAGAGTACGTGAGTAGGTGCTTGACTTGTCAAAAAGTTAAGGCCGAACATCAACAACCCAGTGGCTTATTACAGTCATTGGAGATTCCAGATGGAAGTGGGAGCATATCACGATGGACTTCATGGTGGGACTTCCGACGACGAATAAAGGGTATGATTCAATTTGGGTAATAGTGGACCGGTTGACGAAGTCGGCTCACTTTTTGCCAATTAGAGTCAAGTATAACTTAGACCAGTTAGCTAAAATTTATGTTAAGGAAATCATTTCCAGACATGGAGTACCAGTATCGATTGTGTCAGATCGTGATCCACGATTCACATCAAACTTTTGGAGAAGTTTGCAAGAACGATTGGGAACACAAATTTGAAGTTAAGCACATCTTATCATCCACAAACCGATGGGCAGAGCGAGAGGACAATTCAGACGTTAGAAGACATGTTGAGGTCTTGCGTCATGGATTTCAAGGGTAGTTGGGATGATCACCTACCACTAGTTGAGTTTGCGTATAACAACAGTTATCATGCAAGCATGGGCATGCCACCGTATGAAGCTTTGTATGGAAGAAAATTTAGAACACCATTGTGTTGGGATGAGGTGAGAGAACGCCGGATGCTAGGACCAGAATTGTTGCAGCAGACAGCGGATGTGGTAAAGTTAATTTGGATGTGTCTTGTCATAGCTCAGGATAGACAGAAGAAGTATGCAGACTCACATAGACTAAGTCAAGAGTTTGAAGTGGGTTCATATGTGTTTCTAAAGGTATCTCCCTGGAAAGGAAAGATACGCTTTGGAAAGAAAGGAAAGTTAAGTCCAAGGTTTATAGGACCTTATGAGGTATCAAAACGGGTGGGAGAGGTAGATTATGTTATAGCATTACCTCCAGACCTAGAATGGATACATAATGTGTTTTACGTATCTGTATTACGTCTATATAAGTCGGACTATAAGCATGTAATCGAGTATGAGCCGATTCATATCGAGAAGGACTTAACATATGAAGAATCGTCGATGCAAATCATTGATAGAAAGGAACAAGTTCTGAAGAACAAGGTAATACCATCAGTAAAGGTATTATGGAAGAACCACAATGCTGAAGAAGCAATGTGGGAACTAGAAGAAAAGATGAAAAAAAATTTCCTCATCTATTTGATTAAAGTAAGGCGAGATTCTGGGGACAGAATCTTTATAAGGGGAGAAGAATGTAACGACCGAGAAATTCGGATTCTATTGTAAAATGATTTTATTAAATTAAATAATAATAAAATCATATTCTATGTGTTATCAAGATGGTTGTCATTGTATAACCTATTGATGTTAGAATGTCGTAGTATTTGAGCTACGTGGATTAATTAAAGTGTTTGAATTTCCAAGACGAAAAAAAAAGTTTTTCGAGAAATTTTTCGGAAAACACTATTCATCGGTATTTGCTCGGGATATATTTTTGAATTTCCGAGAAATACGTAATGATGGAATAACAAGGTAAGATGGATTATGTAATAAAAATCTAGTTATGGAAAATGTAATAATTCACTTGTGGACTTAATTTATAAACTTTAAGTAAGGTGAAGTAGTAATGAATAAGTAATAATTGTATAATACTTACGTATTTTACAAGGGTAATGAAAACGAGTATAATACGAAGTATTATACGAGTTGGTATGAAGAATGAAATATCGTATATAATTTCTTTATGAATTAGAATACGAAAATAATACAAAAACTATATGTATATGTATTAAGAAATGTTGATGGACTTGGAAAGATTGATTGGAATTACTACAAGTCCAAGTGAATAAAATGTGAAGGCCCAATCATTAATTAATGAACCAAATAGTGTTTATTAATGCAAAGCCCAAAGAGTTAGTTGGTACAAGCCCAAGCTAGAGTAAAATGAATTGGTTGACCCATGGGGCACACCATATTATTATGGTAAAATGTGGTAACCAAGTTAATGTAATGACCAAGTAATAGAAGTAATGGCCAAGCATATGATAAGTGTTGTGATTAACAAGTAATGAATATTAAGGAGGTGGCTTAAAGGAGGTGAGATGATTTAAAGACTAAACTACCCTAGCTTTGCAACTTCTATAAATATAGGAGGCTTACAAGCCATTTAACCCTTGTTCAAATAATCCAACATATTGCAAGTGCTTAAGTGTTAGAGAGAATAAGCTACAAATAAGTCATTTCATTTGTAAGAAGAAGAAGAAAGCTACCTTACCAAGAAATCAAAAGTTAGACTTCTTTTCTAAATTATTCGCCAAATATATGAAATCAAATATTCTTTTATACTGATACGAATGATTTACACACGAATTCTCATATTTACAAACATATGATTATTCCTATTTATTATTTGATTATATATATATATATATGAATGAATATGCAAGTATGCTTGCATTAAGAAAAGCTGTAAAGTCCTTTGATAGATAATTGAAACATGTGTACAAGGACATAGAATGAATTGATCAAGTATGTTAAGTTGATCCTACATAAGAAAAATAGCATTGTAAAGTCCTTATAAAGAAATGATGTACAAGGACTATAAATATAGAAAGATCAAGCTTGTTAGGTTGATCTTATGATGTAATAGATAGGCTTGTCTGATCGCCGAGCACTACACACTGTAAATCTTAGTCTCGCCAGAGAGTCAAGGAGAACTCTCGAGAGTCGCCGAGGCGTAATCATAGTCTGCAAGATAGTAGATCTCTTGAGTTCGTAGAACTTCCGTAGAGACGAGGAAGGATCGTAGTGTGTCGAGTAGAACTTCCTCGAGCCAAGTTTACCGAGGAAGTCATGTTCGTAATCGTAGAGACATTTTCTTGCGAGCCGATCATCAACATCCGCCAAAGCCAAGTCGAAATGTAGACTACACTCGTGAGTCGTAGAGTCTCATCGATGCGGGCCAAGTCAAGGATCGTAGACTACACTCGAAGTTCGTAGAGTCTATTGATTACATGCAGAGAGATCGTAGTCGAGCTATATCGATGAAGACATCGAGCACAAAGACAAAAATCGTAGAGTGTCAAGATCTCGATCCTCAAGTCGTAGTTTCGCACACCAAAGTTTAATCAGAGAGTCTTGAACTCACGACCTCAACAGATGTGCTCATATGCCAAGGCGTAATCGTAGAGCAAATACGATTCTCAAATAATGAGCACTCCTGCAATATCCAAAGGAACAAAGCCTCCGGTTGGCACTCGCAAAGATACATCCCACCAAAGGAAACCAAGAGAGCACTCGACGAACGGCATACAAGCTAAACAGAAGATCTAAGCACCAACCCAATCAACATCAAGATTGAGTTGTAAAGCCATTCGAGATGAAGACTTCCACAAGGAGATCAGAAGAAGACTTCAGTAACTGACTAAGGAAAGTCAGCAAGTGCAGTAGCTGTCAAGTGAATAGAAGACAACGATCTTGGAAGCAACCGAGATCATAGTGTTTGCCAAACAAAGAAAGAACTAATGGAAAGTGAACCGAGATACTGGTTAGTCTCTGAAGAACAAGGCTAAAGTGATTAAGCGTAGGGTCAGTCCATTGATGATAAGTGAACGGGAGATCACAAGGAGAAAGCGAAATGGACGCCCACAAATCTGAAGTGTCTTGCTATTCGTAGGGGACCAGAGCAAGGAGTTAGGCTATCGCCTCTAAGAACAATCAAAGCAAAGCAAATGAAGTGTTGAAGCAATCGCAAATGATAGAAGAGGTGTGTTCTACATTGAGATCCAATCAACTCTTCAAAATCGTAAGTTAACTCTACTACCAATCGATGACACTCAATAAGACAACGATCAAGTCCTCAAGACATGATGACATCGCAGAGTCGGAATAATCTCAAGGGTAATATTCAATCAAGAGCTTTTGAGAGCTTATCGAGAGCATCGATGCAAAAGGACAACCTCTCGATCGAGAAATCGAAGGAGGAAATAAAGTCTTCTACACCTGCCCAAGACATTAAAGTGACAACTCGATGGGGTAGGTGAAACAAAGAGATCGCAATGTCGAGATAAGTACGATGACATGTCACATCGCTAGCTACCTCTCGCACAACTCGAGATCTGTGAAGATATTTAAATAGCCTTCAATGGCTACTTTCCAACAGAAGGATTGGGAAGGAGTATAAATCAGGAAGAGTTTCAAAGATGGAAGGTTGCTGGAGTTGCTGAGTTTGGAGTAACGTTGGACTGTTCTAAACCATGTGAAATAGTGAGTCCGAAGGCCCACTCTACGATCCATAAAGAACACTCAGATACATGCAAAGGAAGAAGTAGAAGTGAGAGTTCTATTACAAGAAGAGTGTTCTGGACTGCCGAGAGAGAAAAAAGCATCATGTCATCTTGGTGTCCATCATGGGAAGACTCTAAGTACCATAGAGAAGAGCTAACAGTCATCTTAGAAAGTCCATCATGAGAAAACATCAAGTATTAAGAAGGGAGATCACAAACGTCATCATGGTGGCAAACATGAGAAAGTTTCTAAGTACCTAGAAGAAGAGCTTACAGTCATCTTAGAAACCCATCATGTGCAACCATCGTGTATCAAGAGGAATGATCTTCAAGGCAGTCATCAAGGAGTCATACGAAGCGGTTGAGTAACTGAAGAAGCTGAGCATCATGCAACACTCAACTTCACTTCAAGGATGATCACGCTAAGCTGCTAAGTACAGAAGATGTTCGTGAGCATGAAGACATCTTAGCAACCAAAAGACCAACTCCAACAAACAAACAACTCAACAAAGCTGTGGATTCGAGGGTCCTCATCCGTAGGGACTAAATGAAGTTCCAAGCTCTGAGGGTCTTGTCCAGTTCCTAGGAACTAGAGAAGTCCCAAGGTCATTGGCCTTGAAGAGTTCTTAGTGAATCAAGTCCCAAGGTCACTGGCCTCAAGGAATCTTAGTGATTCGTGGTCTTTGCCTTCCTTAGTGGAAATCCTTCTTAGTTAAAAGTAGAAGAGTGGATTAGAGCTTGAGTCTCTCTCGAACCACTTAAAACCCCTCAGTCTTTTACATTATTTCATTTACATTATGTACTATAACTACTATAATAACGCTATGTATGTTTTAACTGCTTACAACCAAACTAACTCTACTTAACAATGTATGTTTGATTATGAATATATCAATGAAGGGGATCTTTTACTTATTCATTGTGCTTGAAAAGATTCTTATGTTTGTCATATCCGCTAATGTAATAGCAATACAAAATAAAAGAGAAAAGTATTTGAAATAAAAAGGATCTATTCAACCCCCTTTCTAGATCTATTGTGCCTCATCGAACTAACAATTGGTATCGAAAGGTGTTCTCATGCTTATATTCAAAAGCTAATCGCTTTGAGTCCGATCCCATGCACAAACATTGTTCTAAACTTAGTTTAGTAGTAAATAACTTGTAATATGCGTATGAGCTCACACGTTGGAAATATTGTGTATAGTGTTAAATGTGTATATACACCAAGTCGCCAGATTGGTCCATGTTCTCTATTGTTACATCAACAAGACCAATCCTTGCATCAGAATCAATCTTGTGTAGTCCAAGACCGCATTTAAAAAGCTCAAGAGACATCAATGACAAAGAGTCAAGCATCCACCACCGAAAGATGAAGAGGCCATACATGCTAAGAAATGCCTATCAAGAGAAGAAGAAAGATCTTCTCAAACTAATGTCTGGCCAACCAGCAGCTGGGTGCAAACTTTGTAAACTAAAGGATGTCAAAGATTTTAATGCTGAGATTCTCTTGGCCTACATCTTCAAGATCACAACTGATTGATTGAAGGTCAATTAGGGCAACAAGCTGTCAGGGGCAAATGTGAAGCTATGCACATCAATGCCTAAACTCAGTATATCTAAGATAAATGATCATTAAGAGACCGACAAAGAAAAGGTACTTGCCTCACTATTATACATGTGTACATCATTAATGCACCTTCTTATAAACTATAACAGTATTCTGTCAAGAAGTCACAATCTACCTAAAAAGGTGAAGAGAGAAAGTACCTTGAGGATGGAAACTCAAATGTCTATAAACTTTCACTCCATCCAAGCTTTAGGTTGAAGATAACACCTTGAAGGAAACCTGAAATGGGTTATAAGAGCATCACGGGCAAAATTAATTCTATGTGAAGTAATCCTTGCTGGTGGGTTAGTATGTATGTACAAATCCTAGCTCTAAGTATTTGATAACACACAGAGTATAATCAGTTCTAAAAGAGTATCTTGATGATATATAGAAACTGATCACCTCCATGAATCAACTAGATACTCCTAAATCGTAGAGTTGATCCTCAATCTGTGAAAAATTAAACATTGTGAAAATAACCCAGCAAATGATGAAACCATCATAGATAAAGAGTGTGTTATTAAATGTCAAACCTCACACACACTCACCTTCATGCACATCAAAATGTATTATCTAAAACTAGTTTGATGCATAAATATGATGTTGGTAATAAATGTGATGATTATCCAAATACAAGAGGAACAGGGGTTTAGAGAACTAACCTAGCAGGACCCATTTAATTATGGTTACCAAAAATAGAAATATATTTAAACCTCAGCAGTACTCTCATCGTCTCTGACCACACTAAGGAATGTCAAGGTAGAGACTTTAGTCAAGAAGACTCAACCAAAGAGAAGGCTAAGGACCTGCTCGTAAGTGATTCTCGATAAAATTCCTATATGTCCAAGCCTCGTCCTGAAGACCCATTGAGCTAACTCGAGAGTGAAGCTCACATGGTCAAAATCAGATATGGGAGCAAAAGCATGCAACCAAAGATGAAAAGGGTTCTATATGCTCAAATCAAGAAAGGAATGCTATATGAGAAGAATCCTCAAGGGAGCTCACAATGAGGATCATCGAGCATCACCAAGAGGAATTCATTACGAAAGCGTAACCTCACAAACACAAGATCACAAAGAAGACTACGTTCAGAAGTCTTTGTCAAAATGATCGTAGAGTCATCATCCCGAAAATATCCATGCCTACAAACAAGGAGATCTAAGTGATAATGGTGATTCCAAATGTAAGGAGATTTGTAAGGTCGCCTTTCTAATACATATGTGGAAAAGGGAATCACATCTATCTAAGAAAACAACATTAACCATGGAGAGCAGTGATCTGTTGAGAAACAACAGCACTAATTTTACTATGAAGAAATGTACCAGCTACAGAGTCCCAAAACTTTGTGGTCGATGAACCAAATGAAGATCCATAGTCAAGAGGAACGCCTCAAAACGCATTATTCGATAACCTTTCACCACCCAACTCAAAAATCATGGAGTGCCTACGATCAAACATCCGATCGCAGCAGTAAAGCAAAAGAGACACCACAATTATAAAGAAATGCAATTGTCCAAAGTCGGTAGAGGACCTCCCCACCGTAAAAGGTCAAATGAGATATCATTGCAAATCACTTCCAAAGTATTTCATCCGGAAAGTGCCTCGTGGACAAACCCCACCCTCAGCTCACTCTAAGAGGTTGGCCTTCCCCCGAGCTACCTTAACCCGTAAGAATTGCTTGATCAAATTCATCTCAAGGACCAAGTCAGTCAACGATCGTAGAGTCGAGGTTGAAGAGAACTCCACGATCGCAGTGCAACCTCAGCGATCGTAGAAGACAACTCGACGATCGTAGTCCTACCAAAGGGTACTCCAGTTCACAAGGAGGTTGGAAAATGAGACAATTGCTCAACCATTCAAAATGAGGAGATAAGTTCGAATATATCAGTAATCAAACTATGCTGCATCAAAGTGAGGATAAAAGTCAAAGCCATCCACTGCAACATCTCTCAAAAGTTGATCGTTGAATCAACAAAGGAAAATGTAGAGTCCACAGCTGCCTTACCATGCTACTCTACGAATCAAAAGGTCAATGGTCAAAGCCAAGTCGTTTAAACGTCTACTCTCCTAAAAGGAAATATCCAACTAAAAAGTTATGGGGAGTTACAGCTCATTACTGGGCATCGTGTAACCAATGGTCGATTGACACATCACTGGTTATGCAGAGTTAGAAGGAACTGCCATAAAAATAATTTCAAATATGCAGACAGTTATCAAAAGCTATAGAACCTTTCTCCCTCCCATTTTAAAACCCTAAAATCCTCTCACGAGCCAGAACAGATTAACACTCCAGAGCTTTATCAAATCATAATCAGCCATCTCTTACAAACCTCTCTAAATTAAATACCCACATTCTTCGAACTGCTCAAATGGAAAACTAGCGAGTTATCACTGGCATTCAGCTCAAAACCAAGTCGTTTGAGAAATCAGAAAAGAAGTTCAGAGACATTCTCGAACTTGTGAAGAAAGCTGGATTCTTAAAATGCCTTGAGGCTAACACTTGAGTGAATGGTGACCTAGTGAAAGAATTCTACTCAAATGCTTCCATAAACTCTGGAACCCTTTCTACCAAGGTCAAAGGTCAGTCTCTAAAGCTGAAATCTTCTGACCTCAATCAATGCCTAGGTTTTCCTAACCAAGGACTAAAGAGCCTTGATGATGTCGATATAGAACAAGAAAAGGAGATCATGGGGTACCAAAGAAACCCTAGTCTGAAAGACATGAAGAAGAAGGAGTTTCCAGAGGAATACGAGTTCCTTGCTGAAATAGTAGGGAAATGCATATCGTGTAAGGACACTCGCATACGACACAAAGATTTTGATCAAGAAGCTCAAGATAATGTCAAGCAATAGTTCAAGAAAAGATTAACTTTGGAGTTATCCTGTTTGACTAAATCTCCAAGTGGGTAGAAAAGGCTGAGCTAAGGAAGTCTACAGAAAAACCCCTAACTAAGGTGTTTTATGGAAGACTGCTGAGTATTGTGATGAAGAAGAAGCTAGGAGGGAAGATCAAGGATGATGAGGGAGAACCTCTGAATGTTCACAAAGTGATGTCTCCGCAATTATTTGTGAATTGGAAGAAAAACCACAAGGAGAACTAAAGGCTAACAACTGGGAGCAGCAGTAGGGCCTCTGCAAAGAAGAGGAAGACAGAAGAGGCAGAAAGCTCTGAGTCTGATGACTTTGTACCAGCATAAATCATACCAGCCAGAAAGAAATCCAGAGGTGTGAAGAAAGCTGGTGATGTGAAGAAAGCCTAGACCCCATCAAGAAGAGTCTCCACCAAAGATAGAGATGAAGAAGAAAAGGGCCTAACTGCTGAAACAACAAAGAGGAGAAGTAACATATTACTTCAAGGCCCATTCAGCAAGAAAGCTAAGGTGGAAAATAAAAAAGCCTCAGCTTCCCAAAATAGTACATCTGATGAAGACAAGGATGTATAGTCAGCAGAAGAAAAGGAGACAGATGTCAAGGCTGAGTCCTCATAGACCAAATCCAAAGAAGAAGGTGAAGCCGGATTAATGAATGAAAATTCAAAGATCTGGCCGATGAAGAGGAATGCTCAAGCCTCATGGGCTAATCCTCGAGCATTCACTCTCGATGAAGAAGAGATTCAAGATGACCCAACTACTTCCCAAATTGAAACTGCCCCAAAAAGCCCAGATAATGGGTTAAATGATGCTGATTCTAAAGAAGAAGAACAAGCCCTTTCCAATCCTGAAAGCCCTCAAAATGACTCAAAGGGTGATGAAGTTTACGTAAGAAGGGGACCGCCTCGCCAAAGGTCGAACCCCAAGGAAGGTTGTCTGTTGGACCAGAGGAGTCAGAGTCTGAAGAAAAAGAAGAGTCCAACTCTCCCAAAACTAAACCTCCAAGAAGAAGGAAGAGCTACAGATCGCAAAGCCAAGTTTTCTTCTCAAAAGGAGCAATGATCAATCAAATGCCATCATCAATTAAGTGAAGATGAGTCTCAGATCACAGAAGAAAGTGATGAGGATAGACCAAAGAATGAAGAAGATGAATCGAGGAAGATCTTCATCAAGAAGGTTCTCTAGGAATGAAATGCAACAAGTAGAATTCACTCACTGGAAGTGATCAAGATGGTTCAGGCTCCGAGAAAGAAGAAATGGAGAATGATTCCAATTCTGAAAATCAGGAATCAGAGGAGCCAGAACTCTATCATGTCCTCTCACCAACAAGATTTAATAGAAGAATAGTGGTGGAAGTCTCAAATGAACTACCGTAAGCTCCACCGTAAAGATGGGTGAACTATGGAAATGAGCAAACTTCAAGGTAGTAAGAATGACTACCTTTGACATAGCTAAAACTGAAACAACATGGAGCTAGATCGCTCGACCATTCTCTCTACAATCTCGACGACTTGCGATGAGATGGTTCTTCCAAAGGATGCCATGGCTAAAGGCCCATATCAAGGAGATGGAAGTTACCTCAAAAGCTACTCTCACTTTCCAAGCATGGAGTCGGTAGCACAAAACTTCCCAAGGGTAAAATGTTTTGCTACAAAGATGATCACAAACCAGCCCCACATCAAAGTCTATCGACATGTTGTAAATCACTTCATCCCCTACGATCGTAGAGTGGACTCTCATGGAAGAAGGAACATGTCAAAGGAGGTGATCGTAGAGTCTGGTCACTCTACTGCTAAGACTTTTCAAATTCAAAGTCGGAAGCTTTCAACAGCCCAAACACTACTATCTGACATTCCCTCATCCTCAACCAGCAATTGGTACTCAACGATTGTTCAGATTCTCCAAGCTTTCAAAAATCTGTCTAAGAATGAAAATCATAGAGTCCAATTTGATGCTCAACCCGAAGCTGCCCAACAAGAGGATCAAACTATTTTGGAGCAGGAACTACTGAAGAGTTCTAATGAACTAAGTGAGAAAATATCTCTACTCACTGAAGAGTCACAGAAGCTGACAGCAGCAGGAGATAATTCATTCTAGAACAAACTTCAAGCTACTATGGCTGATGTATCTCTCAAACTTCAAGAGAGAGATAACATCTATCAGAAGGCCATACAAGATAAAAAGGCAGAAGCTCTACGAGTTCAGAAGGCAAATGAAGAACAGATCCAAGCCCTTTCTGACAAGATTAACGACCTGAAGCAGTCTTTCTCAGTGCAACTTGAGCTAGGCCAATAAGAACTCATGTTTAAAGTTGCCAACTCCTCCTACCTAAAGGAGCAGCTTATGTCCAACATGGAGCAACTCTCACAAATGATTAATGACAAAAAGGTGGAGAAAAGAGGCATAGAAAGAGGAAAAGCAAGAGGAGCAAGAGGAACTCAAAGGAGAGCAGAGGGATAGGAGAGAAGAAGTCAAAGAAGCTGACAGCAGAAGAAGAGGCAGTGTCATCATCTGAGGGGAGCCAAAAGATGATGATCACATGATCGCAGAGTCTAAGGGGGATAATGTTCAGAAAGATGCTGAAGGGGAGCAAACCAAAGACAGAAGGTCATCATCCTAGGGGGACCAAGAGCAAGAAGAACAAACAGATGAATAGCTGATCAACAAACATCCTGGAAACATACATGGAGCCAAAGAGGTACATCTCTAACTAGTTAGGTATGTTCTAGATCCAGGATATAAAATGTCTTAATGAATAATTTGTCATATCTTTATAAATGACATTCATGATTATTTGTTTTAGAAATACAGCTGCTCACTGTATATAAGATTCATTCATAACATGCATATGCACTTATTGTTTTTATCATAATCAAATAGGGGGAGATTGTCAAGAATAAACATATGAATGCTATTCCTATTTACATATGATTTGGTTATGATATATATATGAATGAATATGCAAGTATGATTGCATTAAGAAAAGTTGTAAAGTCCTTTGATAGATAATAGAAACATGTGTACAAGGACTTAGAATGAATTGATCAAGTATGTTGGGTTGATCCTTCATATGCAAAAAGCTTTGTAAAGTCCTTATAAAGAAATGATGTACAAGGACTATAAATATAGAAAGATCAAGCATGTTAGGTTGATCTTATGATGTAATAGATAGGCTTGTCTGATCGTCGAGCACTGCACCAGAAATCGTAGTCTGCCAGGAGAGTCAAGGAGAACTCGAGAGCTGTCGAGGCAGAATCGTAGTCTGCAAGATAGTAGATCTCGGAGTTCGTAGACTGCCAGGAGAGAAGAGGAAGGATTGTAGTGTGTCGAGTAGAACTTCCTAAGAGCCGAAGTTTACTAAGGAAGTCATGTTCAGAATCGTAGAGACAGCCTGCCTACGAGCTGACCGAACCTCTGCCGAAGCCAAGTCAGAAACGTAGACTACACTCGAGTCGAAGTCTCTCATCGATGCCGGGCCAAGTCAAGGATTGTAGACTACACTCTGAGTTCGTAGAGTCTATTGATTACATGCAGAGATCGTAGTTGAGCTATATCAGATGAAGACATCGAGCACAAAGACAGAAATCGTAGAGTGTCAAGATCTGATCCCGAAGTCGTAGTGTTTGCACAGCCGAAGCTAAATCGTAGAGTGCTAAACTACGAACTCAACAGATGTGCTCACAAGTCAAGGATCGTAGACTACACTCTGAGTTCGTAGAGTCTATTGATTATATGTAGAGATCGTAGTTGAGCTATATCAGATGAAGACATCGAGCACAAAGACAGAAATTGTAGAGCACAAAGACAGAAGTCGTAGTGTCTACACAACCGAAGCTGAATCGTAGAGTGCTGAACTACGAACTCAACAGATGTGCTCACAATGCCAAGGCAGAATCTTAGAGCAAATACGATTCTCAACTAATGAGCACTCCCAGAATATCCTAGAGAACAAAGCCTTTGGTTGGCACTGCAAAGATACATCCCACCTGAAGGAAACCAGAGAGCACTCGACGAGTGGCATACAAGCTAAACAGAAGATCTAAGCACCAACCCAATCAGCATCAAGATTAAGTTGTGAAGCCATTCGAGATGAAGTCTTCCACAAGCAGATCAGAAGAAGACTTCAGTAACTAACAAAGGAAAGTCAACAAGTGCAGTAGCTGTCAAGTGAATAGAAGACAACGATCTTGGAAGCAACCAAATTAAATCGTAGTGTTTGCCAAATAAAGAAAGAACTGATGGAAAGTGAACCAAGATGTTGGTTAGTCTCTGAAGAACAAGGCTAAAGTGATTAAGTGTAGGGTCACTGCATTGATAATAAGTGAACGGGAGATCACAAGGAGAAAGCGAGCTAGACGCGCCACAAATCTGAAGTGTCTTGCTATTCAGAGGGGACTAGAGCAAGGAGTTAGGCCATCAGTCTCTAAGAACAGTCGAAGCAAACAGAAGTGTTGAAGCACTGCTCAATAGAAGGAAGATGTGTTCTACATTGGAGATCTAATCAACTCTTCAAGATCGGAGTGTTATCTCTACCAGTCAATGAGCAACACTCAACAAGACACTACGATCAGGTCCTCGAAGATATGCATCAGAATCGTAGAGTTCGAATAGCTGAAGACTGAAGCATTGGCAACGGTTCAATCTAAAGGGTAATATTCAGACAATAGCTTATTGAGAGTATCGATGCAAAAGGACAACCTCTGATCGAGAAATCAGAAGGAGGAAATAAAGTCTTCGACCTGCCTAAGACATTAAAGTGACAACTCTAATGGGGTAGGTGAAACAGTAGACTGCAATGTCAGATAAAGTATGACATGTCACATCAGCAGTCTACCTCTGTCAACTCGAGATCTGTGAAGATATTTAAATAGCCTTCAACGGTGACTTTCCAACGGAAGGATTGGGAAGGAGTATAAATCAGGAAGAGCTTTAAAGATCGAAGGTTACTGGAGTTGCCGAGTTTGGAGTAACGATGGACTTTTCTAAACAATGTGAAATAGTGAGTCCGAAGGCTCAATCTATGATCCAAAAAGAACAATAAAATACATGCAAAGGAAGAAGTAGAAGTGATAGTTCTACTATGTAGAAGTGAGAGTTCTACTACAAGAAGAGTGTTCTGGACTGTAGAGAGAAAGAAGAGCATCATGTCATCTTGGTGTCCATCATGGGAAGACTCTAAGTACCATAGAGAAGAGCTAACAGTCATCTTAGCAAGTCTATCATGAGAAGACATCAAATATCAAGAAGGGAGATCACAAACGTCATCATTGTGGAAAGCATGACAAAGTTTCTAGGTACCTAGCAGAAGAGCTTATAGTCATCTTAGAAACCCATCATGTGCAGCCATTGTGTATCAAGAGGAACGATCTTCAAGGCAGTCATCAAGGGGTCATCCGAAGTGGTTGAGTAACTGAAGAAGCTGAGCATCATGCAACACTCAACTTCACTTCAAGGATGATCACGCCAAGCTGCTAAGTACAAAAGATGTTCAGAGCATGAAGACATCTTAGCAACTCAGTACCAACTCCAACAAACAAACAACTCAATAGAAGCCAGGCCCTGAGGGGTCCTTTTCCGTAGGGACTAAATAAAGTTCCAAGTCTGCTGGGCTTGAAGAGTTCCTAGGGACCTAGAGAAGTCCCAAGGCAGCTGGCCTTGAAGAGTTCTTAGTGAATCAAGTCCCAAGGTCACGGCCTCAAGGAATCTTAGTGATTCAGGGTGCTACCCTTCCTTAGTAGAAATCCTGCTAGTTAAAAGTAGAAGAGTGGATTAGGAGCTTGAGTCTCTGAACCACTTAAAACCCCTAGTGTCTTTTACATTATGTCATTTACATTATGTACTATAACTGCTATAACTGTTATGTATGTTTTAACTGCTTCAACCAAACTAACTCTACGAACAATGTATGTTTGATTATGAATATATCAATGAAGGGGATCTTTTACTTATTTCGTTGTGCTTGAAAAGATTTTTGTGTTTGTCATCTGCTAATGTAATAGAAATACAAAATAAAATATAAAAGTATTTGAAATAAAAAGGATCTATTCAATCCCCCCCCCCTTAAATATGTATTGTGCCTACTGGGAACTAACATAGTATTTAAACTCAAATGACGTCCTCATTACATTTATTATCACACTAATTCATAAAATTGTGAGGACTACTATAGCCAACATCTCGGACCGTCACTCTGTTCCCCGACTAGTCCCGGCTACGTTTTCATTTCACGAATTATGACTAAGATAATGCAGAATAAATTAACATTAGCCTTCAATAGTGTCAAACTAATAAAATACAATAAACATCAAGTTTAACTGCAGCAGAACAAGCAATCCATTAGAAGAGTCAAGTAGAGAATGATATCTACTATCTTCAATGATTTAAAAAGTTTTTCATCAACTTTATCGCTGAGACACAACTTATTAAATAAACCACATCATCGAATCATCACTGCACTACGGGCCAAAGATATTCATGTAATCATCAATGGTCATAATCATACCAACAACTGTCCATCAATGCACTACGGGCCAATGATGACTTTTACCACATCATTTGTAACATTACGGTTATGATTATGCCGAATAATCCTTGGTCATAATCATACCCATCAATAGTACATCTATGCACGTAAACCACAGATGACTTTTATCACAATATAAGCATGAGGATGATGACAATGATATAAGAATTCAATTAAAAGAATGCAAAGGATAAATTTTTAAAGATTTATATCTTAATTTATCTAGAATTCAATAATGTCCAAATTGTCAACATGATACTGCTTTGTGGAGTAAAATTCAAGAATAATATTGTATCAAAAATGATTTGGACAACAAAGAAATCAATTTTTGTCATGAATAATTCCCCGAGTGAATAGTACCCAAGTGAATACTACTTCGGGAATAGTACCCCGTGAATAGTACTTTGTGAATAATAATCATGAATAGTACCCGTGAATAGTACTTTATGAATAGTACCCCGTGAATAATACTTTGTGAATAGTACTTTGTGAATAGTACCCCATGAATAGTACTTTGTGAATAGTACCGTAAAAATGAATACTACACATGGACAGTACTCCGACATAAAAAGCTTAAAATTTAACAAGAATGTGTAAAAATATCCTTGTGAAACGATACTAGATAAAGCGCAAATTTCAAGGATATTCTACTAATTTCACGGAGTATAAAACATTACTTTAACAAAATAAGGGTATAATCAGGAATACGAGATGAAATAATATTACTCACATACTACAGAGTATGGAAGAAAATATTATTCCTATGAATACTGAACAAAATAATATCTCTTACCTCTGAAGAAGACTGGATACTGGAATAGTGAGGTAGCAGACTTCTTTTCTTCTTTCTCTTTATAGCCTATCTCTCTATAATTGCTCTTGTGAGTCTTAGTGAATTAGTGAGAATGAAAGAAGAATGAGCTTTTATTTATAGGAAAATATAGTTTTGATAATTGCACGTTTTGGGTCTCGAAATATTACAGTATAATACCTTCATCTTTTCCTTCATTTTTAATTTAGTCCTGCAAGTATTATCAAACTTGCACCATCTCCCCTAATAGTACATCATGTGAATCAATAGTACATTCATGTCAATCAATAGTACACACATTTGAAAAAAATAGTTACGGTATAGTACCTTCATCTATACCTCTATTTTTAATTTAGTCATGCAAGTATTATCAATCTTGCACCACCTCCCCTAATAGTACATGCATGTGAATCAATAGTACATACATGTGAACAAATAGTGATAAGCATTTGAATTAATAGCAATTAATTGCTCATTTATCCGATTAATTACCCGATTGGTCAATATAACCTCCAGAAATCAATTATTATCGAAATAGATATCCATTTCCATTAACACTATTAATCCCAACATAATGAAATATCAATTTCATCTTTAATCAATACGAACTTATTCATCATTAATATTATAACTCATAATATTTAATAATCAGATCATTCCCAGGAAAGAGGAGGCTTTCTGATAAGGATTTCTCCCTATTGGCGCGCAATTAGGTGACCAAACCTCTCCTCGACAGAAACTTTCTAGACATTCTCAATATTGCAAAAATTAATATGAATAACTTTGTCATCTCAATTATTGATTTAATAATAATAAATATTATGAAGATGATACTGTGACAATAATTGAATCAATAATATGAGAGATATTATGCAGCAATTACTATAGCAATAATTGAGTATAAATGAGTGACTTCTCACGTAAGCATCAATAATCAATACCGTGTGCTACTATGCAACCACGCGTATTCATCGTACTTTACCACCGGTAGTTAAACAGGTTTAACGGTAAAAAACTTTCGCCGTTATTTTTATAAAAGATAATTACATGCTTTTCTAACTACGACAATACTTCCGTTCTGTGGTTCACCAATGATTGTGCCGTCGTATGAATATTCCCTGTTAAAATGAATATTCTCCGACCAATCGAATATTATATAACCACTTGCTTACTTTGCAAAATTTGTAAATAATACCCACAACTATAACATTATATCAAATCCACACCATAATATTAAAAAATATATTTCGAAAAAAATTAATCTTTATTCATAAAAGTTGGGGTCTTACAACCTCCCCTTCTTATGAAATTTCGTTCTCGAAATTAGGGTGCGTACCTAGTATATCGAAGAGGTGAGGATACCTTGACTTCATTTTAGATTCTAACTCCCAGGTCATTTCCTCAACATCGTGGTTTCTTCATAAAACTTTTACTTGAGGTATAACCTTGGAGCGTAGAATATGATCCTTCTTATCCAAGATTTTAAAAGGTAACTCCTCATACATTAAATCTTCTGTTATCTCGTCCGGTTCTAATTCAATAATGTGGTTTGGGTCTTTCACATATTTACGTAACATAGATATGTGAAAAACGTTATGAACACGAGACATACTTGGCGGTAAGGCGAGTCTATAGGCCACAGTTCCTACTCAATTGAGGATTAAAAATGGGCCAATGAATCGAGGATTGAGCTTTCTTCTCTTTCCAAATCTCGTAACTCCTTTTCATGGAGCAACACGTAACAACACATGATCTCTAATATGGAATTTCACGTCCTTTTGATGAAGATCAATATAACTCTTTTGTCGATCTTGTGAGGTTTTTATACGTTGTCGGATCGTTTGAATCTTTTCCGTAGTCATACATACCAACTCCGGTCCCAACAATGTTGCTTCACCCACCTCATCCCATTATACTGGAGAACGACACTTTCTTCCATACAACGTCTCAAATGGAGCCATGCCAATACTTGCTTGATAACTATTGTTATAGGAAAACTTCACCAATGATAAGAACTTGTCCCAACTTCCTTTGAAGTCAAGGACACAGAGTCTTAATAAATCTTCAAGAGTTTGAATAGTCCTCTCCGACTACCCATCCGTTTGAGGATGATATGCCGAACTAAATCGCAAATCTGTGCCCATAGCTTTTTGCATACTAACCTAAAATCGGGAAGTGAATCTTGGGTCCCGATCAAAAACTATGGATACTGGCATACCATGCAGTCTTATAATCTCATTTATATACATACGAGCTAGACGTTTAAATGTATAAGTTTCTTGTATCGGTAAGAAATTAGCAGACTTGGTCAATCTATCAACAATGACCCAAATCGCATCTATGCCTTCAGAAACCTTGGGAAGACCAGTAACAAAATCCATGGTAATGTGCTCCCACTTCCATTCTGGAATTTAAAGTGGTTGCAATGGACTTTTTGGCACTTGATGCTCCGCCTTGACTCGTTGACAAGTTAGACACCTTGAGATAAACCCCGCTATCTCTTTCTTCATATTGCTCCACCAAAATGTATGTCGAAGATCATGATATATTTTGGTACTCCCAGGATGGATTTGCAAACAGTGTGTTGTGCGCCTTCATCATAATTTTATACTCCAAGTCAGAATCGTTAGGAACACAAAGTCTAGAGTTGACTCGAAGTATTCCTTCTTCATCGATTCTTGCTTCCGGAATAGCACCTTCTTGCACTTTCTTCCTTATACGCATCAGCTCCAGGTCTGTAGCTTGAGCAGCTTTAACTTTATCTATTAAAGTTAGTTCTACTCGTATATTCGCGATCATCACATGGGTCCCTATAGTCTTTAACTCTATCTCCATCCTTTGTAAGTAATACAAAATGGGCCTTTGCATTGAGAATATCGCACTCTTACCCGCATATGATCTTCTGCTCAATGCGTCAGCTACTACGTTCGCTTTTCCAGGATGGTATTGAATGGTATGATTGTAATATTTCAATAGCTCAAGCCAACGTCGTTGTCGCATGTTGAGTTCCTTTTGAGTGAAGAAATATCTGAGACTTTTATGATCCGTATAGATCTCCACCTTCTCTTCATACATGTAATGCCTCCAAATCTTAAGCGCAAAAATAACAACTGTCAACTCTAGATAATGAGTAGGATAATTCCTCTCATATTCTTTGAGTTGTCGTGAGACATAGGCTATGACTCTCCCATGTTGCATGAGAACACACCCTAAATCTCTGCCTAAAGCATCGCTGTATATGACAAATCCCTCCGAGCCAGATGGTATTGTCAGTACATGTGCTGAAATGAGTCTCCTCTTTAGTTCTTGAAAACTCTTCTCACATTCCTCGCTCCAACTGAATTTTGTATCTTTCTGAGTCAGCTGAGTTAATGGAGTAGTGATTCGAAAAACCCTTCTACGAATCTCCGATAATAACCAACTAAGCTGAGAAAGCTACGTACTTTGGTCACTGACTTAGGTTTCTCCCGGCTTTGAATTACTTCAATCTTTGCCGGGTCAATAGATATTTCATGATTTGATATCACGTGCCCAAGGAATGCTACTTCCTCAAGCAAGAACTCGCATTTCTTCAACTTGGCATATAACTTCTTTTCACGAAGCTTTTGGAGTATCAGCCTCAAGTGTTGTTCATTATCTTCACGACTTTTGGAGTAAATGATGATGTCATCTATAAAGACGACCACAAAGTGATCCAAATATTCCTTGAATACTCGGTTCATCATATCTATGAAGGCAACAAGAGCATTAGTCAATCCAAAAGACATGACTAGGAATTCGTAATGCCCGTACCGAGTTCTGAAAGCAGTCTTTGAAATATCATCAGTTTTAATCTTTAATTGATGATATCTGAAACGAAGATCGATCTTTGAAAAGAATTTGGCGCCTTGCAACTGGTCAAACAGATCATCAATACGAGGCATCGGGTACCTATTTTTGATGGTGACATGATTCAACTCCCTATAATCAATACAAAGTCGCATACTTCCATCTTTCTTCTTCATGAATAGAACAGGAGCACCCCAATGAGATGTACTAGGTCGAATGAAACCGATGTCTAACAATTCCTGTAGTTGGGTTTTTAACTCCTGAAGTTCAATAGGAGCCATTCGATATGGGGCTTTGGAAATGGGTTTTGTACCAGATTCAAGGTTGATACAAAAATTAATTTCACGCTCTATGGGTAGGCTAGGAAGTTCTTTGGGGAATACGTCAGGAAATTTATTAATAATAGAAATATCATTCAAATCTGACGTATTTTTGTTTAAATCTATGACATGGGCTAAGAAAGCTTGACATCCGTTTTTAATAAACGAATAACTTTATGGCTTGATATGACAGTGATTGACTTTAGTGGTTTGGTTGCTTTAATTCATATAATAGGTTGGTTAGGAATATGAAAGCTAACAACCTTACGAAAACAATCGATTTTAGCATGATGAGTAGTTAACCAATCAATCCCTAAAATCACATGAAATGCAAGTATTTTCAAAGAGATAAGATCGACAGGTAATGTGCGGTTACTGATTTGAATCTAACAAGACTTATAAACAGTGGATGTAATGAAGGTTTCTCCCAACGGAGTTCTAACAGATAAATCAAAGTCTACTTTCTCAGGAGTCAAATTTAAACGTTGAGCGCAAATAGGAGAAATAAAAGATTGGGTAGAACCGGTATCAAATAAGGTATAAACTTTGCTAGAGTTTATGATTAGCTTACCCGTGATCACCTCATTCGGATTCCTTACTTTTTGGGAGGTTACTACAAATGCTCTCCCTTGAACTACCAATTTTGTCTTGTCTAGGACGGCCTTTGATGCCTCCATCCCAACTGGACTTGACTTTGGTGCACGACAAAATCGGGCAAGGTGACCTTCTCTTTCGCAATTATAACATGCTTTGGATTGCTGCGTACAGTTTGGACTGATATGTCCCTCCCCTCAGCATTTGTAACATACGATTGGCTGTCGTTCCCCTTCCTTAACAACAGGTGCTGGTGATGACGTCTTTCCATCATTGTTGAATCTCATCTTCTTAAACTTTCCACTTCTATTATCTTGGCCATGATTACCACCAAAGTGGTTACCATTTCTGGCATATTGATTCCCTCCACGTTTGTTGTCACTGCTTCGATGACTGCTACCTCTGGTATTATCATTTTGTCGGCTGCTCTCTCTTGGTTTGGTTGACTCATTATCGCGGTCCAATAATTGAGCCCTATTTACAACATCTGAATACAAACACAGTTTGTGAGAAATTAGATATTGACATATCTCGGGTTTCAAATCTCTTAGAAACATCCGCGTCATTCTCTCCTCATTATCAACCAAGTGGGACGCAAACCAGGACACCTCGGTAAACTTAGCTTTGTACTGCGACACGGTTATATTGTCTTGCTCCAGCTTGATAAACTTTACCTCCTTCATGTGATGAATACTTTTGGGAAAGTACTTGTCATTGAACAGTTCTTGAAACTTCTCCCAAGACATCTTCAGTGCTGCAGGTTGAGTACGCTTTACCAATTCCCACCATTAATCTGCCTCTCCTCGCAACATAAAGGTGGCAAATGGAACCTTTTGCTCCTCGGAGCTTTCCAAGACATCAAATATCTTGGTGATCGGCTTTATCCACGTCTCTGCCTTAAGTGGTTTTGTCTCTCCAATAAACTCCGATGGTCCCGGCTCCTTGAACTATTTCGGTGACCGTCCGACAGTTTCCAGTGTTTGCACCTGTATTTTGAACATGAGTCGTTCTCGCCTGATGTTGCGTGAACTGCATAAAGCCTCTGAATATCCCATCGTTCATCATTTGGTCAGCGTTGTTATTTTCCTGAGGATTATTACCATCCTGATGCAGATTATCCTGGGTATTGATCGTTGGTGACTGAACGATCTCATGTGCTTCATTGCTTATCTCAACATTTTCGGATGCCATTTTCAAATACTGCCACAAAACAAGGGTTAATTGACATATCAGATATTATCCCTATACTCTGACCGACCAATTAAATACCAAATAAACTTAGGTAGGTCAAACTAGCGAAGGAATTCCCCGTCTCTCCCCTCCTAGTTCTTGTCTCACATCTCAGTCAGGGATCATATCCCTAAGCTTTGATACCAACTGTGACGCCCCCAAAATAGGTATACATCACCCATTCTGAGTCGCCAAATACAAGGAACATAAATCAAATACAAACTTCTTTTATACAATACGACAACAACGTAGCTTAGAGTTTTTACATGAATATTATCTCATAGACAGTATTCAAACTCAAGTGAAGTCCTCATTACATTTATTATCACACTATTTCATAAAATAATGAGGACTACTATAGCCACCATCTCGGACCGTCACTCTGTTCCCATACTAGTCCCGGCTACATTTTCATTTCCTGAAGAGAACAATGAAAGCAAAAGGGTGAGCTCAACTAGCCCAGTTAGAAATAATATGACTAAGATAATGCAGAATAAATTATCATTAGCCTTCAACAGTGTTAAATTAATAAAATACAATAAACATCAAGTTTAACTGCAGCGGAACAAACAATCCATTAGAAGAGTCATATAGAGCATGATATCTACTATCTTTTATGATTTAAAAAGTTTTTAATCAACTTTATCGCTGAGACTCAGCTTATTAAATAAACCACATCATCGAATCATCTCTGCACTACGAGCCAAGGATATTCATGTAATCATCAATGTTAAGGCCCAATCACTAATTAATGAACTAATTAGTGTTTATTAATGCAAAGCCCAAAGAGTTAGTTGGTACAAGCCCAAGCTAGAGTAAAATGAATTGGTTGACCCATGGGGCACACCATATTAATATGGTAAAATGTGGTAACCAAGTTAATGTAATGACCAAGTAATAGAAGTAATGGCCAAGCATATGATAAGTGTTGTGATTAACAAGTAATGAAAAGTAAGGAGGTGGCTTAAAGGAAGTGGGATGATTTAAAGACTAAACTACGCTAGCTTTGCAACTTCTATAAATATAGTAGGCTTACAAGCCATTTAACCCTTGTTCAAATAATCCAACATATTGCAAGTGCTTAAGTGTTAGAGAGAATAAGCTACAAATAAGTCATTTCATTTGTAAGAAGAAGAAGAAAGCTACCTTACCAAGAAATCAAAAGTAAGACTTCTTCTCTAAATTATCTTCTATCTCTACCATGATAGGTTGATAAGAAAAGATGGATTAAGAAACATGAATGATAAGAAGCAAGAAGAATGAGTAAGAAATGAACTTAAGCCACATAAGTTGGCAATAAGTCATTTAAACTTATAAAAGTTATAAACTTATTATGAGTTAACCATTAATGTTAGTATAAAAATTATGAACTTGTAATGAGTTTATTAAGAGAAGTAGTAAGGATGTAAAAGAACTTGTATGATCATATGTATCATATATACATAAGTAAAGTTATATGTTAAGAACATATAAAGAATGATGATTAAGAAAATTTAATTGTCATAAGTCATGAACAATAAAATCTTGAGTAGTTTATAATTTGATAAGTTATAAGCTCATGAAGAATAAGTCCAAAAACACCAATAATGATTATTAGTTGTTGTAATGAGTATGTTAAGATGTTCACATGGTGAATGAAGTTTATTTGTAATGTTGAACAAATCATAAGAACGAAGATTTGCCAGAAATTGTACGATTGGACGATAATCGTCGAATTCGTAAAATTCTCGGAATACAAGTCACATTTTGTGTTTGAACTCGTAACCATTGGTTTCCAATAGAGACAAGTCATATTTGGCATTTAAGAGTTGCGGACTCGAAAATGACCGGATTCCGAATTAGAACGAAGAAACGAGCCAATAGTATAATTTGTGGCGCATAAACGAAGTCAAATAGATAAAATTCTTGCATAAACGCATAGATTATGTAATTTGTGAATCGTAGGCTTTTGAACGAGCCAATTCGGACTTATAACGAAGAAGTTATGCATTCGGGAAGTTCACAAAATTCACAAACTGAAATTGTTTTTTTGGTGCATGAGTTGGCTGCCATGGCTACCCAACCCTAAACTAAATGAGTCGCGGCAGAAGCGTAATAATAGTCCGAAAGACACCGCAAAGAGTTCGGCCATGAAACGTACCATAGTATAATTTGTGGCGCCAGCAAAGACCATGTACAAATCTGAAAATCTTTTGGAGAGTGGCGCCAAATGACGACCAATAAGTAAGGACTCATGCCCATGCAAGTCCCGGACAATGCTACTATAAGTTCGCCGCAAACAGAAGATGTAAGTATAAAGTCAAGTCGCTTGATGCCGATCATGAAACAAGAATAGTAATGAAGGTTTCTAAGTATAAAGAAAGGAAAGCTAATTGATTTGGAAGTAAACATAACCTAAGGAAGGAAATGTAACATTATTTAAACTTGGTTAAACCTTAAGGATGTTGTATAAAGGTTGAGATAACCTAGTCGAATAAAATGCAAGGATAATAATAAACCGGAACGAATAGTAACTGAATCTAATACACATTTAAATTGAGATGAAAGTATGATATAATCATATACATACTTGATTATATGTGACCTAATGTAAGGCATTATGTGATCATGTATTGTAGAGACTTGAACATAAAGTTAATATACCGTAGCAGACGCTAAAGGAAAGTATTCTAACTCTTGTCTCAGTTCAATCTGAACATGTTTTTGAGGTTCATGTATTCTTTCGCATGAATTGAGGTATGTTGAATTTTAAGCCAATTCCTTTGGCTAGACTTGATGTATTGATAATCTAATCATCTATTATCAAATGTTGCTATCTTTTGTCAACTACTTGATATGGTTTTCAAAAGAAGATTGAAATGTTAAACAAATGTTTTGTCGGTAAAACGATAGGCACGTGAGGTTGCCAAATGCTTAAACGTGCATACGTTTAATGGATGTAGTGTTGATCAACATAGAGTACAATAGGCTGATCACCTAGAAGTGCTCGTAAGTAATATCGGGCTTACGAATTTTCTTCCGGGTTGTCCTTTTCTAAATTAGAATGAATACTCGAGGTCTTTAACCAGAGTGAATGTTTTACTAAATATTGTTATTATTGTAAAACATTTTGAAAGAAAAGATGAAGTGCTATTTTGAATTATCAATAGTACCTCATAACTATTGTTCAGTTATTGAAGATATACGATTTGTATGTGTCAAGCATGTTGTTATTAAATTGTTATAGTTCTTTGAGTTAGTTATGCTCACTCTTGCTTGAACCATATGAATGCAAATAAGACCGAACGTCCCAAGGATCGAAAAGGATAAGGGAAAAGCTAAGGCGATTACTAAGTCAGTTCTTGTAATAAGATAGGTCTATTGTTGTAATATAATCGATATTATGACAAAGAACCTTTGTAATGGGTATAGAACACAGGAAATGTAAATATTACTTTAAATATATAGAAGTTATGTTCGTTCTTCGAGACTTTTCAATTGAATGAATGTATGAATGTTAGACAAGATAGAACCATCTGTCGGGCCCAAAGATACCCATTTGGGGGCGCTACAAGTTGGTATCAAAGCCTAGGTTATAAAACTTAAGGGGAAAGTAGAACCTTAAGTCATAACCTTAAGAAAGAATAAAGAAGTAAAAGATGGAAAGTAACCCTATAAAAATGCATTATCTTATGTTATGTATTTCTATTTATTTCTTGGACGTGTACTAATCAAACTATATTGTTTTATTGTAGATGTCGGGAGAAAATGATATGTATAGAGATATACATGTAGTGAAGCGAGAATTTCTTAATCGGGTAGAGATACTACCAAATCCCGTGAGCAAAGAGAACCGAGTTGGTGACAATCGAGTCTGGAGACTCGGATGATTTAGACTACATGTCTATATTTGATGGCATGCTAGAGGAGGAAGTGGACGTGATGTCCTTTGACCAGGTTCCACCTACAGAGGAGTTGTCTATGAGGGAATCAATGAAGGCACTGTTTATATCGGTATTGGATAGGAATGTCCATTACTACCAAGAGGTTAAGGAGTTGAAAGAGGAACTCCAAGCTGTCCGTGAGGACAAGGCTAACATGGAGGGAATGTGGAAAGAGGAGCATGATGATAGAGTTCTAGCTAAAGACAAGGTTCGAGAGCTGAAATGTGAAGTCTTTTAGCTCAAGCAGGAGCTAAAGACTAAACAGCGGAAGTTGGAGAGGATGTCCTATATACATAGGGAGTTATCATGTAGATTTCTAGCAAGCAGTAGTCGGGTATCGAGATAGAAGCGTGACGTACTTCGGCACACACTATCAGTAGAGATGTTATTGTCGGTCTGGCCAACAAAGATTTTGAGAATGCCCTACGTCAAATGTAATCTAGCAATAGCTAGAGTAGACTAGATATATAAATATTATGTATCTAGTAGTGATATAAAACCCTCTTTTGTATAACAAAGGGTAGTCTTTTGAAAATCCCAATTTTTGGACAGTAATTGCTGGATGGTAATGTAATCAGCTAAGGCTGAGTAATGTAAACAATGTAGTGTTATACTACAAGTTATGAATCAATATAAGTCTTTTTATGGAATATATTAAGTAATGAGTATGAGTTGTTGTTTTATTACAAATAATAACAAACCAACAAGAATAAAGTAATAATGATGTGTTGTTTTCTTAACAGCGAAATGCCGCCAAGAAGGAGACAACGAAATCGTATGCAAAATGTTAACCAATCTGAGGGTGGTCCTGTTAATCCAATCTGAGAGTTCGTTAATCTTTTAACAAATGCATTCAATAGAATCGAGGCTAATGTACCAAGTTATTCCCGGAGTAATAATCGAAGTTACTATTTTTATGGATTTTAAAAGTGTAGGTCCGCCAGAGTTCAAAGGAACTACGGACCCTATAGATGCCCAGACTTGTGTAAAAGAAATCGAGAAAGCATTTGTAATAGCAAATATTGAGGAGGGTCAAAAGGTTGCCTTTGCAACCTATTTGATGAAAGGAGAGGCCAACTTCTGGTGGGAGGCAAACCAGGCTAGGGCTGATATAAGAATCCTAACGTGGGAGAGGTTCAAGGAGATTTTCTTCGAGAACTATTTTCCCATGAGTATGCAAGGGAGGATGGAAATGAGGTTTCTTGAATTGAAACATGGGGAGATGACAGTTCCCTAGTATGCTGCCAAGTTTAATGAACTGGCACGATTCGCTCCACATCAAGTGGACACTGAAGTGAGAAAGGCTAGAAGATTTGAGCAGGGCTTGAAACCCTGGCTCTATAGCCGAATCTCTATGCCAAAGTACTTCCTTTGGAACCATACTAGAAAAGGCAATAATTGCCGAAGGTGGGAATGAGGCTCTCAGCCAGTACCACAAGGATAAGAAAAACAATGGCAAGGTTGATGGAGGAACCAAGACCGAGGGAGCCAGTGGAAGTGGCAACGGTCAGAAGAGGAAGGGCTTTAACTCTAGGAATACTGGAGTAAAACAAGGGGACTATAAGAGGAGGATGGAAGCCTATAAAACCTGCGAGAAGACTCACTTGGGAGTCTGTCTCAAAGGAAAGGCGGTTTTATATAATTGTGGACAGGAAGGGCACATTTCGCCTAACTGTCCAAATCCGAAGAAAAATCACGGATGTATTATATGTGGATCAACTGACCACATAGCAAAGAATTTCCCGAAAAAGGGGATAGAAGGAAATAAGGGAACTAATAGCGGGAAGTTAGCTATTTGTGGTCCAGCTTAGCCGGGGAAATCAATGGCCCACACTTTTAATATGACGGTCCAAGATGCGGTGGCATCAGGGGATGTAGTTGTAGGTATTATTCCGATCAACAATATAAATGCATACGTGCTATTTGATTCGGGTGCTACTTGTTCGTTTATACCATGTGATTTTGCTAGACGACAAGAATTATTTTCCGAAAAATTGCCTATACCTTTGAACATTAAGGTAGCAAACGAAGAGATAATTCCTGTAGAAGATATTCATAGGATTTGTTGCGTAGATGTACGTGGTCGTAAGTTATCGATAGATTTAATATCGATAAAGTTAGGAGAATTTGACGTAATTCTCAGAATGGATTGGTTGATTAACCATGGAGCAATTATAGATTGCCAAAAGAAATGTGTGAAAATTAGGACGTTGAAGCAACCTCCTATAGTATTTTACGGTAGTAAATTGCCCGGACGTCTGTGTTGCCTTACAATGACACAAACTAGAAAACTTCTAAGGAAAGGTTGTGTAGGTTACCTATACCATGTTGTTGATACCCAGAGAGTGGGAGCAACCATGGAACAAATACCTATAATAAACGAGTTCATGGATGTATTTCCAAGTGAATTACCTGGTTTACCGCCGGATAGGGAGATCGAATTTGTGATAAACATTGTGCCAGGAGCGGCACCAGTCTCAAGGGCACCGTACCGTATGTCCCCTGTGGAAATGAAGGAACTAATGGTTCAGTTACAGGAACTATTGGACAGAAAATACATTCAACCAAGTGTTTCTCTGTGGGGGGCACCGATGTTGTTTGTCAAGAAGAAAGACGGATCGTTAAGGCTTTGTATCGACTATCGGGAGTTGAACAAGTTAACGATAAAGAATAAATACCCATTGCCCAGGATCGATGATCTCTTTGATCAATTAAAAGGGGCAAAGTATTTTTCTAAAATAGATTTGCGGACGGGGTATCATCAGTTGATGGTTAGGAAGGAAGATTTACCAAAGACTGTATTCAAGACTTGTTATGGTCATTTCGAGTTTCTGGTAATGTCATTTGAGTTGACAAATGCACCTGCTGCATTTATGGATATGATGAACAGAGTGTTCAAACTATATTTGGACATGTTCGTCGTGGTGTTTATCGAGTATATTCTAGTCTATTCTAAGATGCCAGAAGATCATGCTGAACACTTAAGATTAGTGTTGGAGACACTAAGGAAGGAAAAGTTATATGCGAAATTCACCAAATATGAATTTTGGCTGGAAAAAGGTGAAGTTTTTAGGTCATGTCATTGACCAAGAGGGGATTTCAGTGGATCCAACGAAGGTAGAAGCAGTAATGAATTGGGAACGACCAAAAACGCCGACTGAGGTGCGGAGTTTCATAGGGTTAGCAGGGTACTATCGAAGATTTATCCAAGATTTTTTGAAGATAGCTACCTCATTGACTAATTTAACAAGGAAGACGTTGAAATACGTATGGATGGATAAATGTGAAGATAGTTTTCAAGAACTGAAGAAAAGATTAAGTGAAGCACCTGTTTTGTCATTACCAGATGACACAAGAAATTTTGTAGTGTATAGTGATGTTTCGCATAGAGGACTTGGTTGTGTGCTTATGCAGCATGGCAAAGTCATTGCGTATGCATCTCGGCAGTTGAAGGATTATGAGAAAGTTTATCCTACTCATGATCCAGGAATCGCCATGAGATGATGTTTTCCCTAAAGATATGGAGACATTATCTTTATGGGGGAAAATGTGAGATATATACGGACCATAAAAGTCTAAAGTATATCTTCACTCAGAAGGAGTTGAATATGAGACAGAGAAGATGGCTAGAGTTGATAAAGGATTATGATTGTGAAATCCTATATCACCCTGGAAAGGCCAGCGTAGTTGCCGACGCCTTAAGTAGGAAGGGTCGGTGTAACGCCTGAGAAATTCGGATCCTTTGTAAAAATATTTGAAAGGATTAAATATTGAATAAAATAATATTAATTGTTATTATATGTGTTAATTAGATGTATGTCATTCTATAACCTAGAAACATCGGAATATCATAGTATTCGAACCATGTGAGAGAATTAAAGTGTTTGATTTTCCAAGACGAAAATAAAATTTTCCGAGAAAGTTTACGAAAAACACTATTCACCGATTATCGCTCGGAAATTATTTTTGAACTTTCGAGAAATACGTAACGTTAGAATATCGAGGCGAGATAGATTATGTAATAATAATCTAAGTATGAAAATGCAATAATTCGCATGTGGACTTAATTTGGGAATATAGGTATTAAAACCTAATGAAATGAATTAAGGTAACTTGGTATAAAATACAAGTCCAATAGGAATAAGATGTGATCCTATGTGGTATTTATATTAAGCCCATGTATTTAGTTAATGAAGTCCAAGATATTATTATTAGCAAGCCCAAAGGATAAGTTAATTAAATTAGCATTAAGCCCAATCTTTGATCCATTAGCTAATGAGGATCCATGGGGCAACCCATGGGTAGACTTGATGGGTAAACCTTTTGTGTGGTGACCAAGTGTTGTAATGGCCAAGTAAATAAGAGTGGTTAGCAAGTAGACTTGGTTAATAAGCAATGAATAATAAGGAGGTTAGTTTAAGGAGGTGGGATGACATAATGACCTAATTACCCTAACCTTGAAAGCTCTATAAATAGCAAGCCTTTTTCATTCATTTGGGGTTTGTTATTAAATCCAACGACTCTCTCTCAAATAACTTATTTGTTAGAGTCAATAAGCACTTTGAGCTTAATCTTGCCTTAGTAGATTTCCAAAGCAAGTGGAGTAATCATTAAAGGTAAATGATCTTGTCCTCTTCATCTCTAACATATTAGGAGGATAAGAGAAGTGTAATCTAATGAACTTAGATACTAAGAACGTAGGAGAAGTTGACAAGAAATGGACTTAAGCCGAATAAGTTAAGTAAGCAACTTGAACTTAAATAATGTTAATGAACTTATGAAGAATAGCCTTTGTTATCATAAGCATGAGAAATATATATAATAAGGGAAATAAGTCTTTAACTTATGGGAATAAGTCAAAACCTACTTTGTTAATAAATTGGTGTAATACGTAACTTGTAATGTCTACATGTTGATTAAAATCCACTTAGAATGATTAGTATTGAGGTTTCTTCGGAATTGCATGATTGGACGATAATCGTCGAATCCGTGAAATTCTCGGAATGGAAGTCATATTTTGTGTTTGGCATTGGAGACGTTGGTTTTCAATGGAGGCAAGTCATATTTGGAATTATAGAGTTACGGACTCGAAAATGGCCGGATTCCGACTTAGAACGAAGAAACGAGCGTCGAACGTTCACGAACGTTTATCGTTTTCATTAAAAATGGACTAATATGTGGAATTTTAGCAAACGAAGTAAAATAGACAAAATTCTTGAATGAACGCATAGAGTACGTAATTTGTGACCCGTAGGCTCTAGAACGAGCCAATCCAGACTTATAACGAAGAAGTTACGAGTTCGGGAATCTCAACTTATGAAAAATCATCCAAAATGTTCAGGTATATAGAGAAATGGCCGCCACAAGCGCCAAACAAAGGCAATAATCCCACGCCGCAGTGCCAAAGTGGCCTTCAGACCCTGCAAACTCACTACCGCCACACGACGATAATATTCGAGAGACTCGCTACGCATGTGCATGTCGATTCCCGATTTTTGAGAGGTAGGGCGTGGCCACAGCATATGCAACACCAAAGTAATAATAATGTACACTACACAAAGGCCACAAACTTCAAACCTAGATAGTAATGAATGTTTACATGTTGAACATGTTTAGTAATGGATGAACTAACCAAAGATTTTAAAAGAAACATTGTTAAGACATGATTAAGTCTTAAGCATGAACACTTAGAGTTAAGTTAAGCCAATTACTTATGAATGTGAGAATGATGTAATGGAAAGCCGGGACCTTTAATAACAAATCAAATACGTAATTAGATTTAGAAGTAGGGTAAGATTCTTTAGAAACCTTATGTGATCATTCATGATCTAATGTTCTATGTTATGCTATCATCTAATGTAGAGACCTTAAAGACGTAAATTCCATGTGTTATAAATTGTAGCAGACGCTAAAGGCAAGTACTCTAAACCTTGTTCCAGTTAGATCTGGACAAGTCTTTATGATTCATGTATTCTTCGCATGAGTTAGTATTTGAGGAATGTTAAAGCCAATCATTTCGGCTAAAAGTATGCTATGTTATTCTATCAAATGTGGATAAGGATTTACCAAACTAATATTGTTGTGGTTTTCAAAAGTAGATTGAGTATGCTAAAAATGTTTTGTAGTCAAACGACAGGCACGTGAGGTTGCCACAACTTAAATGTATACACGTTTAATGAATGTTGTGTTGATCAACATAGAGTACTATAGGCTGATCACCTAGACGTGCTCGTAAGCTATACCGAACTTACGGACTTTGTGTCGGGATGTCCTTTTCAAAGTACTTATGAAATGCTTACGGTCTTGAATCGGAATTGATGTTTTACTGAATATTGTAACTGTAAAACGTTTTGAATGAAAAGAAGTGCTACTTTGAATTCTCAATAGTACTTCAAAACTATTGTTCAGTTATTGAAGATATACGATTCCTATGTTTCAAGCATGCTATTTTACTTGAATTATTGTACTTGTTGAGCTAGTTAGGCTCATTCTTTCTTGAACCATATGAATGCAGCTAAGACAGAACAGACCGATGGATCCGGCAAGGATAAAGGGAAGGCAAAGGCGAACCCGTAGATTGCTCATGTAATAGTATAGGTTTTGTAAGGAATAATATTGATATTATGACAAAGACAATGTATTGGTTGTAAAGAACATGGGGTATGTAATAATATTCTTTTGATATATATATAAGACATACCCGTTCTTTTGAGGCATTTCAATCAATGTTTATGTGAATCAGAAGACCGTGTAGCACCATCTGTCGGGTTGGAAGATACCCCCGATTGGGGGCGCCACAAAGTTGGTATCAAAGCAATAGGTTATAAAACTTAAGGGGGAAATAAAACCTTAAGTCATAACCTTAAGAAAAGTCAAAGAATAAAAGATGGAAGTTAACCTTATAAAATGCATCATATATGTTATGTGTTTTATTATACTGACGTTTACTAATCTACTCTCTGTGTTGTTATAGATGTCAGGTGAAAATAGAGATGTGCAGGTAGTCAGCGAAGGGTCGGTAAACCAGATAAAAATCATATCGAACCCTATAGCAGTAGATCCTGAGATAGTTGTGGTGGAGTCTGGAGACTCCGAAAGCTTAGACCTCATATCGGTATTTGACGGCATGTTGGAAGAGGAAGTGGAGGTAGTATCCTTTAATCCAGTGGCTATAGCAGCAGAGATAACTCCAGGGGAGTCGATGATGTCACTGTTCATGTCAATGATAGATAGGAACGTACACTACTGTCAGGAGGTCAAGGAGCTAAAGGCGGAGCTCCAAGCGGTTATAGAGGACAAGACGGACGTAGAGTCCATGTGGGAGCAGGAACATGACGAGAGAGTTTTGGCTAAGGACAAGGTCCATGAGCTAAAATAGGAGGTCTTTGAGCTTAGGAGCGAGCTAAAGACCAAGAAACAGAAGATAGGGAGAATGTCCTATATTCATAGGAGTTCTCATGAGGATTTCAAGCCACAGGTAGTCGGGTATCCTAGTAGAGAGACAGGCAGACGCGACATACTATCACCGTGATATTATCACTTTGGCCTCACAAGGCAGATTTTGAGAATGCCTTAAGGCAGATATGATTGAGTAGTTGTTAGAGTAGTTAGGTATGTACATATTTGTGTATCTAGTAGTGACGTAAAGCCCTCTTTTATATAATCAAGGGTAGTCTTTTGTAATTCCCAATTTTTGGAAAGCAATAGCGGGAAAGTAATGTATCTAGCTTGGGCTGTGTAACCAATGTAGTATTATACTACAATGAAATAATATAAGTTTTCATTTTCGAAAAATGTTGAGTAACGAATGTGTAAGTTATTGTTTAGCATGGAATAATAACTAAATGACAGGAAATGTATAATAACGAAATATGTGTTTATTGTAACAGCAAAATGCTGCCACGAAGCGTACCACGTACCCAAGGTGCGAACACGAATCAACCGAAGGGAGGTCCGGTTAACCCCATTCAAGAATTTTTCAACCTTTTAACCGCAGCATTTAACCAAACTGGGGCTAATATCCCTGTGAATCCTGGTGTAGTACGAGCTACTACCTTTAAGGACTTTAAGAGTGTGGGTCCGCCGGAGTTCAAAGGAACTACGGACCCTATCGAAGCCCAAACGTGGGTTAGGGAGATTGAGAAGGCATTTGTAATAGCAAATGTCGATGAGGCCCAAAAGGTTGCCTTTGAACCTACATGATGAAGGAGAGGCCAACTTTTGGTGGGAGGCCAATCAAAGTAGGGCCTAATAGATGCTATAACGTGGGAGAGGTTCAAGGAAATATTCTATGAGAACTACTTTCCCACAAGCATGCAGGGAAGGATGGAGATGCGATTTCTCGATTTAAAATAAGGGGACATGACGGTTCCTCAGTATGCTGCCAAGTTTAATAAACTGGCAAGGTTCGCTCCACATCAAGTGGATACCGAGGTGAGGAAAGCTCGATGATTCGAAAGGTGGCTTGAAACCCTGCTCTATAATCGATATCTCAGATTCAAAAGTACTTCCTTTGGGATTGTGTTAGAGAAGGCAATAATTGCCGAAGGTGGTAGTGAGGCGTTGAGACAATACCATAAGGACAAAAAAAGCAAAGGGAAGGTAGATGGAGGAGTGAAGGTCGAAGGTGCCAGTGGGAGTGGAGAAGGGTATAAGCGGAAGGTGAGTAGTTTGGGGAATCCTGAAGTGAAACTAAGGGACCTGAAAAGGAAGATGGAGGCCTGCAAGACCTGCGGGAAGACTCATTTAGAGTCTGCCTCAAAGGTAAGGCCGCAGGTTATTATAATCATGATGTGAGGGGCATATTACGCCAAACCGCCCAAGCCCAAGAAGAATCATGGGTGCTTTGTATGTGGGGTCTACGGACCACATGGCAAAGAACCCGCCCAAAGAAGGGGACACGACGTATATAAGGGCGCCAATAGTGGTAAGTTAACTATTGGGGCCCAAAGCAGAATGGGTAGTCAGATGGCCCGTGCACTTTAATACGACCGCCCAAGATGCGATGGCTTTTGGGGACGAAGTCATTGTATTATTCCGATCAACGACTTAAATGCATACGTACTGTTTGACTCGGGTGCTACTTGTTCGTTTATCGCATGTGATTTTGCTAGACGACTAGGACTACTTCCTGAAAAGTTGCCTATACCTTTGAACATTAAGGTAGCAAATGAGGAGATAATTCCTGTTGAAGATATTCATAGAAGTTATTGCGTAGACATTCGAGGTTGTAAATTATCGGCAGATCTGATACCGATAAAGTTAGGAGAATTCGATGTAATTCTCGGAATGGATTGGTTGATAAATCATGGGGCAATGATAGATTGTCAAAAGAAATGTGTAAATATTAAAACATCAATTAAATCTCATGCAATATTTTTTGGGAATAAATCACCGGGACGTTCATGTTATCTTACTATGACACAAACTAGGAAATTATTGAGGAAGGGGTGTGTAGGCTATTTGTGTTATGTGGTTGATACCCAGAGAGTGGGAGCGACCATGGAACAAATACCTATAGTGAGTGAGTTCATGGATGTATTTCCAAGCGAGTTACCGGGTCTTCCACCGGATAGGGAGACCGAGTTTGTAATAGACATTGTGCCGTGAGCTTGACCAGCCAAGTGGCACCGATCGTATGGTGCCAGTGGAGATGAAGGAGTTGATGGTACAGCTGCAAGAATTGTTGGACAGGAATTACATTCAACCGAGTGTTTCGCCGTGGGGAGCACCGATGTTGTTTGTCAAGAAGAAGGACGGATCGTTGAGACTTTGTATCGACTACCGAGAGTTGAACAAGTTAACGATAAAGAATAAGTATCCATTGCCTAGAATTGATGATCTTTTTGATCAGTTGAAGGGGGAAAAATATTTTTCCAAAATAGATTTAAGAATGGGGTATCATCAGCTGAAGGTTAGGAATGAAGATGTGCCAAAGACAACATTCAGACTCCTTGTATGGTCATTACGAAGTTTCGTGATGTCATTTGGGTTGACTAATGCACCGCCGATTTATGGACATGATGAACAGAGTGTTCAAACAATATTTGGACAAGTTCGTAGTGGTGTTTATTGATGATATTCTACTCTACTCTAAGACTCCAGAAGATCATGCTGAAAACCTAAGAATAGTGTTGGAGACACTAAGAAAGGAGAAGTTATATGCGAAGTTCACTAAGTGTGAATTTTGGTTAGAGGGTGCGCTTTTTAGGTCATGTTATCGACCACGAAGGATTTCGTAGATCCAAATAAGGTGGAAGCCGTGATGAATTGGGAACAACCAAAACACACCGAATCGAGGTACGGAGTTTCCTAGGGTTAGCGGGTTACTATCGGAGGTTCATTCAGACTTTTCAAAGATAGCTACTCAACCGACTAACTCGACGAGGAAGACGGTGAAGTATGTATGGACCGAGAAATGCGAAAATAGTTTTCAAGAACTCAAGAAGAAGTTGAGTGAAGCGCTGCTTTGTCATTACCCGATGACACGTGAAATTTCAGTAGTTTATAGCGATGCTTCGCATAAAGGACTCGGGTTATGTGGCTCATGCAAAGATGGCAAGGTCATTAAGCATATGCATCTAGGAAGTTGAAGGATTATGAGAAAGTTTACCCTACTCATGATCCGAACTCGTCATGGTGGTGTTTGCCTTTAAAGATATAGCGACATTATCTTTATGGGGAAAAGTATGAGATATACACGAACCACAAGAGTCTAAAATATATCTTCACACGTATGAGTTGAATATGAGATGAGAGAAGGTGGTGGGAGTTGATAAAGGATTACGATTGTGAAATCCTGTATCACCCTGGAAAAGCTAATGTAGTGGCCGACGCCAGGAGTAGAAAGGGTCGGGAAAAGTTATCTTTGTTAACAGCTCAAGCGGAGTTAACAACGGAGATGGCTAGGATGGAGTTATAGGTGAAGATACCAATAGAAGCGTATCAGAGACTGTTTGTGACGGAGATTCAGTCTACCATCATAGAGAGAGTCAAGGAGGTGCAGCTCGAAAGTGATGAGTGTAACCAGATGAAGAAGCGGTTGACCAATGAAAAAGATATTAAGTTTAGTCTTGATAATGAGGGATTATTAAGATTTGAGGGAAGAATTTGGGTTTCGAATGAGACGGAATTAAAGGAGCAAGTTTTACAAGAGGCTCATAGTTCGAGGTACTCGATTCATCCTAGTAGCACTAAGATGCATCAAGACCTTCGACGAAGTTTTTGGTGACCGAACATGAAGAGAGAAATAGCCGAGTATGTGAGTAAGTGCTTGACTTATCAAAGAGTTAAAGCCGAACATCAGCGACCGAGTGGCTTGTTACAGTCACTGGAGATTCTAGAGTGGAAGTGGGAGCATATCACGATGGACTTTGTGGGGGGACTTCTGACGACTCAGAAGGGATATGATGCGATTTGGGTAATAGTGGACCGGTTGACGAAGTCGGCTCACTTTTTGCCAATTCGAATTAAGTACAACTTAGATAAGTTAGCTACACTCTATGTTAAGGAAATTATTTCCAGACATGGAGCACCTGTTTCGATAGTGTCAGATCGTGACCCACGATTCACATCGAACTTTTGGAGAAGTCTTCAAGAGCAGTTGGGGACGCAGTTGAAGTTGAGTACGACATATCATCCACAAACCGATGGACAGAGTGAGAGGACAATTCAGACGTTAGAAGATATGTTGAGATCTTGCATCATGGATTTCAAGGGTAGTTGGGATGATCATCTACCATTAGTTGAATTTGCATATAACAACAGTTATCATGCAAGCATAGGCATGTCGCCGTATGAAGCTTTGTATGGAAGGAAATGCAGAACACCGTTGTATTGGGATGAAGTGGGAGAACGCCGGATGCTAGGACCAGAATTGGTGCAGCAAATAGTGGGAGTGGTGAAGTTGATTCAATGCGCCTCAGAAGCAACTCAAGATGTATGTAAGAAATACGTAGACTTACATCAAGAGAATAGAGAATTTGAGGTAGGCTCGTACGTATTTCTAAAGGTATCTCCCTCGAAAGGAAAGATACGCTTTGGAAAGAAGGAAAAACTAAGCCCAAGGTTTATAAGACCTTTTGAGGTATTAGAACGGGTAGGTGAGGTAGCTTATAGGGTAGCGTTACCTCCAGACCTAGAGCGAATACATAATGTATTTCACGTTTCAGTGCTACGTCCTTATAAACCGGATTACAAGCACGTAATAGAATATGAGCCTATTCAAATTGAGAAGGATCTAACATATGAAGAGATGCCGATTCAAATCATCGATAGAAAGGAGTAAGTTCTGTGAAACAAGGTAATACCGTCTGTAAAGGTGTTATGAAAGAACCACGATGTAGAAGAAGCAACATGGGAACTTGAAGAAAAGATGAGAAAGAATTACCCTATTTTGGTTGAGTGATGTAAGGCGAGATTCTGGGGACATAATCTTTATAAGGGGGGAAGAATGTAACGCCCGAGAAATTCGGATCCTTTGTAAAAATATTTGAAAGGATTAAATATTGAATAAAATAATATTAATTGTTATTATATGTGTTAATAAGATGTATGTCATTCTATAACCTAGAAACGTCGGAATATCGTAGTATTCGAACAACGTGAGAGAATTAAAATATTTGATTTTCCAAGACGAAAATAAAAGTTTTCCAAGAAAGTCTACGAAAAACACTATTCACTGATTATCACTCGGAAATTATTTTTGAACTTCTGAGAAATATGTAACGTTAGAATATCGAGGCGAGATAGATTATGTAATAATAATCTAAGTATGGAAAATGCAATAATTTGTATGTGGACTTAATTTGGGAATATAGGTATTAAAACCTAATGAAATGAATTAAGGTAACTTGGTATAAAATACATGTCCAATAGGAATAAGATGTGATCCTATGTGGGATTCATATTAAGCCCATGTATTTAGTTAATGAAGTCCAAGCTATTATTATTAGCAAGCCCAAAGGATAAGTTAATTAAATTAGCATTAAGCCCAATCTTTTATCCATTAGCTAATGAGGATCCATGGGGCAACCCATGGGTAGACTTGATGGGCAAACCTTTTGTGTGGTGACCAAGTGTTGTAATGGCCAAGTAAATAAGAGTGGTTAGCAAGTAGACTTGGTTAATAAGCAATGAATAGTAAGGAGGTTAGTTTAAGGAGGTGGGATGACATAATGACCTAATTACCCTAACCTTGAAAACTCTATAAATAACAAGCCTTTTGTATTCATTTGGGGTTTGTTATTTCATCCAACAACTCTCTCTCAAACAACTTATTTGTTAAAGTCAATAAGCACTTTGAGTTTAATCTTGCCTTAGTAGATTTCCAAAGCAAGTGAAGTAATCATCAAAGGTAAATGATCTTGTCCTCTTCATCTCTAACATATTAGGAGGATAAGAGAAGTGTAATCTAATGAACTTAGATAATAAGAACATAGGAGAAGTTGATAAGCAATGGACTTAAGCCAAATAAGTTGAGTTAGCAACTTGAACTTAAATAAAGTTAATGAACTTATGATGAATAGCCTTTGTTATCATAAGCATGAGAAATATATATAATTAGGGAAATAAGTCTTTGACTTATGGGAATAAGTCAAAACCTACTTTGTTAATAAATTGGTATAATACGTAACTTGTAATGTCTACATGTTGATTAAAATCCACTTAGAATGATTAGTATTGAGGTTTCGCCGGAATTGCATGATTGGACGATAATCGTTGAATTCGTGAAATTCTCGGAATGGAAGTCATATTTTGTGTTTGTCATTGGAGACGTTGGTTTTCAATGGAGGCAAGTCATATTTGGCATTATAGAGTTGAGGACTCGAAAATGGCTAGATTTCGACTTAGAACGAAGAAACGAGCATTGAACGTTCACGAACGTTTATCGTTTTCATTAAAAATGGACTAATAGGTGGAATTTTAGCAAACGAAGTAAAATAGATAAAATTCTAGAATGAACGCATAGAGTACGTAATTTTTGACCCGTAGGCTCTTGAACGAGCCAATTCGGACTTATAACGAAGAAGTTACGAGTCCGGGAATCTCAACTTGTGAAAAATCATCCAAAATGTTCAGTGCACGAGGCATATGCCATGACGCCAAAGACAAGGCAAATAATCCCACGCCACAAATACCAAAGTGGCCTTCAGACCGCAAAAACTCATACCGCCGCACGACGAAAAAAAGAGAGACTCAGCCATGCACCGAGTCCGGATTTTTGAGGAGTAAGTGGCGATGCAAAGACACGGGCAAAGAATATGCAATAGCCGTACTGCAAATTTCCACTTCATAACCTAGATAGTAATTAATGTTTACATGTTGAACATGATTAGTAATGGATGAACTTTAACCAAAGATTTTAAAAGAAACATTGTTAAGACATGATTAAGTCTTAAGCATGAACACTTAGAGTTAAGTTAAGCCAATTACTTATGAATGTGAGAATGATGTAATGGAAAGTCAAGACCTTTAATAACAAATCTAATACGTAATTAAATTTAGAAGTAGGGTAAGATTCTTTAGAAACCATATGTGATCATTCATGATCTAATGTTCTATGTTATGCTATCATCTATTGTAGAGATCTTAAAGATGTAAAGTCCACGTGTTATAAATTGTAGCAGACGCTAAAGGCAAGTACTCTAACCCTTGTTCCAGTTCGATCTGGACAAGTCTTTGTGATTCATGTATTCTTCGCATGAGTTAGTATTTGAGGAATGTCAAAGCCAATCCTTTCGGCTAAAAGTATGCTATGTTATTCTATCAAGTGTGGATAAGGATTTACCAAACTAATATTGTTGTGGTTTTCAAAAGTAGATTGAGTATGCTAAAATGTTTTGTCGTCAAACGACAAGCACGTGAGGTTGCCACAACTTAAACGTATACACGTTTAATGAATGTAGTGTTGATCAACATAGAGTACTATAGGCTGATCACCTAGACGTGCTCGTAAGCTATACCGGACTTACGGACTTTGTGCCGGGATGTCCTTTTCAAAGTACTTATGAAATGCTTACGGTCTTGAACCGGAATTGATGTTTTACTGAATATTGTAACTGTAAAATGTTTTGAATGAAAAGAAGTGCTATTTTGAATTCTCAATAGTACTTCATAACTATTGTTCAGTTATTGAATATATACGATTCCTATGTTTCAAGCATGCTATTTTACTTGAATTGTTGTACTTGCTGAGCTAGTTAGGCTCATTCTTGCTTGAACCATATGAATGCAGCTAAGATAGAATGGAACGATGGATCCGACAAGGATAAAGGGAAGGCAAAGGCTAACCCGTAGATTGCTCATGTAATAGTATAGTTTTGTAAGGAATAATTTTGATATTATGACAAAGACAATGTATTGGTTGTAAAGAACCCGGGGTATGTAAATATTCTTTTGATATATATATAAGACATACCCGCTTCTTTTGAGGGCATTTCAATTGAATGTTTATGTGAACTGTAGTAAGTGTAGTAGCACCATCTGTCGGGTTGGAAGATACCCGATTTGGGGGCAAATCGGAAAATTTGTCTATGTTAACAGCACTCAAAATGAGTTAATAATGAGATGGCTAGGATGGAAATAAAGTAAAGATGCCGAGTGATTCGGGGCGGTTACTCTTTGCTGACGGAGATGCAATCTACCATCGTAGAAAGAGTCGAGGAGATACAACTCAAGACCCATGAGTGTAACCAAATGAAGAAGCGGTTATCCCGAGAAGGAAGATGATAAGTATAGTCTTGATAATGAGGGATTATTAAGATTTGAAGGAAGAATTTGGGTTCCGAATGAGGCGGAATTAAAGGAGCAAGTGTTACAAGAAGCTCATAGTTCGAGGTACTCGATACATCCTGGTAGCACTAAGATGTATCAAGACCTTCGACAGAGTTTTTGGTGGCCAAACATGAAGAGAGAAATAACAGAGTACGTGAGTAGGTACTTGACTTGTCAAAAAGTTAAGGCCGAACATCAACGACCCAGTGGCTTATTACAGTCATTGGAGATCCCAGAATGGAAGTGGGAGCATATCACGATGGACTTCGTGGTGGGACTTCCAACGACGAAAAAGGGTACGATTTGATTTGGGTAATAGTGGACCGGTTGACGAAGTCGGCTCACTTTTTGCCAATTAGGGTCAATTATAACTTAGACCAGTTAGCTAAACTTTATGTTAAGGAAATCATTTCCAGACATGGAGTACCAGTATCGATTGTGTCAGATCGTGATCCACGATATACATCGAACTTTTGGAGAAGTATGCAAGAACAGTTGGGAACACAGCTGAAGTTAAGCACAACTTATCATCCACAAACCGATGGGCAGAGCGAGAGGACAATTCAGACATTAGAAGACATGTTGAGGTCTTGCGTCATGGATTTCAAGGGTAGTTGGGATGATCACCTACCACTAGTGGAGTTTGCGTATAACAACAGTTATCATGTAAGCATAGGCATGCTGCTGTATGAAGCTTTGTATGGAAGAAAATGCAGAACACCATTGTATTGGGATGAGGTGGGGAGAACGCGGGATGCTAGGACCGAGTGGTTGCGTGCGGAGCGAAATGGATGTGGTAAAGTTAATTCGGATGCGTCTTGTCACAGCTCAGGACAGACAGAAGAAGTATGCAGACTCACATAGACTAAGTCAAGAGTTTGAAGTGGGTTCATATGTGTTTCTAAAGGTATCTCCTTGGAAAGGAAAGATACGCTTTGGAAAGAAAGGAAAGTTAAGTCCAAGGTTTATAGGACCTTTTGAGGTATTAAAACGGGTGGGAGAGGTAGCTTATGTTATAGCATTACCTCCAGACCTAGAACGGATACATAATGTGTTTCACGTATCTATATTACGTCCATATAAGCTGGACTATAAGCATGTAATCGAGTATGAGCCGATTCATATCGAGAAGGACTTAACATATGAAGAATCGCCGATGCAGATCATTGATAAAAAGGAACAAGTTCTGAGGAACAAGGTAATACCATCAGTAAAGGTATTATGGAAGAACCATGATGCTGAAGAAGCAACGTGGGAACTAGAAGAAAAGATGAAGAAAAATTTTCCTCATCTATTTGATTAAAGTAAGGCGAGATTCTGGGGACAAAATCCTTATAAGGGGGGAAGAATGTAACGACCGAGAAATTCGGATTCTATTGTAAAATGATTTTATTAAATTAAATAATAATAAAATCATATTCTATATGTTATCAAGATGGTTGTCATTGTATAACCTATTGATGTTAGAATGTCGTAGTATTTGAGCTACGTGGATGAATTAAAGTGTTTGAATTTCCAAGACGAAAATAATTGCTCGGGATATATTTTTGAATTTTCGAGAAATACATAATGATGGAAAAACAAGGTAAGATGGATTATATAATAAAAATCTAGTTATGGAAAATGTAATAATTCGCTTGTGGACTTAATTTATAAACTTTAAGTAAGGCGAAGTAGTAATGAATAAGTAATAATTGTATAATACTTAATTATTATACAAGGGTAATGAAAACGAGTATAATACGAAGTATTATACGAGTTGGTATGAAGAATGAAATATCATATATATTTTCTATATGAATTAGAATACGAAAATAATACAAAAACTATTTGTATATGTATTAAGAAATGTTGATGGACTTGGAAAGATTGATTGGAATTACTACAAGTCCGAGTGAATAAAATGTTAAGGCCCAATCACTAATTAATGAACCAATTAGTGTTTATTAATGCAAAGCCCAAAGAGTTAGTTGGTACAAGCCCAAGCTAGAGTAAAATGAATTGGTTGACCCATGGGGTCACACCATATTAATATGGTGAAATGTGGTAACCAAGTTAATGTAATGACCAAGTAATAGAAGTAATGGCCAAGCATATGATAAGTGTTGTGATTAACAAGTAATGAATAGTAAGGAGGTGGCTTAAAGGAGGTGGGATGATTTAAAGACTAAACTACCCTAGCTTTGCAACTTCTATAAATATAGGAGGCTTACAAGCCATTTAACCCTTGTTCAAATAATCCAACATATTGCAAGTGCTTAAGTGTTAGAGAGAATAAGGTACAAATAAGTCATTTCATTTGTAAGAAGAAGAAGAAAGCTACCTTACCAAGAAATCAAAAGTAAGACTTCTTCTCTAAATTATCTTCTATCTCTACCATGATAGGTTGATAAGAAAAGATGGATTAAGAAATATGAATGATAAAAAGCAAGAAGAATGAGTAAGAAATGAACTTAAGCCACATAAGTTGGCAATAAGTCATTTAAACTTATAAAAGTTATAAACTTATTATGAGTTAACCTTGAATGTTAGTATGAAAATTATGACCTTGTAATAAGTTTATTAAGGGAAGTAGTAAGGATGTAAAAGAACTTGTATGATCATATGTATCATATATACATAAGTAAAGTTATATGTTAAGAACATATAAAGAATGATGATTAAGAAACTTTAATTGTCATAAGTCATGAACAATAAAATCTTGAGTAGTTTATAATTTGACAAGTTATAAACTCATGAAGAATAAGTCCAAAAAAATAAACAATGATTATTAGTTGTTGTAATGAGTATGTTAAGATGTTCACATGATGAATGAAGTTCATTTGTAATGTTGAACAAATCATAAGAACGAAGATTTGCCGAAAATTGCACGATTGGACGATAATTGTCGAATTCATAAAATTCTCGGAATAGAAGTCACATTTTGTGTTTAAACTTGGAGCCATTGTTTTCCAATAGAGACAAGTCATATTTGGCATTTAAGAGTTGTGAACTCGAAAATGACTGGATTCTGACTTTGAACGAAGAAACGAGCGTTGAACGTTCACGAACGTTTATCATTTTCGTTAAAAATGAACCAATAGGTGAATTTTTAGCAAACAAAGTTAAATAGATAAAATTCTTACATAAACGCATAGATTACGTAATTTGTGAACCGTAGGCTTTTGAACGAGCCAATTCAGACTTATAACGAAGAAGTTATGCGTCCGGGAAGTTCACAAAATTCACAAACTGAAATTGTTTTTTGGTGCACAGAGTTGGCCATGCCATGCAAACCTAAAGTTAAACTAAATGAGTCATCTTTACTGTAGTATAACGGTGTCGAGCACACTGCAAGAGTTTTGCCGCAGCGTGAACCATAGTACAATTTGTGGCGCCGCAGCGCCATATACATTACAAAAATCTTCTAGAGAGTGGCGCCGCACCGCGGCCCAATAAGTAAGGATTCGTGCCGCAGGGCCAAGTTCGGGACAATGCTAGTATAAGTTACGCCATGCTTGAGATGTAGATATATCACAGCCACAAATTGATCTCGAGAACAAGAATAGTAATGAAGGTTTCTAAGTATAAAGAAAGGAAAGCTAATTGATTTGGAAGTAAACACAACCTAAGGAAGGAAATGTCACATTGTTTAAACTTGGTTAAACCTTAAGGATGTTGTATAAAGGTTGAGATAACCTAGTCGAATAAAATGCAAGGATAATGATAAACCGAAATGAATAGTAACTGAATCTAATACACAGTTAAATTGTGATGAAAGTATGATATAGTCATATACATACTTGATTATATGTGACCTAATGTAAGGCATTATGTGATCATGTATTGTAGAGACTTGAACGACCTGAACATAAAGTTAATATACCATAGCAGACGCTAAAGGCAAGTATTCTAACTCTTGTCTCAGTTCAATCTGAACAAGTTTTTGAGGTTCATGTATTCTTTCGCATGAATTGAGGTATGCTGAAGTTTAAGCCAATTCCTTTGGCTAGACTTGATGTATTGATAATCTAATCATTTATTATCAAATGTTGTTATCTTTTGTCAACTACTTGATATGGTTTTCAAAAGAAGATTGAAATGTTAAACAAATGTTTTGTCGGTAAAACAACAGGCACGTGAGGTTGCCAAATGCTTAAACGTCCATACGTTTAATAGATGTAGTGTTGATCGACATAGAGTACAATAGGCTGATCACCTAGAAATGCTCATAAGTAATATCGGGCTTATGGATTTGCTTCCGGGTTGTCCTTTTCCAAATAAGAATTAATACTCGAGGTCTTTGACCGGAGTGAATGTTTTAATAAATATTGTTATTATTGTAAAGCATTTTGAAAGAAAAGATGAAGTGCTATTTTGAATTATCAATAGTACTTCATAACTATTGTTCAGTTATTGAAGATATACGATTTGTATGTGTCAAGCATGTTGTTATTAAATTGTTATACTTGCTGAGCTAGTTATGCTCACTCTTGCTTAAACCATATGAATGCAGCTAAGACTGAACGTCCCGAAGGATCAAAAAAGGATAAGGGAAAAGCTAAGGCAGATTACTAAGTTGTCTTGTAATAGTATAGTTCTATTGTTGTAATATAACTGATATTATGACAAAGAACATTTGTAATGGGTATAGAACCTGGGAAATGTAAATATTAGTTTAAATATATAGAAGTTATGTTCGTTCTTTGAGACTTTTCAATTGAATGAATGTATGAATGTTGTACAGTATAGCACCATTTATCGGGTTGGAAGATACCTAGATTTGGGGGCGCTACAATGATCACCACTTAGCTCTTCAAGAACAGCAACCAAGGATCAAAAATTAAAATCAAAGCTAGAAAGGTATAAAACCCTAAAACTTGAAAATCATATGATTTGGTGTTTGATGTTGTTGTTAGATGTTTAGAAGCATGTATAAAGATGTTATTTAGTGATCCAAGATGTTATATCAAGGATCCATAACATCTAGAAGCCAAAATCTAAGTTTTTCAAACTGACCAAGAACCCTAATTTTAAGGTCTAACAACCATATGTCAGGGCCTCTAGATCTGTCTTTGTTAAGTGTTATGGGTGTTAGATGTTATAGACATGTTCTTTTTCATGCGGAGAGTAGACTGGAAGTGGAATCAAATCCATAACATGTCTAGATCTCAAGTTATAAGTAGTCAAACATGGTTGACCAACCATGGGAGACTGAATCTGGGCAGCCCAGATTTGCCCAGATGGCTCTGACAAGCTTTTGCATGCCTCTGATCTTGCTGTTATTTGCTCATTTGGCTAAGTTGTTGTTGTTATGTTGTAGATTGGTATGTAGACTACACATACATGCCATTAGAACACTTAGATCATAACCAGGGTGAAATTTAATCAAGGTCAAACATGCGTTGACCACCAGCTTTGAAGAATTCTGGGAAACCCAGAATTCGCTCAAGAATAGTTTTCCGGCCTACATTGACCGGCCCATATCTTGTGGAGATGATGCTGTTATGTTGCTATGATGTTAAGTAGTTGTACTCTGACATCAAGACTACAAGTGTGAACCTTTATATCACACAAAATAAACATGTAGTGCAAGTTATAACGATCAAGATTAGGCACCTAAGACTGTTCTTCAATTCTGGAAAACCTAGAAATTGAATAACATGGCTGACAACACTTTTGAGAGCTTAGATCACTCTGTTAGGATATATGATGGCCATAAAACTTGATTGTAGTTGTAGAATTACATGAATACTACAATCTGGAAACTTTAACAAGGCTAGAAATAAATTAGAACATAAATTTGTAACCGGCCAAACCTCATGCCTTGATGACTGACATGAAATTCTGGAAAATGGCCAAGAACACCTATAGCGACGGTTCTGTCGCTATAGGGCCCTTTTATTAATTATTAAATTCCAAAAATTATTTATTTTATTTAATAAATAGAAAAAATTTGTTTTTAATTATTAAAAATACATAATAAATTATGAAAAATTATTTTAAAGCATGAAAATTAGTTTTAAATATTTAGAGTATATTTCATAAATATTTAATATTTTTGGAATATAAATGGTATTTAATTTATTTCATTATAATATTAAATAAATTATTTAAAATGATTTTAATTCATGAAAATCATGAAAAATGATATTATGGTGTTAGAAAATATTTTAAGTTATTTTAATAACTTTTGATATTTTGTGAAGAAATTCATTAATAAATTAATAGTAATAGTAATTAATTTATTTAATAAATATATTAAATAAATTAAGGAAAATAGAATTAATGATTTAAAAATTATATAAAAATGATTTAAGTGTTATAAAAATATTTGAAGTTATAAAATATAACTTTTGATATTTTGTCATGAAAATATAAATATTTTAATATTAATATCAATTATGGGATAATGGATTTAACTATTTAAAAATCATATAAATATGATTTTAAAGTATTCAAAATACTTTGATATATTATAAATATATTATAATATTATGTTATGATTTTCATTAATATTTAGTATTAAATAAATATTAATGATAAAGGAATTATGTGGTATTTAATTCGTATAAATACGTTTTCAATGATTGAAAATTCATGATAAATGATAATAAGTATCTTAAAATTATTACGAATTTATGAAAAATATTTTGACTGTTAATAAATTATCTTAGATAAGGGTTAAGTGTTTAGACAGAGTTTAATTGAACTTAAACTCGATAATTGTCCGACTAAACCGTCGGAATGTTAGAATTTTGTTGGATTCAACTCAAACTGAAATAGTTTGACTTGATGATAAGTTTTATATGCTATATAGACTGATAGGGTTATGTGTTATGTGTTTAGGTTATTCTATATATATATAATAGTATTATATTGGGATGATATTATTCTAATATTGGAGATCTATATTACTAATATTAGGTCTTCGGATAAAGCATTATAAATTGTGTAGCGGTAATCAACGGTTCATGCAAGTTTTACTTAACTCTACTAAGCGTTGTTTCATTCAAATATGCTTATAGTTAATCATTGTTAATTGCCATTGTAGAATTATATTATGTACATATTGCATGTATAAGTCAGGTATGAAAGGCTAATCACCTTCATTACCCTTCGGTCCATATATATTTGTTCATGTTATATACTTGTTCAGTCAAAAGTTTGTTCCTGCTAGTTCATAATTAAATTGTTGAATTATAGCCATCTTATTATTCAGATTCTTTCAATCATGATATATCGTTAAATTATTGAACTTAAACTTGTTGGGCTATCTTATGCTCACCCTTGCTATATCATGATAAACATTGCAGATTAAGACGAATACGTCGGATACAAGGAAAGGTCAAAGACAGTTCCAGCTTAAAGTTAATGTGTGCGATTAGATTTGTAATAGTATTGTATGATATTAATGTTATTGTAAGTTAAATAAGTTATGTACTGTGTATAAGTTAAGGTTACTCGACCTTGGAGAAAAATATGTAAAGTTATTGTATAAACAATTTATGTTTATATCTTCCGCATATAGTAATAGTGATAGAATGATCGTACTAGATTCGCGGTGATTCGGGACCCGGATTTGAGGCGCTCACAGTTGGTATCAAAGTTGTTGGTTATGAACCTTAGGTAGGAATACTTGAGACTAATAACCGCAGTGATTAGGATAAGTACTAACTCACATAGAGTTAGTTGGTCGGTAAGATTCAAAGGCGAATCTCGGCGAGTTATAAGATACAGAGTTCCCTAACTCTGATAATAAAGTTAAACAGTAGTGGTGAATAGATAGAGTCTAAAAGACTAAAAGTACAGAGATAGAAGATCGAAAAGTAAAACGATCATAGTATAGAAATGAATCGTAATATATACGATGAGATCACCTTGTGATCAAATAAGGTTATAGTGTGGAGAAGGATCAAGAGAATGATTGAACAGGTTACAGCAAGATTGCTGAATATCAGTTGTACTATGAATTGGTACAGATTCAGGAAAGAATTATGAATACAAGTTGAACGAAATTTGTATTGAGAAGGGAGTTAAGATTAGGTGGGGATTTCAATTGAGGACTCTTGTCAGCAGTTAAGTCATATGATTCTTCGTACGGGAGCTGAATTATACTTGGTGTAAAAACCACTTAGTTTCTGGAAATGATAATAAGTAAAAAGTTTGTGTCGCGCTATTTGATATATGCATGTTAAGAGGGTGATTCCTTTCTCATGTGTATTACAGATAGATAGGTTATAGGTAGAGAATATAAGGTTAAGTACGAGTTCTTAAAACTCATACTTATGTGACATTATTGATTCACAGTTATGTGAAATGTTTATGAACCCCTCAGCGAATGGACGCCAAAGGTCTTACTAGGACAAGTTCTTAAACTCATATGATTGTGGCAAGTTATGAACTCATAAGTGTGGTTTGATGAACTGGGCATAGTTACGTGTGAATGGAGAATTGAGGATTGTAGGAATAGATAGATTGTTAAGAAAATGATTATTAGTGGATACATAAGTTTTCCAAAACTCCTAGCTATGCTAGACTTCAAAATTATGACATCAAGCTAAATACGCACTATGTGCTTTTGAAAAATAATAATAATAATTTAAACTCGTAATCATTTTTGAAACGGTTTAAATTATAGTCTAAGCTACTTATTTCAGCTAGACGCAAATGATTTGAAATATCAAAATATATTTTATTTATCACTCATGTACCATGTAACCTGGTGCAGAGATGATAAAAGTTGATGGAGTTGTAAATACAAAAATACTTAGTGTGAATTTGATCTAAAGTCGTTGTTCCACTATTGTAAGATATATTATGACAAAGTCATATAATGACGACATCCTCAAACGGACTGCTAATACAGTACGGCATCATAACGTCATTCTCAAAAATATTTTCAAAAATTTTAATTTGCCAACGGGGTTTGGCTACACTTAAATAATTCGATTGAATTGAATTATTGATATGAGTCTATGCTATTCAATTCAGCTAGACTAATGTTATGAAAACTCTAAGTGTTCATTGAAAGAAATTTCCCGTACCAAATTATTTTTGTGCGGAATCCAATAAGACTGAGATAGAATTTTTATGCCTATGGTAGTGATGAAAAAATAGAGTCGACCAACAGTACTTAATAAGTACAGGACATACTGGATTAATTACCCACTATGTCCGTAAGTTATGAAGGTTTACGGATGAATTTCCATAAAACCTTTGCAAAAATGATAGACAGATAGTTTATATGATCCTCAGCACAAATTGAAAAATTTTACACTTGTGAGTGGTGTATTAGGTACACTACAAAAAAATGGGCCTCTAGCAACGATTTTTCTGTCAACGACTTTATAAATCGTTGCTAAAAGTATATGTTTAGCAAAAAAATTTGTCCTTCGTTGCAGATTGTGTCAGGCTTTCACTTTTTGCAACGAAATTCAGAAGTCGTTGCAAAATTTCGTTGCTGATTCATTGGCGGGAAAAAAATTCGTTAAAAATTCGTTGCAAAATTTTCGGACACTTGATTTTCCGTCATCGTGGCCAACGAAAGTTTTTTTGTTGCTAAAAATGTGGCTTTAGCAACGATTTTTCAGGCAACAACTTTATAAGTCGTTGCTAAAAGTGTATGTTTAGCAACGAAACTTGTCCTTCGTTGCAAATTGTGTCAGACTTTCACTTTTTACAATGAAATTCATAAGCCGTTCCAAAATTTGGAAACAAATTCGTTAGAAATTCGTTGCAAAATTTCTAACAACTTGATTTCTCTTCATCGTGGGCAACAAAAGTTTTTTTGTTGCTATATTTCGTTGCCTAATATGGACCACATTCATTGGCAACAATTTTTATTTTCGTTGCATATTTTATACAACTTTTTGCAATGATATTAAAATGTTGCCTTAAATTAAGAAAATCTCAATAAACATGTTTTTGTAAGACAATATTCGGTATTCGGAGAATTGTCAAAAAAAATTCGTATTTAGTATTTAAAAATTATGTCCAAATGCAGAACATATTGGTTTCCATTTTTTATTCGAATAAACAAATTATTCAACTATCTGAATTTGAATGTCAATTACCTAATAAACAATTTATTTAGAAAAAAAAAATATTTACCAATTACTCTCAAATCACAACCATACATATTTCACTTAATAAAAAAGAGATGCATCACAAATGGTCATTATTTTTAATTTCTGTCTGAAAAAACGGACGAAATGCTGACTGTGATATTTTTGGTGACGTGGAGATGGGCTTTCAGGCTTAAAAATTTCCTTAAAGAAAATGTTGCTAATGAGTGTTGAACTCGTGACCTCTTCAAACTAGAAACCTTATATTCTAACAAAAGCCACTGGACCAATTACCTATCATGCTAGAATTTATGTAACATTAATATTTGGAGTCGCAGCCGTAATTATTCTATAAACTCTTTTTTTTTTGTTTTTTTTTGGATAAAATTCTTGGACTCATTTAGTCATATTTCTACAATTGGAAAATTCAATAATGATTTAATAGTAGTAAGCAACTTATATATATGTTTGAAGTAAAATACAATATTGGATAAGATTAATAGTATTATGTATAAACCGAGCACGTTGTGTAGTTGTTATATTATATTTTCTTTTGCAAATTATTGTTTTATTATATCTAGAATTAATATACTATATATATACGTAAAAGTATTATACTCTCTTAATTCCATTTGAAATTAATTTATAAAATTTTAAAATTTGAATTTTGATGTGAATTTGATTTACTTTCCGAAATAATTATTTTGTATTGAGTAACACTTTTTAAATAATTTAAAATATTAAAATATTTCATTAAATAAAATCAAATAGTTACATAAAATTTAAAATTTCATAACTTGACTACTGAAAACAAATTAAATAAAACTCTATTTGTAAGATAAGGGAGGTATAAATAAATTAAATGTTTAAAGTTCATTCAAATGATATTTTAATAAAGTTGCATGTAGATATAATTATTAATATAATTCATAAGGTTAAAATGAAAAATTCATTTAATTACTCGGATAATTAAAATAATAATAATAATTAAAATTTTAAATAATAATAATTATTGTAATAATACAAATGACCAAAAAGCGGTATAATAATAATCGTATTATCACAATAATAATAATAATAATAATAATAATACTAATTAAAATAATTAAAATAATAATAATTAAAATTTTAAATAATAATAATAATAATTATTATTATTATTATTTTAATAATTATTGTCATAATAATTATATAACGAAGCATTCCAACAGATTTTGAGATCGCTAAGAAGCATTCCATGATGGACGAGAGGAATATTAAAATAAAATATATTTAATGTCATCAAATTTTTATTTTCTATTTTTACTTTTGATAGATTGTCATGTCTGTCGACGTCGGGATTTTTGGGTGTCCCTTTTCGTTACTTGTTCTTTGGTGTTCTCATTTTAGGTGAGATTTGTTTGAAAAAATAAGTGAAAAAGGTCCGACATGTATAATGTCGACGATGGGACTGTTAAGAGTCGTCAGTTGGTTTTTTAAATGGTTATACCAACACAACCGAGAAAAGGTTTGCACATTGACCCAGTGATGTGACACTGATATACGGGTCGGGGAAACCGAGATTCGTTTAGGGTTCGGGGACTTGGTTATGCGGGGGGAAGGTGTTAGGCACCCCCCTGACATTCGTGTTTCCACGGTGACCGCCTCTTTTCAAGAAACTATTATCTGAGTGTGTGTGTGTGTGTGTGTGGGTCAATGTGCTGTTATATGAAAGTTGTGCGAGACCTCGTTCGAACCTATAGACACAGGATTTGAATTTATGTAAAAATTCAGTTTTTAGCAAGATATGGCAGTGATGTTTTATAAAAGAGGTTTTTCAAACCCTGATGCTCAATAGGAATTGAGACCTTTTACACTCCCATTTTAATTAAGTGATCGACTGGATTGATTTTATTTTACGAATGTGAGGAATCCGTATGAAAATAATATACAAAATAATGTCGACCTCCTTGTGGGTATGGAAACCATCTGAGGAAATTCAGACATCGCAGAATAATTTACAAGCTGTTTACAGCTGAAAAATGTCCATCACGGGAACCGAATCTAGATCCAATGGGACGAATCTGTGATCACATGATTCCTAGGCTCACAAAATACTACAGTTTATATGAAAGTAGTAAGCATGTATATATATAAAAGCGGTAAATATATATATACAAACATGATCACCAACTACGAAGCACCTCCATGGGGGATCAGAAATGTAAATAAAGCTGTTAAAAGCTATCAACCGCCACAGAGGAAACTCCAGGCGGGACAAAACATAAATAAAGTTGTAAAGCGATCAACTGCCACGAAGAAAACTCTAGGCAGGATGGAAAATATATATATATATATATATATATAAGCAGTAAATGCACCGGATATAAAATCCGTGCTCATCGAATGAGTTCGACCACAGTTCATATATATAAGTATATATATATAAAGCAAATAAAAAAGCGCAAATGCACGATATCAAGTTCAGGCTCATCGAACAAAGTTAAACACACATATATTAATATATATATATATATATATATATATATATATATATATATATATATATATATATATATAAAGCAAAGAACGCGCTCCATCAAGTCTAGGCTCAATCAAGGCATAACTCGATAGTGTTAGTCATATATATATATATAAATATAATATATATATATATATATATGATCGAATGAAACCACGAATCAAGTCCTGCAAAAAAGCAAGCAACACGACTCTCAACGTGTAGAAGGGTGTGTGCAAAGATGAAGAGAAAGACTTTAAAGTGTGTGAGAAGGCTTACAGCTGACTGATAAAAAAGGCTTCTATATCTTTAGAGTGGGTAAACACTGGGCTTTTGTGGGTACAAAAGAGGCTATATATGAGCTCACAAGTGTTTGAAAGTGGGAAAATACACTGTATGGCGAGTGCAGAGCAAATTGTGCAGGGTTTCCCCGTCTTTTTTCTCTTAAAAATCAGCACCCCAAGCACTCTATTTATAGACAATATGAGTCGCAGGTGTACTTGCGGCTGAACCGCAGGTGTACTAGAGGCGGGTCAGGTTGGCCCAGTTTTGTCGGCTCGGGTCGTCTCGAAGTACGTGCACTCAGGCACTGTAATGTCCACTCGGATTTTGAGAAGTGCAATTCGGGCATCTGTTTTGAGGTATTCAGGACCTATTTCAGACCGCCGTTGTCGAGAGTTGTATGATGGCATGGGATTAGAATTTGTACGAAGTATTTGAAGATGGGACGATGCCCTCCGGTCTTCAAGCTTCAACTTTCATTCGTTACCCCGCACAATAGTCACTCGGGATTGGTTAGCCTTGTGGGACATCGTTGCGTAGAGACGAGACGTGGCATCGTTTTGGACGAGATGACGATGTTTCCCCTCACCGGTGTTATCACGGATTGGATTAAATCGACGATCGTCGAGGCGTTACTCGAGACTTCACCGAGATTGAATTGCTTGCATTTGTTGAAGGTCCTCATTATCATCTTTGAGGTGTGCTGTCTTCCGATGTTATTGCCGAGTTGGTACAGTGTATCTCGTTGTGAGTGCCGAGATTGAAGCTAATGGCATTTGAAACAAGCATTTCGGGGTTATCTCCAAAATCTGCATTCCTTGGGGTTATCACCAAGGTTGGTGGCTATTCCATGGTTGGGGCCGAGACTAGATACCTCGGGGTCATCTCCGAGATTAATCGGTCTTCTCCGGTGTGTGTTTCGGTATTATATCTGTAGGCATCAGGGTTACATCAGAGGTTGAAATCGTTACTCCCAGATTGCGATCCGAGGTTGACGCTGCACTTCCGGTAGTATCCGGTATGGATTTGGATTGTCTTTCAGGGTTCTCTCTTAAAAGACGAATCATCCTCTCCCGCAATATTAGTAATAATAGTAGTACAAAAAAAATTTGAGTGTCTATAGATGCCCCTCTTTATCATACTCATGCATGGCGATGCATGGGTAGGATAAAGAATCCTAGACACTTGAAACGCAACAAGATAAATATGGTACTATGGATAGCAACATGATGCAAATGTATAATGCATGTTTGTGGGGTTGTGGCCCAACATGCTGGGGATGATTGCTGGCTCCCTGTTGCTTCAACTGGGGATTGGAAATCTTGACCGGATCGATGTGTGCCAAAATCATTAGGATGTTGATGTTGGAGTTATCACCAAATTCATGTGTTCTTGATAACAACTTGATTCCTAAGGGGTACCTCTTATGTGTAAGAGATCTGTGGGGATAAAGCTTGATCTGTTTGAGGATGTGAATAATATATTCCATCATCTATCCTCTTTGATAATGTTGACCTTTCCTGGTTAGTATCGCAAGAATATGTCACGATTCTGTTGGATTTACTGCCAACAGTATATGTTGTCAGGGATGCCTGACCTTCGTTGACGTGTGAATCAACGGCTGAAGCATCCTGTGGGATATACTATAAAGGTTGCTTGACCTTCACGACGTGTGAATCAACGATGTGAGATCAACGGAGAGATTGCGGTTGACACCCCACGGGGATCCGAGCATTGCGTTGGGAATATGAGTAGTTGGGTATGAGAACCTCAAACAGCTCTATAGATCTGACAGGTTTAAAAGCTATCGGCTGAAATGACGTCAAGGTTGCTTAACCTTCGTTGATATGTGAGTCAACGGCTAAGCATACGTTGCTACTCCCACTGGAGATATACATTGTAACCCCCGTCGGGGAGCTACTGGGGACGCATGAGTATGTACGCAACTATCGAACGGTTCTCAACGCTTCGATGGGTTTACTTGCCATCGGCTGAAATAACGTCAAGGCTGCTTGACCTTCGTTGATGGACATGTCAATGGATGAACGTGTTGTAACCCCCACCGGGGATCTACGTTGTAACCCCCGTCAGGGACTCACGTTGTAACCCCCGTCGGGGACTCACGTAGGGCAACGACCTGGAGTCGAAGACATCAGACGTGTATAAGGTATTGCTGAATGTGATTTGTGATAACTGAGGTCATTGGCAGAGTATACCTTGTGTTCAGGGGACTACCAATGAGTGATGTGCATATTCAAAGTCTCATCTGAGAAGACCAGGATTGTATGTTGTTTTGCTCAATCGCATGGCAGTTTTATTCCCGATTTGACCTTTCTAGCCTATAAGAACTCCGTTCTAACTCGAATTGGACCGAGCCGGAGGGGTGGGACCCACATGAAGGAGCCGTAGGTGCACCTGCTGCAACCGCAGGTGAGCCTGCGGCCAGGCGTGGATGATAAATCCCAGCAGGCTTCACTTCATAAGTCACTTTTAACTTGTTTTACTTTAGAAAAATCGCGAGCCATCTTCAGATCTACTGAGTTCGGGCTGCTTTCTGTAAATTCTGTCACCGTACAAGTGTTCTACACTATCCTAGTAACGTATGCATGTATTTTTTTTCCAGTTTTTGTCCGTTAGATTGTGAGATATTGCACGAAATGCATCTAAACACATAGTAGTGATTATGTATGCACAAATGACTTGATAAAAAATATTCAACATAGTAAATGTTATTATTAAACCGTGCTGAACATAATGATGTGAAAAAATTTAACTTCTGAGACAATCAAATTGGCACCTTTTTCTGCTATTTTTTGTCCTATTTGAGGTCTAATGAGCAAAAGGTAGAAAGGCAAAGTACTCCTAGCATTGAGGTTGGCCTTATGCATGATGATTTTGATTTTCAATGCATATATTATGTATATGACTTTGGGACATGTGTGCTACTAAATGGCCACCTAGACATGCTTGTATGCATGGGGATAGTCCTATTTTCAAAGGGGACTATGGCAAAATTTTTCCAAATGTAGGCATTGGGTAGTCATGCATTCTAACTCTATTATATGTTAAAGTAAATGCATGCATGCATATAGTCATATAATGCATTTTATAAAGCTCCAGGTAAGGAAATACCACACCCTTTCTGAGGTGATTTGGAGACTTGTTGTCCAGATATTATTGATCCAGATTAGCTGAGCAGTTCCTATAGGAATGCTTCTGGCATACGGCGGAGGGCTTCTGAAGTGCATCATCCCCGTTCTGTCAGACAGCCTCGTCGGTTGGTGGAGGCTGTGATTCGTCTTGTCCAGGTAGATGTTCCAGACGTCGAGGACAAAGAGGTGGATATTGAGGATCCTGCTCCCGCTGCATCTATCCCTCGCAGGGAACTTCTGAGCATCCAGGTGGTGAACCCAGAGTTGCTAGGTGATTTGGGTAGATACCCATCGATGTACATGAATGCTAACGAGGTATGACGTTAGACTTTATCTTCCTTCTTTCCTATTGATGAGGATTTAAAGGGTTCTGATGTTGATCTGCTTTTCATGCAGGTTCCAGGTTTTACACAGCCTCGGGGGAACTGGTTTAGCATCCACTCCATGTACCAGGCGCTTCATCCTGATTATAGAGCAGTAGTGCATGAGTGGAGATTTGGGGTATTTTTTTCCATCCTTCCCCGTCGTTGTCCCTAGGGTTACCTCAAGGCATTGTCTGAGCGATGGTTTCATCAAACTCAGTCACTCCACCTGCTGGATTGCGAGGTGATGATGACACCTATGGATTGGCGATTTATCACAAGTATGGAGTTTGGAGGGGAGCCAGTGCCTTACATGGCGAATATCACCCCTACTGCCGTCTGATCCTTATTAGGAGTTCCGGCGGGGGCGCTCAAAGGCAGGACTGTCCGTTCAGGTCCCTTGAGCGTAGATGTTATGAGCGGGCTAGTGAGTGAGCCCATGCCTGATGATGTCAGGATTAGGGATCGCGTTCTGCGGCAATTGTTCCTGATGATCATTCGAGGCTGCTTCATAGCAGATAACTCTTCCATGGTATCTTTCGCTTTGGTCAGCACTATACGCAATGTGGACCGTATAGGAGAGTATGACTGGGGCTCTTACACCTTTGCCTATTTCCTCCGGGGCATGCGTCTGCGCTCACAGGGTTTGACCAAGGCTTGGCTAGGATTTTACCCGTTTCTGCTGGTGAGTATTTCTCTTATCTTTTTCCATTCACAGGTTAAGAGTGTTTACTGATAGCAGATGTTTTGCCATTGTGTTGGTAGTTTTGGGCCTATGAGAGGCTTCCATGTTTGCGTCCTATGAGTGTGTTAGGCTTAGATACCTATCCACGAGGACGACGATGGCACCATTCTATTTTGCCAGAGGTCCCTCAGATCTCGGGGTTTCACTCCGCCAGATGTATCAAGGTGAGTTCTTGACGGTGGACGCCATCACACGGCTTCCATACTCGGGGATCATTTGACCATCGGTTTTGAGGATGGACACCCTCTTTGGAGTAGAGTATTTGATTTCCACCCGAGATTTCCTCTTTTCACCGATGGAGGCCGGGAGCTCTATTTAGGAGAGCGTGCTATTTAGGAGCACCACAGGGAGATTCAGATACCGATCTTGCCTCCTGTCAAAGCGCCATTGGCTCAGATCATAGTCACCCGCCACCGATATTCCATTGTTGGGGAGTTGACTATTTTGATTTATCCGAGGTCCATGTACTCGTGGAGAGATATTCCAGCGTTGGTGGCTCCTCAAGACTATTGGGGCCCAATCCGTGCCACCACGCTTTATGGGGACATGGTTCCGGGATCTTTGATGATGACGGATTGGGTGGCTTGTGTCCGAGCTCCGACTCATCTGACCCAGATTGATAGCTTGACCTGGCAGTTGGATCAGGCACACATATTTATTCGACATTTGGACAAAGATCCAACAGAGGCGGAGTCATTTGTTCCTTCCAGCTCTAGTGCTGGCCCCTCTGACGACCCATTTGGTTTTGTCGGCGCATATCCTCCTCTTTATAGGCCTGATATCACTGTTGATAGAGATTCAGTGACTCAGGAGGAGTTACATCTGGTGGACAGGATTGAGGACGTGGAGATCGAGACCCTGGTCTTCTTCTGATGTATATTCTCATTATATCTTTTGATAGGCCTCTGCTAGATATTGGGTGGTTATTCCCCATTCTCGCTATATCTTTTGATAGGCCTTTGTTAGTAGTAGGGCGTCTGTGCCCCATTTTTATGTACTTGTAGCTGTATAGAGCTGATGTATCAGATGATGATATATTTAGGAATGTATACACCGTTTTTCATTCCCTATATCATATTGCCATCCATTATCTGTTATGCATGTATCATGTTATGCATATATATGTATGTCCGTAGATATTCTGCATTGACCCTGGATGGTCTTATGACACGGCCGCATGTATGTCTTCTTCGACGATTAGCCATATAGATCATACCCCACCATCGGTTGTGGGTATTGAGTATGCGATCGTGGTATGCGATAGCATGTCACCACCGAATATGGTAGTGGATCAGATATGTTCTTGCGACAACATACCATGACCCTTTTGGCATTTCAGGTTCCTGCAGGATTCGTGGACATGATGATAGAGCATTGGCTACTTGATAGGCAAGTATTCCATTTTGGCACCAATGAGTTGACTCCTACTCTGGAGGAGTATGCCTGTTTCACGCGATCTTGCCCCTTAGACGCACCTTGCGTGCACATGGCTTTGGGAGACATGAGTAGACGATTCATGACTCTCACACGATTAAGGCGCAGAGTAGTGCGAGATGAGTGACATCCGCCACGTGATCTCTCGGCGTTTTTTTCGTATTTATGATTTGGTGCGGAGGATAGCTACTCACGACATTTCAGGGATTTCACTGTGTCGGAGGATCATTGGCGTTTGGCCAGAGTTGATGTATTGATGCTATGTGTACTGTCATACGTGTATATGCCGCGGTATATGGATGAGATAGATATAGGCGTTATCATGGCCGTGAGAGCTCTTAGGGAGGGTCTTACCATTGTACCTATGATCGTGGCAGAGACCCTACGATCAGCATCCCATCTTGCAAAGACTTACCCGTCGAGCGTGTTCATCGGGAGTTCTACATGTTGTATGTGTGGTTTATGTCACACTTGCGACCTGTTGGTACCCTTAGACGGCACGGGTATTGCTTCTCCAATGAGGTGGCTATGTCATATTCCTTTCAGCCATCGGAGTGTATAGATGCTCAGTCCTGGTCCACATTTTTGGCAGATATCAAAGATCCATTTAGCATATTGCTGTGCTCGGGGCTTTGCTCACCATACAGCTTCATTACTCATGCTCCGGGCATGGATTTCCTCCCTTTGGCTGGCTTGAGGGGCGTGACTACTTATCACCCATTGGCCGTGATGTCGCAGTTCGACCAATTCCAGGATTTTCATCCTTTTGAGGGGCGGCAGGTCAGCGTTCAGCTTCTCGATACCTTTCAGCCGAGGACCAATCTCGTGTATATGCTTGCTGGGATCAACGTGAGCTAGCTGCTTTTCCTACTAGTCATCCCGGTTATTCCGCAGAGTATTCAGCATGGATGGAGACGGAGGTTTTATCGGCTGCAACAGTATTTGCAGTACCGGAGATTGAGTTAGACGATGTAGAGCCTATGGAGGATATTGATACCTACACCGAGGAGGGTACCACTGCTGGGTTTCCAGCATTTCTTCCAGATTCTCCTAGTACTAGTACTTTTGTGATTCAGCACTCGGCACAGTACTTAGAGCAGAATCTTCATCTGATGACCTTTGAGAGAGATCAGATTCCATCTATGACGTTGACTGCTCTTGATGTGAGGGATGCCGCCCTATTAGAAAGAGACGACGCATTGGCTCGGAGAGATGCCGTCGTCACTGAGCGTGATGAGGCTAGATCAGATAGAGACGCAGTGATAATTGAGCGGGATAGTGCTATATCTGCCCGTTATGTGGCTATCACAGATAGTACTGCAGCGAGGTCCCTTACCACTGGTATGATCACAGAGATGAGCGCTTATATCGATGAGAATATGGTCATCATGCAGATGGCTACAGATCTGTTGGGTCGTGTGGATATTCTTATCCAGGAGACTACAGCTTTACCTCCTTCATCGTAGAGGGATGCCATGTTGGTCTTGCTAGCTCGCATGTACCCTGATTCGTAGATGAGCTTGTATTTACCTGCACAGACTAGCTTAGCCATTTTGTCATGTACAGTTCACATTGTATATATATCAAACAGCATTATATATGACAGGGAAATATATTTTTGGATCACTTCCCTTTTAGATTTGCCTTGTTATTTGCTTGATATTTTGCCTGCTGCTTCAGGGCTTGTGATCTTGATGTATTCTGAATTATTCCTTGGTGGATGGACATTGAGCTGTCTCTGGATAGTTCAGAATGGATCATCGATCTATGTATCCCTACCATCTTTGGTGTCTTGGGACTTGTTTCTGAATGGAGATGTGGAGAGGAATGTGGCTTTCCTCTCTGAGATTGACCGCACCACAGATGGTCGCCAGTACTTCTATTTAGGAGAAGCCTAGTTAATTCCACCTCTTATGGTTTGGTATTGCTCTTCGAGGTATGACCGCAGCTTAGATGGTCGCCGAATCTCCTATTTGGGAGGAGTTCAGGTAATTCCATCCCTTTGGTCTGAAGCCGAATGAAATGTAATGGATTAAAAGAGAATCCCAATACCCGCTTGACAATGGTTTGTGTTTTGGTAGGGGGTGAGACCGCACCATGAATGGTACCTACACGCTCCTATGTAGATCAGTCTCACAGCGTATTCAAGAGAGGTTCAACGTCAGATACAGTCGATGCGTAGTTTTTTGGTTGTTTTGTTTTGTAAAAAAAAAAATGTTTTTGTTGTTTTTTTTATCAGACCGGGCCATATGAAATGGTTACTTTTTGTGTATTCTTATTGAAGAGAGATCATCAAGTCGACGTAGTTCGCCTCTCGTGTTGAGAAAAAAAGTGTGATCCCATGTGCGTGTCGTCGTAAAGCGGGGAGGAGAAAGTTTAATCCTAGGTTAAGGATAAACTGTAGGAACGAGAAGTTTGATCCCATGTATGGGTAGTCAAACTGCAAGTGCGAGAGGTTCAATCCACAGTGGGATGACCTAAGTTGTAGGAACGCAGAGGAGAAAGCCAGGTTGCTGGCTTGCAGAGTATGTTTCTCTGAGGGGCAAAATGTAGAGAAGTTATAGGTGGTAAAGGGTTAAATAACCGGAATGACTGGTGACTTGATGATGATGCACCAGGGTGTTTGCTGGTTACTTCAGACATAATACCGTTTCACGGTGTCCGAGTTAATGAGTTATGGAAATTCATCGCCGTCCATTTCTTTCAATCTGAGAGCGCCTCCTGTCAATACATCTTTGACAATAAACGGGCCTTCCCAGTTAGGAGCGAATTTTCCTTTAGCCTGATCTTGGTTGTCAAGAATCTTCTTCAGAACCAAGTCATGTTGTTTAAACTGCCGTAGCCAGACTTTTTTGTTGTAGGATCTAGCGACCCTTTGCTGATATAACTGACCATAGAAGATAGTCGCGGTTCACCTTTCGTCTATTAGAGATAATTGGTGATACCTGTCTTGTAACCATTGGTCTTCATCCAGTTGAGCATCGATCAACACTCTGAGAGATTCCATCTCAAATTCTATGGGGAGCACTACTTCCATCCCATAGGTTAAAGCGTAGGGGGTTGCCCCAGTTGAAGTACGCATGGAGGTTCTATAGGCTAACAGAGTCAGAGGCAATAGGTCAGGCCAATCTTTGTGGTTGGTGGAAATCTTTTGCATAATCTTCTTGATATTTTTGTTAGCCACTTCAACAGCACCGTTCATCTTCGAACGATAGATGACAGAGTTAAGATGTTTGATGTGGAATTTTCTGCATAATTCCTCCATCATTTTGTTGTTGAGGTTTTTGGCATTGTCTGACACAATAACCTCTGGTTGTCCGTATCGACAAACGACATTGTTTCTGATGAAAGCAATGATGACTTCTTTAGTGACCTTGAGGAAGGAGGCTTCTTCTACCCACTTGGTGAAGTAGTCAATCATGATGAAGATAAATCGGTGACCATTACTGGCTTTAGGCTCAATGGGCCCGATAACGTCCATTCCCCACATTGAGAATGGCCAAGGAGAACTCATATTGTGGAGCTCCCGTGGAGGGGCGTGTATAGCATTCCCATGAATCTGGCACTGATAGCATCTTTTGACGTGGTCACTACAATCAGCTTTGAGAGATAGCCAATAATGTCATGTCCTGAGGACTTTCTTGACAAGGAGGGAGCCACTCATATGGGGGCCACAGACTCCACCACGGATTTCATCCATAAGCCTTTGGGCTTGATCTTTATCTAGACACCTGAGGAGACCTAGTCCTGCATCTCTTTTGTAGAGCGCATTTCCACTCTGGTAGAACTTCATAGCAAATTGATGGATCTGCCTTTTCTCAGTCAGGCTCGCCTCAGCGGGTGTAGATCCATCTCGCAGATATTCCTTGATATGCTGATACCAAGGAGGTTGGATGGGAGGTAGCTCATCCGATACTTCTCCAATGTAGTTCCCATAGGCGGGGGCCTTGTTCAGGGAAATTGTGACACTTGGCAAGTGTTCTTTGTCTGATATGTGAATCAAAGAGGCCAAAGTTGCTAATGCGTCCGCGAAATCATTCCTATTACGAGGAACATGTATAAAGGAGATTTCTTCAAACTCCAAAGCCATCTTCAAAAGCTGCCGATGGTAAGGCAGCAAATGTAGTTCCTTGGTTTGATAGATTCCGGTGGATTGTCTGATTATCAACTCCGAATCTCCAAGGACAGTTAACCGCCTGATGCTCATTGAACGGGCAAGCTTTAGCCCCATGAGACAGCCATCATACTCAGCCGTATTGTTGGTGCTGACAAACTATAATTTGACGGCGACGGGATACTTCTCCCCCGTATCAGATATTAGAAAAGCTCCAGCTCCAGAACCTTCCATATTAACAACTCCATCAAAATACATCTTCCATGATTGGCGCGTATCGCACTGATGGTGTTGCTGCACTGTCATTACTCCTTCATCAGGGAAATATGTTTCCAAGGGTTTGAAATCCCTTGAAGGTGCGGCGGCTAGTTGATCCACGATTCCTTGACCTGTGATGGACTTTTGAGTCACATATACAATGTCAAATTTTTGTAGGATCAACTGCCGTCTTGATAGTCGGCAATTTAACATGGTTTGTTGAACACGTACTTGAGAGGATCCACGCGGGATATGAGATGGGTTGTGTGACCATGGAGGTAATGCTGTAACTTCATGGAAGCCCATGCTAAAGCAAAACACGTCTTTTCGATCAGAGTGTACTTGTGTTCACTGTTGCTGAACCTTTTGTTGAGGTAATAGATAGCTCGCTCTTGGCCTCTATCATCTTTCTGTCCCAGTATGCATCCCATGGCATTGTCACTTACGGACAGGTACATGAACAGGGGAACATCATCCCTAGGTGGCACCAACACGGGAGCTTTGACTAGCTGTTTCTTGATTATAAGGAAGGCATTCTGGCACTCATCATTCCATTTCATGGAGGAGTTCTTCCTTAATAACTTGAAGATTGGCTCATAGGTTACTATGAGTTGGGAGATAAATATGCTAATGAAGTTAATTCTTCCCAAAAATCCCCGTATTTCCTTCTCTGTCTGAGGAATGGGCATTTCGGTGATGCCTTGGATCTTGGCAGGATCCAGCTCTATCCCTTTGTGGCTGACTAGAAATCCTAGCAACTTGCCTGATTTGATGCCAAAGGCGCACTTAGCTGGATTTAACTTCAAGTTGTACTTACGCAACCTATGAACAACTTTCTAAGATGGTCTATATGGTCATCCTCCTTTCGGGATTTAACAATGATGTCATCCACGTAGATCTCGATCTCTTTGTACATTAGGTCATGGAAAAGAGCCATCATAGCTCATTTATAGGTGGCTCCGGCATTGATGAGGCCAAATGACAACCGTCTATAGCAGAAAGTTCCCCAATGAGTGATGAAAGCAGTTTTCTCATGATCTTCCTCAGCAACCATGATCTGATGGTACCCCGTAAAGCAATCAGCGAAGGAGTACATGTCGTACTGCGCAGTATTGTCAATGAGAATGTGGATAAATGGCACGAGAAAGCTATCTTTTAAGCAAGCTCTATTCAAGTCTCGGTAATCCACGCAAACTCGCACCTTCCCTCCAGGCTTAGGTACAGGCACGATGTTGGATATCCACTCAGGATATGTAGACACCATGATGATGCCAGCTTGAAATTGTTTCACAATTTCTTCTTTCACCTTTAAACTCCACTCAGGTTTCAATCGCCTGAGTTTCTGCTTGACTGGCTTAAATCCCTCTTTAATGGGAAGGCGATGAAGGACAATGTCAGTGGACAAACCCACCATGTCTTCATGAGAACATGCAAACACATCCTGGAATTGGGTTAATAGCGTAACCATATCATTCTGGTTGTTTGGGGTAAGGTCTGAACCAATCTGGATTAACTTAGGGCTTTCTAAGGTTCCAAGATTGAAAGAAGTGGTTTGATCAAGGTTGGGTTTGGGTTTGTCTTTGACCCATTCTTGAATTTTTGGAGGCACCTCAATGTCTCCTGGATATCCATCAAGCCTGAATTCATCTCTACGTCAGAGGTACAATCCTTGTGTAGGAGAGGCATCGTATCCGCAAGTACAGGCACATCTAAATTCAGAGTCCTGAAACAAAATATGCTTTCACTTAGTATATATGAAATGTGTTGATCATACACAAAGCAGTTTAGAATATATCGGCAAAATAAACCGCTAATACCGTATGTAAAAAGTAAGCGCTTATTATATCTACAGTATGAAAGAGTTTCTGCCCGCTTTACCCTAGTCAACCAAAGCAAGGAATGCTGTCCCAATTGGCAAGGGTAAAATCCGGGTGGACCGCAGTGATGGAGGGATTGTCATCATCCTCCTTGTCCCAAATGATGGCCATTACATTAGGGCAATCATCGTGTGGGGTGTATCTGTTAGTATGTTCATCATGCACGATGATGCGTATACCAGACATCATCCGTATGACATCTTGTTTGATTCTTTGTTCCTCTTCTTCCACTACGGGATTTGGAACAAAGATTTATTTTCCTTTCACCGTAGATTCTATTGGGATCGCTTGGGAAATAATCTGGAGGTTTTACCGGAGGTCAGGCGACTCGAGTTTGAAGGCGAAGCCAAACGCCACACGGTTGAAGTCAAGGAATCTGGCGATGCTTATGAGGATTCCTCGTTATTAGAGTCGGCGAAATAGCCTAGTCCAAATTGCTCCAAATTTGCTTGGTTAATCGAATGGGGTACTTGATACCCTGGCAATCTTTACCCAACCCTTGTCCCGGTTTATGACCTAACGACATCATTTCTTGAGTGGCCGACATCACCTCGGCAGAGATCTTAGGTTTGGGCAATGGTGCTCCAATAGCATGGTATTGGGTATTGCTTATTTCCAAAGCATGAAAACTGACTGGTTCTACATCCTCATTGGAATTGATGAACGGTATGTTCCCATGCTGAGGAATCTCCTTCAAAGGCCGATCGTGACCAAAGCTATTGTTGATGATGTATTTCAACTGTTGGTGAAGAGTGGAGGGGACTGCCTCAGCCATATGAATCCATAGTCATCCCAAGAGTAGGTTGTATCCTGAATCTATTTTGAGCACATGGAAAGATACGCAGAATGTGTGAGGACCAATTTCAATTGGCAGCTCGATTACTCCGACCGAGTTACGGCGGGATCCATCAAAAGCTTTGATGATAGTATGGCTACTCCGAATTCTGTTGAGATTGATATTCATCTTCACCAAGGTAGCATATGGGCAGATATTTAGGGAGGAACCTCCATCTATTAAGACTCCTGCTACCATGTATCCGGAGGATAAGACCGCAATGTGTAACGATTTTCAATGACCGATCCCTTCGGATGGTATGTCATCATCAGTGAAGGATATCACATTGTTGTTGAAAATGTGATCAACCATATGTTGAAACTTTTCCGTATCCACTGATGTCGGGAGATAGGCTTCTTCTAGAACCTTTAGCAAGACCTTTCGGTGATTCTCAGAGGTTAGGACCAAGTCCAAAATTGATATTTGTTGTGGGGCTTCTTTCAAGCTTAAAACCACCGTAGCTTCATTATGACCCACAGCGCGGAGGAATTTCCCAACCTTCTCCATGGGCATTTTTCCATTTGATTTGGTGGTGGGGTTCATCACCCGATGGGGAAGATACAGTGGATTTTCCTTCGACACTATAGCAGTGGTATGTGAGGTGGATCCTTCACCTTTTCCATAATTCCACGAAACTTGCGCAAGCTAACAATAGGATATTGTGCTCTGCATGGCAAGTTGATTGGCTCGGGAGCGGCCACTTTCAAAGGATTGTTTCCTCCTTTGAGTTGAATTATCGGTGTTGTGAGTAAAGTATTAATCCCTTCAGCTTCAGTGGATATAACTGCTACCACACTTTTCCACTTAGTAGGGCCTGCATTCTCACTTGCACGTAACACAGTGTCGTTATCTGCCAAGTGCAGTACACCACTGTCGATTAGATTTTGAATAAGGTTGTGGAGTGCCCAAAGATTCTTCTCGTCATGACTTTGTGGGAGTGGTAGATCATCGAGTGGTATTGACATACTCCATCGAGTTGTCAGGATTTCTCATGGGTCCCCAAATAGGTGAATTCCCGTTTGTTGGCGAAATCCCGACGGGCTTTGGCATTTGCTCTCTTCGTCACTTTATCTTCCATTATTTCATTTTTTGAAAGTGACGAGGGAATATTCATGACAATAGGTAGGAGACTGGCATGCTCCTGGCTGATTAACTGGCGATTTACTTGATGTTGATAAGTTACTAGTTCCGCCAACTGTTCAATTTGTTTGCAGAGAGCTTTCATCTTTCGTTCCATTGTGAACTAGAACTTAGCATAATCCCATCTGTCATCACCGTCTTTGATGGTTTGGGAAGAATCTTAGCTGAAGTTGGAACTTTGTCCACTGCTCCAATTAATCATGTTGACCTCTTCTTCTTTGTGTTGAGGAAGAGGGTTGTCTTGTATATGAGGCTGATCGGGTTTGGTGACTACGATCTCCCCGTTGTCTATTAGGTCCTGGATCTTGTGTTTCAAGGCCCAACAATCCTGAGTTTCATATCCAGGTGCCCCGGCATTATAAGCACATTTCCTAGCAGCATTGAAACCAAGTCCATTAGGGCTGGCTGGTGGAAGAAGATGCGTAATTTTCTTCTATGTTGTCAGAAGATTAAGAATTTTCTCGAGGGTTTCCCCTAAGGGTGTAAACACTCGATGGCGTTTGACTTTTCCAGCTTTTGGTACTGCAGGGTTTGCAGATTATGCTGGAAAGGGCGTGTAGTTTCTCCTTTGAATGGGCATATTTTGATTGCCTTTTTTCCCCTGTAGTATCAGGGAAACATCTTCCTCTTTCTTTTATGGATTCTCGGGTTGTTCCCATAATTTCCAGATTGGATGTGATCAGCAACAGCTTTGAGTGCGGCTAGGTCTTGAATCTTTCCTGATTTCAACCCCATTTCAGCCATCTCCCCATGTTTAACCATTTTAGAAAACGGTTTCATAGAAGGGAGCTTCTTGTATGTCTATGAATGTCATGACCATTTCTGATTCTGTCATGGCAGGACTAACTTGGGCAGCCAGGCGTCTCCACCTCTGGGTATACTCTCTGAAAGACTCATTAGACTATTTTTTTGATCTTGGTAATTTGATACCGATCGGGAGCCATCTGAGTTTGAAAACTGTATTGAGTGAGGAAGGCATGTGCTAGCTCTTCCCAGCTGTGAATTTTTGAGTTGTCGAATCTTGTGTACCACTTAACCAAGCTTCTCCAGTTTGACTCTTTTGGAACAATTGCATTCTGAGTTTTTCATCCTCTGCATAGGATCCCAGTTCACCAATAAAGACTTTTAAATGTGTATAAGGATCCCCTAACCCATCATATTTTTCAAAGTCAGGAGTTTTAAATTTTTTTGGAAAGTGAATACCAGGAAAAATACATAGATCAGCATATGAAACACTCCCGTGTGTTCCAATTCCTTTGATAGTGCGAAGGTTCTCTTCCATTTGGAGGACTTTCTTTTTGATGTCACTATTGTCTGGATCTCCAGTGGGATGGGCAGCATCATGAGTTTTGTTGGTCGTATCCAACTGTGGTTCCGGTATGGTAATGACCGGGTTTTCCCCTTATGTAGAGGGCTCAGTATGTATGGGTATTTTCTGACCCTAGGTAGACTGGTGTAATTCTTTTAATAGAACAGCCAAATCCGTAATCTGTTTACTTAATCCGTCGAATTCTTTGTGAGAAACTGGATTAAGTTCATTCTGGTCGGATGACGACATGATTGACTGTAGGCCTGTTGCCTTTTTGGACATTGACCGGGTAGTAGGTCCGATTGATTCCTTGCGAAAGACTAGCAAAGTTTAGTCCTTAGGGAAGGTGTATAATAACATGCTATGTGATGTGTCCATTTTTTGGGGTTTTATCCTACAAAACGGGTGTCAGCTATTTGTAGCATGTATGTGGACCCATTGCTTCATATTTCTCATTACGTGGAGATAGATATGGAATGAAATTACAAGTAATTGTGTTTACAAGTAATTGAAATGAGAGGATGAAGAGACTTTCCTCCGTTTTGGGTTTATCAGAGGCTGACCTACCTTAGGTTACTCTCGCGGCTTTTAGGCATGAAGGTTCCCAAATCATCGCAATCTACTAGACGGGAAGTTAATCCGGTCTTTCAACTGGAGCGACTTTGGGTGGTGCCTTTCCTGAGCCTCAGAGAATTAGTCTTCTCACGAGTCCAGTAATCAAACACCGATGGGATAGCCTCCTGGTGGAGGGACCACACAACATACAATCACATACATCGCGTCTCACCGTATAAAATGATGACATGTGCGAAGCACTAATATCATAAGCAGTTTATAGTGCGAAGCACTAACATCACACGCAGATATGATCCGAAGCACTAAGTTCAAACAAGACATGCATTCGTACACATTCATCGAATGTAAATGAAACATCCACACACAAGCAGATAACAGTTTTGAAAAGATTGTAAGAGCGGCTTAAGTCCTCTTACTGGAGTTCCCAGCAGAGTCGCCACCTGTCGACGCCGAGATTTTTTGGGTGTCCTTTTCACGTTACTTGTTCTTTGGTGTTCTCATTTTAGGTGAGATTTGTTTAAAAAAACAAGTGAAAAAGGTCCGACATGTATAATGTTGACGATGGGACTGTTAAGAGTCGCCAGTTGGTTTTTTAAATGGTTGTACCAACACAACCGAGAAAAGGTTTTCACATTGACCCAATGATGTGACACTAATATACGGGTCAGTGAAACCGAGATTCGTTTAGGGTCCGGGGAGTTGATTATGCGGGGGGAAGGTGTTAGGCACCCCCCGACATCCGTGTTACCACGGTGACCGCCTCATTTCAAGAAACTATTATCTGAGTGTGTGTGTGTGTGTGTGTGTGTGTGTGTCAATGTGTGTGCTATATATATGAAAGTCAAGCGAGGCCTCGTTCAACCTATATACACAGGATTTGAATTTATGTAAAAATTCAGTTTTTAACAAGATATGGCAGTGATGTTTTATAAAAGAGATTTTTCAAACCCTGATGCTCAATAGGAATTGAGACCTTTTACACTCCCATTTTTATTAAGTGATCGGCTGGATTGATTTTATTTTACGAATGCGAGGCATCCGTATGAAAATAATATACAAAATAATGCTGACCACCTCGTGGGTATGGAAACCATCTGAGGAAATTCAGACATCGCAGAATAATTTACAAGTCGCCATAAATTTGAAAAATGTCCATCACGAGAACCGAATCTAGATCCAATGGGATGAATCTGTGATCACATGATTCCTAGGCTCACAAAATACTGCAGTTTATATGAAAGAAGAAAGCAGGTATATATATAAAAGAGGTAAATATATATATATACAAACATGATCACCAACCACGAAGCACCTCCATGGGGATCGAAATGTAAATAAAGTCATTAAAAAGTTATCAACCGCCACGGAGAAACTCCAAAGGGACAAAATATAAATAAAGTAGAAGCGATCAACCGCCACGAAGAAAACTCCAGGAAGCGATATAATATATATATATATATATATATATATATATATATATATATATATATATAAAAGCAGTAAATGCATCGGATATAAAATCCAGGCTCATCGAACAGAGTTCAACCACAGTTCATATATATAAGTATATATATATAAAAGCAAATAAATGCACCAGACCGAAGTCTAGGCTCATCAAACAAAGTCCGACACACAGTTAATATATATAAGTATATATATATTAAAGCAAGAACGCCTCTCGCATCAAAGTCAGGCTCAATCGAGGCATAACTTGATAGTGTTAGTCAATATATATATGTAAATATATATAATATATATATATATATATATACAGACTGAAATGAAACCATGGACCGAAGTCCAGGCAAAAGCAAGCAACACGACTCTTAATGTGTAGAAGGGTGTGTGCAAAGATGAAGAGAAAGACTCTAAAGTGTGTGAGAAGGCTTACAGCTGACTGATAAAAAAGGCTTCTATATCTTTAGAGTGGGTAAACACTAGGCTTTTGTGGGTACAAAAGAGACTATGTATGAGCTCACACGTGTTTGAAAGTGGGAAAATACACTGTATGGCGAGTGCAGAGCAAATTGTGCATGGTTTCCCCGTCTTTTTTCTCATAAAAATCAGCACCCCAAGCCCTCTATTTATAGGTAATATGAGCCGCATGTGTACCTGCGGATGAGCCGCAGGTGTACCAGAGGCGGTTGGGTCGGCCCGGTTTTATCGGGTCGAGTCATCTCGAAGTACGTGTACTCAGGCACTATAATGTCCACTCGGATTTTGAGAAGTACAATTCGGGCATCCGTTTTGAGGTATTCAGGACCTATTTTGGACCTCCGTTGTCGTGAGTTGTACGATGGCATGTGATTAGAGTTTGTACGAAGTCTATGAAGATGGGACGATGACCTCCGGTCTTCAAGCTTCAACTTTCATCCGTTACCCCGCATAATAGTCACACGGGATTGGTTAGCCTTGTGGGACATCGTTGCGTAGAGACGAGACGTGGCATCATTTTGGACGAGATGACGATGTTGCCCCTCACCGGTGTTATCGCCGGATTGGGCCGATAAAGCATACGTTGCTCAGACTTCGCTGAGATTGGACTGCTGCATTAGTTGAAGGTCCTCATTGTCATCTTTGAGGTGTGCTTTTCTTCCCGATGTTATTGCCGGGTTGGTACAGTGTATCTCGTTGTGAGTGCCGAGATTGAAGCTGATGGCATTTGAAACAAGAATTTTCGGGGTTATCTCCGAAACTGTATTCCTTGGGGTTATCACCAAGGTTGGTGGCTATTCCCATGGTTGGGATTGAGACTGGATACCTCGCTGTCATCTCCGAGATTAATCGGTCTTCTCAGGTATGTGTTCCGGTATGGTATCTGCAGGCCTTGGGGTTACATCCGAGGTTAAAATCGTTACTCCCAGATTGCGATCCGAGGTTGACGCTGCACTTCCGGTAGTATCCGGTATGAATTTGGATTGTCTTTCAGGGTTCTCTCTTAAAAGACGAATCTGTCCTCCTGCAATGTTAGTAACAGTAGTACAGAAAATTTCGAGTGTCTACAATGTCTAATGTGGAATGTGGTGAAATAAGTTTACTTGTATTAATTTATTATTATTTCGAACTATTTTATTTTATAATTAGTTCGTTATTTTATTTTAATTATTATTATCATTGTAATAATACGATGTATTATCCCTTTTTGGTCATCAGATTATTACAATAATAATTATTAAAATCTTAATTATTATTATTATTATTATTTTAATTATTTAAAATTTATTATTATTATTATTACAATAATAATTATTACAATTATTATTATTATTACAATTCCTAGTACAGTGGCCAAAAAGTTTATTATTTCATCTTCACATGCATAGAAACGATGCTAGGTTGTTAAAATATTAGTCTTACATAAATTTTAGCATGATAGGTAGTTAGTCCAATGACTTTTGTTGGAATATAAGGTTACTAGTTTGGAGAGGTCACAAGTTCAACACTCGTTAGCAACATTTTGTTTAAGGAAATTTTATGCAAAGAATATACACAATCAAGATTCATCTAGCTTTTTGGACGAAAATTAAAAATAATGACCATTTTGTAATTTTTGAGAGTACAATTATTCGATTGTAATAAAAAAAGTTTCGGTAACCACAATAAAAATCGGACTCTAGTACAGCGACCAAAAAGTGTATTATCCCAATATTTGTAATTTAATGTGTAAATATTGTATGTGTGCAGTAGTATTGTAATGTGTATAAATATTTGTAATTTAAAATAGAGCATTTAGTAATTAAATAAGTTCTTAAATTCAACAGTTTACATTGAATATGTGATTATTTTTATTTTTAAAAAAATATTTGATTAAAACATTAATAATATGCTTATAGAGAGTTTCAATTATAATATATTGTGTAACTCTTCAAAAAGTCTACTAATGAAAAAATTTAATTAATTTAACGATATTTTAAACATGAACAAATGAAATGTTACATAAGATTAAAACTAAATTGTGTGTATTTAATAAGGATATATATATATATATATATATATATATATATATATATATATATTATTCAATACAAATTTCAAATAGGAATACTGAATTCTAATATATTTAAAGTTTTTCGTTTTCATTGGTATTTTTGTTTGTGCATCATAGATTCATTTGTAATATCTTATCAAATTCATAAACTTACAATAACTTCTCAAATTCGCAAAGTTTCTTTAAATAAACTACAATGAAGAGATTTTATATCTAGTTGTTTTATTATATAAATAATTGGTGGTTATCAAGAGCATAAGTTAAAAAGCTACGAAGAGCTCTCGAGGGAAGTGTATACAAGTATTAAGCTATATTTATTTATGTCTGAATGCATCTGAATGAGTTTGAATTTGACCGAATAAGTCATTTCAGACTATTTGTTTTATATTTTTTTAAACTCTAAATGTGTCTAAATGATTCAGACAAAAAATTATGGCTAAATTAATAAGAAGTAATGTTAAATGATGTTTTTACTTGCATTTTATTCAGCCAAAATTTGTTATGTACAAATTGCGTTTGATTTTTCTTTAATAAATTAGTAACCAATTTAATGAAAGTTGTTATAATGTTTTGTTTTAATTTTATGGACCGATAAAATGTTATTAATATTTTTTTGTTTTTTTCCTAAAATTATATTACTAATAACATACTTCATTAAAAAACTGTTCAAAAGGTTTATATGTTTGTTTGAGTCATAATTGAATTCTACTTGTTTGTTTTATTATTTATTTAAGTATATGCATATGTGTGCTCACTACAAGAAATTGGGGCTCTTGCGAAGGAAATTTTGTGAGTGAATTGTTTCCTTCTCAAATAAGCCTTTTTTGTGAGGGACTAAATGAAGAAATTATTTTTTATGAAATAAATTTTATTCACAATATGTAATTAGTGACAATTATTTTGTTAGGGAAAAATTCTTCATTACTTTGCTTGAAGTAAATCTTAGAGAATCAATGATATATTTTCACAAAAATATTTCTAATTTTAAAGATATATATTAAATTAATATAAAATAATTTTTAAAATTTTAAGTATATATTCTATTAAAGGTACATGTTAATCATTTTAATTACATTAACTAAAGTTTAAAATTATAAACTATATTTGGTATACATATATACATAAATATTCGATTTCAGTTATATTCGATTTATTTTTTCAAATTATTCTTTTCGGTTTTGATTTTAAAAAGTATAATAATTGCCATTACCGAACAACCGAACTTTAATACTTAAAAAAATAATAATTGTATAATATTATCCAATATCTACCATACTACCACTACGAGTATTCTGTATGTTACATCATTTTGCCCTAGCCGCTCCCAGATCTCAAATAAATTCCTCAGCCTCTTCTTGCCTCTCGAGTCTCGACTGTGAAGTGTGAGCTGTCGATTGTCTATCTCACATCCTCTCCGGCCTCTGCCTCTCTCCATCTCATTATCCGCTCCGGCCTTCGCCTCTCGACTCTCACTGTCTGTCGCACCGTCTCACCTTTCGCAGTCCGGCTCTCTTCGACTCTCCCTAGTCCCACTCCAGGTAAATTTTCATGCACTAATCACTATCAAGATTCGAGTGCATGACTGCATGTTGTTTTTATTAGTAATTTAGACTATATTAAAAATGTTGGGGGACTTTTGGATTTGTATTCTTTGACTATCATTATAATTATCAAAATTTGGGGGACTTTTGGAATTGTTATGGCCTATGGGCTTGATGCTTGATGATTGTTCTTCTATGGTGAATTGTAAACAATTTGAGTTGCATATTTTTTAAAGGTGTGAGTTGGTATATTAGGACTTACTGTTTATTTGATATTGTTATTGTGTTGGGATGTGATTTCCTCTCCCTTTCCTTTCCTTTCCTTTCTTTTTCCTTTTGGCTTTAAATTACTTGAATTTTGAAAATTTTGTACAAGTAAAATATTCAATTCTTATGGGACAAAAATTTGCTTGGTCAAAATGAGAAATGGATTCTAGCAGAATGAACGATATAGAAAAGCTAACATGGCTAATATAAGAATTTAATCTAAATATGACTTGATTTTCTAACTGTTGATCATAGCTAAGACTTTCACTACTTCCAGGATGCCGATGGGCGATGGTTGCAAGAAACTCTATTTTGAGCAGCCTATTGAACCTGAAATGGAAAGGGTTATAACTTTTAAATGCAGTCTCATATGCTATATAAAACATATTTAAAAATTTTTCTAATTTGGTATATGAGCTAGAAGTAATAAGGTCGTATAATAAACATGTTAGAAATTGAAAATTTGTGAACTGCTGACCTTAAAATGAAAATTCAAGGTTAGCTAGGATGTTCAAAAAATTCTGGGCTTTTGGTATGCTATAGTACACTGAATAAGCTTTCCATAGACTTTGGAACGGACTAATTCCGACTTCAGAGCAACGAGTTATACCCGTTCAAAACAGTGGTGTTAAATCTGTCTAACAAATTCAGAGCAGTCCCCTTGCACGAATTTTCTGGAATTCTGTGTTTTGAATTTGGAAATGGTCAAAGAATGAAAGTTGTAGCCTAAGAATCGCTCAAAAATGTTTTGAAACGAAAAAGTTATGACTGTTTGAGCAAGAGAGGGTACAGTTGGAAAAAAATTGAAAACTGTTTCGATATGGCAGTTTTAGCCCTCTATTTAACCTGTCTAAGATGCCCAAATTAGAAGAGTTCTATTTTTAAAAATAATATGATATACCCTTTATAAGATGCTAAATTTTGGTTTCCAATGGACTTGTGATTTGCAAACTAGAAAATGGAAAAGGAGGCCAGAGAGCAATATGGTTTGGTCAGTCTATGTGGTTGGCTTTATTTTGTTTTAGACCTTTGAAATTTGAACAACACGAATGCAATAAATTGAATTGAAGTTGCTGGGATTTAGTAAGGATACAAGAAAGGATATAAAGTGCATATAACATGCTAAAAGTTATGGCAGTTGAATTGACACGTGAGGAAAGTAATTATTATTTAGAGTGAGAGGTAAGTGTTGTAGCCATAGGGCAGCATCAAGCAGCCACAACACACTATTTTGGCAAATGTGGGCAGCCAATTTGAGTTAGAAATATAATGTGAGGATTAAGGTGTATCAAAGTAGGAACTAAAAGAAAGGGTCACTACCCACCGGCAACAACTTATAACCAAAGACGGCGTCACAAGAAAATAGATGCTACAAAGAAAATACCAAAGAATAAAGAAGCATCAACTAGTCACTACAACAAAGAAAGAAAGACCATTTGTGGTTCTGTTTTTTATCATAAGTAAAGGGCAACATATAACATTAGGAAACTGCTATGGCAGTTTTGGGGCAGCTCAATTTAAATTAAAAATGTAATTGGAGCGAATTAGTGAGCAAAGGAGAGGCAAAGTTGCTGCACATTTGCAGCAGCAGTGGTTAGTTAACTGCTAATGCAGTGTAAAGCCACACTAAAATTAATATAATTCCACACTCGGATTGTATCGTTTTCTTAAATGGATTACTGTGTAAATATCTAATTCATGTTTATAAAAAAATAAAGTTGACCTTATATTCCCTTAGATGTTCGGATTTTACTTCAAAAGGTTTGTCTATTGGGAACTTGCTACTACTTATCTGTTTCATGTATTTAACATATTGGCTATCATGACTCTCCCTTCACCTTCTATGTTTGTTGTTGTGTCACATAAAAGTTTACTCCCTCATTTTCAGGTGGAAAGGTGTTACCCGCTGGTTCAAACCATTGGACTAGGTTCAAATTGAGAGGAAACAACATAACAAGGTATAATTCTGTTGCATATTAATTTTCTGGTAAACTCTTATATCGATGCTTATGTAACAAATTTGAAAAGAAGCAAGTAATGTGACTTTTCAGTAAACTAAGATATCTGGTGGTTAATTTAACATAATTATGCAACCAAATGGTGATGACTAATATGCACACTATAATGAAAAAGAAAATAACAGAACACTTTTAGATGTCTTGAACCTGTTCATATTTTCATTTATATTATGCAGTCTTGTTTCTGTTATTGATGATAGAGGAATAAAGTTTGGGAAGGCCATGTTCCACGATCTCACGGGAGTAAAAAAGACAGTGGTAGATAAAGATAATATTCTTCACTGGCCTGTTCTTCTTCTATATGCAGAGGTTATGTCCAACGATTTTATTGAGGTCTTCTGTGAGACTAATATGTTTTCAACTCATCTTTACATGATATCCTTTTCTTTCAAAGTTGAGGTTTTTGTAGATCCATATACAGTTATGTGCTTGTAGAATTAAAAAAATGCTATAATTTTATTTATTACTGATAAAACTTATTTGCTATCCTTAGTCTCCAAACATGTTTTTTGAAGGTAGTCCTCCACTTCTATGGGATAAAGAAAATGATTACACCCGTGAAGCTGTTGAGCTGTACTATGAGGTGTGTAGATGTTTTGTGTCTCTACTTTAATTTTTATGAGCTGGTGTTGCTTAGTTATTTTCACAAAAAGGAGATATTGTTATAGTTCCTGATAATGTGCTTCAAAAGAAAAAAACAACTTGCCTTACCACTTAAAAATTCCCAAGTTATCAATAAATATGTCTTTCCAATGTCTGCTGCAAAATGTTGAATTCTAGGTAAATAAATCTATGATGTTTGTGATTATAGCTAGCATCTTTGGGGCATATACTGTATGGAAATTTGTCGTCTCAAGAAAAGTTTTTTCACATTGACTAATAGCCTCAACTTTTTCATAATTGTTGTCGTTTCTATATAGAAATCTATACATTATTATTTAAGATTGTGTGATGGTATTTAAGATTGTGTGATGTTTGTGGTTGTTGAATGTGACTGAATTCTGACTTGAGGTCAACATATAATAATAATCTACAAGTCTTGTAACAGAAAATATGTTTACCACTATGCTTACTGAAATTAATTCATGAAATGACCGATTAAGATTCCAATTTTTTCTTGTAACAGAGCAATCATATAGTCGCACTGAAAGTTCATTTTTTATTTGGATTTGTAGCAAATGATATTGTGATTGCCTATTTGTCTTTTTCTGTTTATGAGCAATACGGTGTACATTAGTACCATGTAGCAAGTAGCAACTCTATTGTCTTTGTGTATTGATTTTGGCACTAAGTGCCTCTGGTGACCTATTTGCTTCATTTTCCTAACTTGGTATTTTTTTTAAATATGTGCAGGAAGACTGTTTCTACGACTTGTCTTACAATATTGGGTATGAAATTTGCGTGCTACATTTACAGATGACAAAGGACGAAATTGTGAATTGTACTCTCTCTAAATATGTAGATATATACTTTGATTGAAGAACTGTGGTAGCTTTAGATGGTTAATTATAAAGATAATAAATGATTATGTAGTGGATGATTTTATTAAGTTAATAATATTTTAGTTTTTTGTATTTTTGCCATTATTTGCTATGGGGACATTGATCCAGCCAGGTACACAAAAAGAATGTAAAATTTTGATTTGACAACAATATAATTCGTTATCAAAGCATTGAACAAGTTTTAATATAGCAACAATTATTTATACATTTAGCAAAATTATTTCGTTGCTAATGACATTAAAAATATAATATTTGGCAACGAAAAATTAACCTAATAACAACGGAGAGGATATTATTGCTAATACTAAAATAAAAGGCAACATTTTTTATCGTTGCAAATCATATCACCTTTAATTTGCACGTAAAAAAAACGAAAACATATAATGTCGCTGCTAATCGATTTACTTTCGTTGCTATTGAAAATAACCAAAGAACAAACATTTTCGTTGCTGATTCAGCATAATGTCGTTGCCAAATAATATAATCAGCAACGAAAATTGTTGCTAAAAAGTTTACATTCCGCAACAAAAGCAAGATTCGGCAATAAATTTCATAATTTACTACAACGAAAAATGTCGTTGCAAAATGGTGTCAATTGCAACGAAAATGCATGGTCGTTGCAAAAAAAAGAGTTCATTTCGTTGCCAATTAGTAGGCTTTTGCAACGAAATGGGGTTTTGAACAACGAAATTTTAATTATTCTGCAACAATACATTTTGTTGCTAAAGGATCAATGTCTCTGTACGAAAGCCAAATTTCGTTGGAAAAAGTATTACTTTTGGCAACAATAAAAATACGTTCGTTGCGGAACAATTAGCAACGCTCATTGCACAACGAAAGACGCAACGACAGTAAAGTCGTTGCCAAAACCCTTTTGTAACGAAATTTGGCACCTTTAGCAACAAAAATCGGTTGTTGTTGAAGCCCCATTTTTTTGTAATGGTAGCATGTGATGCTGTGTATGAATGGTGAAAGGTTCAAGGCATAAGGTGTAAGGTAAATTTCGGGGACGAAATTTTTAGAAGAAGGGGTGAATGTGACAACCCGAGAATTTAGAAAATTTTTAAAAATTATAATTAATTGATTTAAGGTTCAATAGTAGGATCTAGACAGAAAATAAGTGTATGGAATTGTCAGTTCTGAAAAGAAATTTCAAGGATTTCAAAATTTTTGGACAAAACTTGAATAATTTGGTAGACTGTAAGTGATAGTTTGGTAATGAGGTATAAGATTTTGCTGGATTTAAAATTCTTGTGAGGAATTATCAAGGTTAAGTATCTAAGTGTATACGAGTCGGTATATGTAATCATAAATGTGAACAGTAAATTTTTATGTGTATAATTTACGGTTAAGGATCAAATCTTGATCAGATAAGTTACATAGGTGACAAACTCTAAAATTGTAATGAGAACGTTAAGGGTTAAGTTATTTAACCCTAATCAGTAATTTTATATGTGAACATTTGTGGTTTAAGGATAAGATCTTGAGCAGATAAGTTGTAACTTTAACAAACCCTAAGGTTATGTTAAACATATGTTTATTAAGTTAGAAAACTTTAATGAACTGTTAGAAACCCTAACGATCGGATCGAAAATGCTAATTTTAGTTTTGAAAGTCCGAAACCCTAATTCGGATATTCAAAACCCTAATTTGGAAATTCAAAAGGTAATTTTAAATGACTAAGTGTAAAATGTTATGAGATAAAATGGAAATATCCAAAATACCCTTTAAGTTATAGGGGAAAAGATAAAAATACCCTTAGTGAATGCGAAATGACTAAAATACCCTTTTTAAAAAAGTTAAATAAAAGATTTGCAAAATCTTGGTGAGTCATCTATATAGACACCACATGTGTTTTATATTAGCAAGTTATCAGCAAAATCATTGCCAGCTTGCACATTTGGATTCATTAAATCAAAATTCAAAGTTTATAAGTTAAGTAATAAACTTACTTTACTTCTCATTTTGTCCAAGCCTTTTCTCTCTCTTCACTTTCGAATTCTAAAGTGAGAAGGAGTGAGAAACAAAGTTATGATCACCACTTAGCACTTCAAGAACAGCAACCAATGATCAGAAATTAAAATCAAAGCTAGAAAGGTATAAAACCCCAAAACTTGAAAATCACATGATTTGGTGTTTGATGTTGTTGTTAGATGTTTAGAAGCGTGTATAAAGATGTTATTTAGTGATCCAAGAAGTTATATCAAGGATCCATAACATCTAGAAGCCAAAATCTCAGTTTTTCAAACTGACCAAGAAACCTAATTTTAAGGCCTGACAGCCATATGTCATGGCCTCTAGATATGTCTTTGTTAAGTGTTATGGGTGTTAGATGTTATAGACCTGTTCTTTGTCATACGGAGAGTAGACTGGAAGTGGAATCACATCCATACCATGTCTAGATCTCAAGTTATAAGCAGTCAAACATGGTTGACCAACCATGGGAGACTGAATTTGGGCAGCCCAGATTTGCCCAGATGGCTCTGACAAGCTTTTGCAAGCCTCTGATCTTGCTGTTATTTGCTCATTTGGCTAAGTTGTTGTTGCTATGTTGTAGACTAGTATGTAGACTACAAATACCTGCCATTAGATCACTTAGATCATAACCAGGGTTAAAGTTAATCAAGGTCAAACATGCGTTGACCACCAGCTTTGAAGAATTCTGGGAAACCCAGAATTCGCTCAAGAACAGTTTTTCGGCCTACTTTGACCAGCCCATATCTTGTGTAGATGATGCTGTTTTGTTGCTATGATGTTATGTAGTTGTACTCTGACATCAATACTACAAGTGTGAACCTTTATATCACACAAAAAAGACATGTAGTGTAAGTTATAAGGATCGAGATTAGGCACCTAAGACTGTTCTTCAATTCTGGAAAACCCAGAAATTGAAGAACAGGGCTGACAACACTTTTGAGAGCTTAGATCTCTCTGTTAGGATATATGATGGCCATAAAACTTGATTGTAGTTGTAGAATTGCATGAATACTACAATCTGGAAACTTTAATAAGCCTAGAAATAAATTAGAACATTGATTTATAAACGGTCAAACCTCATGCCTTGATGACTGACATGAAATTCTGGAAAACGGCCAAGAACACCTATAGCGACGGTTCTGTCGCTATAGGGCCCTTTTATTAATTATTAAATTTTGAAAATTATTTATTTTATTTAATAAATAGAAAAAATAGTTTTTAATTATTAAAAATACATAATAAATTATGAAAAATTATTTTAAAGCCTTAAAATTAGTTTTTAATTATTTAAAGTACATTTCATAAATATTTAATATTTTTGGAATATAAATGGTATTTAATTTATTTAATTATAATAATAAATAAATTATTTAAAAATGATTTTAATACGTGAAAAATCATGAAAATTGATATTATGGTGTGAGAAAATATTTGAAGTTATTTTTAATAACTTTTGATATTTTGTGATGAATTTCATTAATAAATTAATATTAATAGTAATTAATTTATTTAATAAATATATTAAATAAATTAAGAAAAAAATAGAATTAATGATTTAAAAATCATATAAAAATGATTTAAGTGTTATAAAAATATTTTAAGTTATAAAATATAACTTTTGATATTTTTCATGGAAATATAAATATTTTAATATTAATATCAATTATCTGATAATGGATTTAACTGCTTAAAAATTATATAAATAGGATTTTAAAGTATTAAAAATACTTTGATATATTATAAATATATTATAATATTATGGTATGATTTTCATTAATATTTAGTATTAAATAAATATTAATGATAAAGGAATTATGTGGTATTTAATTCGTATAAATACGTTTTCAATGATTGAAAATTCATGACAAATGTTAATAATTATCTAAAATTTTTTACGAATTTATGAAAAATATTATGACTGCTAATAAATTATCTTAGATAAGGGTTAAGTGTTTAGACAGAGTTTAATTGAACTTAAACTCGATAATTGTCCGACAAAACCGTCGGAATGTTTGAATTTTGTTGGATTCAACTCAAACTGAAATAGTTTGACTTGATGATAAGTTTTATGTGTTGTATAGACTGATAGGGTTATGTGTTATGTGTTTAGATTATTCTATATATGTATATATGTATATATATATAATAGTATTATATTGTGATGATATTATTCTAATATTGGAGATCTATATTACTAATATTAGGTCTTCGGATAAAGCATTATAAATTGCATAGCGGTAATCAACGGTTCATGCAAGTTTTACTTAACTCTACTAAGAGTTGTTTCATTAAGATATGCGTATAGTTAATCATTGTTGATTGCCATTGTAAAATTATTCTCTGTACATATTGCATTTATAAGTCAGGTATGAAAGGCTGATCACCTTCATTACCCTTCGGTCCATATATATTTGTTCATGTTATATACTTGTTCAGTCAAAAGTTTGTTCCTGCTAGTTCACAATTATATTGTTTAATTATAGCCATCTTATTATTCAGATTCTGTCAATCATGATATATCGTTAAATTATTGAACTTAAACTTGCTGGGCAATCTTATGCTCACCCTTGCTATATCATGATAAATATTGCAAATTAAGACGAATACGTAGTGTGATGCCCCCAAAATTAGGTATACATCACCCATCTTGGGTCGCCGACATATGGTACAAAAATTCAAATACAACTTACTAATACAATGCAACAATACGACAAAACATAACCTGTGAGTTTGAATACAATTATTATCTACTAGAGATTATACAAACTCAAAAGGAGTCCTCATTACAATTATTAACACACTATTTCACGTAATAGTGAGGACTACTAATGTTATCCTCTCGGACCGCCACTCGCTCCCCGACTAGTCCTCGCTATGTTCTCATTTCTTGAGAAACAATGAAAGAAAGGGTGAGCTCAACTAGCCCAAAGAAGAATATTATGACTAAGATAATGCAGAATAAATTATCGTTAGCCTTCAACACTGTTAAACTGATAAAATATAACAACATCAAGTTTAACTGCAAGCGGATCAAGCAATCCATTAAAAGAGTCAAGTAGAGAATAGAATCTACTATATTTTATTATTTAAAAAGTTTTTCATTACTTTTATCGCTGAGACTCAACTTAATAAATAATCCACATCATCCCTGCACTACGGCCAAGGATATTAATTAGGGTCACGACCATAAATTCCATACACTATGGGCCAAGGATATTTGTGTATTCATCAATGGTCATGATCATGCCAACAACTGTCCATCAATGCACTACGGGCCAATGAGGACTTTTTACACATCATTTGTAACATTACTACCATGATTACAATCAATAATCCTCGTCATAATCATACCAAGTCCATCCATGCTTTACAGGCCACAGATAACTTTCAAAAAAATATAAACATGAGGATGATGACAAGTTCAAGAATTAAGTTATTCAGGAACTAATAACGTCCAAATTGTCAACATGATACTGCTTTGTAGAGTAAAATTCAAGATTTCTTAGAAGAATATTTCCATAAAAAATACTAGATGAAGCGCAAATATCAAGGATATTCCACTAATTTTATGGAGTATATAAGTCAAAATTTTAACCAACTAAGAATAATATGGAATGGAATAACAATAGAAATCACCATGCATGCGGTACTTTACATAGGCAAGTTATTCCAACAAAATAATAATAATGGAACCAGGTCAGGTGAAAATCACACCGACAGGATGTTCTAACAGAATAATAAAGAATGTAATAATAAAGATTTTAATCATGTCCCAGCGTAAAAGCACGCATGTGATGTTCCAACGGAAAATAAAGATGTAATAATAAAAAAAAGCGGAACCAGTTCTACAGATATAGCATGTATGGATGTTCCAATGGAATAATAAAGATGTAATAATAGAAGAATGTCACCACGATAGGGTATTCCGCGATACAAAAGTTATTCCAATGAATAATAAGAAAATGGAATAATGTAAGTTCTCTTCTCAAATACAAAAGAATAATATCCCTTACCGTAAAAAGAAACCAAATATAAAAGTAGTTAAGTAGCGTAATACTTTTCTTCTCTATCTCTATAGTCTCTCTCTATAGTTCAAAGAATTCGTAAGAAAATAATGAAGGAATGAGCTTCTATTTATAGGAAAATGGAATGCATAGTAACTAATCCATGAACGGTCCAGATTGATTTACTTTAATCTGACGGTCCATAATTAAAGCAAAATCTTTAAAATAAAATATAATATATTCTATTTATAATCTAATAAAATGAATAACTTTATAAAAGATTTTACTATGCAAACACTATGTAGTACTATGCAAACACTATGCATAATAAAATATAATATATTCTAATTATTATCTAATAAAATGATAACTTTATAAAAGTATTCTATTTTATATAAAAAGATTTTACTATACAAAACACTATGCAATACTATGCAACACTATGCATAATAGAATATAATATATTCTATTTATAGAATAACTTTATAAAAGTATTCTGCTTTTTATATAAAAGATTTTTGTATTATTAAATTAATAATACCAATAAAACCGAGTGACTTATCACGTAAGCATCAATAATTAATACCGTAGTGCTACTATGCAACCACGCCAGATTATCGTATTTTTAACAACACCGGATGTTTCAACAGTTAACGGTAAAACTTCCGCCATTATTTTCATTTTCTCAATCCGACAATAATTCCGTTGTGGGGTCCACCAATGATTGTGCCATCGTACGAATATTTCTTGTTTAAAATGAATATTCCCCGACCAATCGAATATTATATGACAACTTGCATACTTTGCAAAATTTATAAATATTACCCACAACTATAACATTATATCAATTTTACTCCATAATATTCAAAAATAATATTTATAGAAAATTCATCTTTATTCAAAAAGTTGGGGTGTAAGGATACCTTGATTTCATTTCAGATTCTAACTCCCAAGTTATTTCCTCAACATCGTGGTTTCTCCACAAAACTTTGACTTGAGGTATAACCTTGGAGCGTAGAATATGTTCCTTCTTATCCAAGATTTGAACAGGAACCTCTTCATACGTCAAATCTTTCCCTATTTCGTCCGGTTCTAACTCAATAATGTGGTTCAGGTCTTCCACATATTTACGTAGCATGGATATGTGAAAAACGTTATGAACATGAGAAAGCGAGTCTATAGGCCACAGTTCCTACTCGATCGAGGATTAAAAATGGGCCGATAAATCGAGGATTGAGCTTTCCTCTCTTTCCAAATCTCGTAACTCCTTTCCATGGAGCAACACGTAACAACACATGATCTCCTATATTGAATTCCACATCCTTTCGATGAAGATTAACATAACTCTTTTGTCAATCTTGTGAGATTTTTATATGTTGCCGGATTGTTTGAATCTTTTCTGTAGTCATACGTACCAACTCCGGTCCCAACAACGTTGCTTCTCCCACCTCATCCTAGCATATTGGAGAACGACACTTTCTTCCATACAACACTTCGAATGGAGCCATGCCAATACTTGCTTGATAACTGTTGTTATAGGAAAACTCCACCAATGGTAAGAACTTGTCCCAAATTCCCTTGAAATCAAGGACACAAAGTCTTAATAGATCTTCAAGAGTTTGAATAGTCCTCTCTCGATCGTCCAGTCCGCTTTGAGGATGATATGCCGAGCTAAATCAGAATCTGCGCTCCATAGCTTTACGCAAACTAACCCAAAATCGTGAAGTGAATCTTGGGTCTCGATCAGAAACTATAGATACTGGCATACCATTCAGTCTTACAATATCGTTTATGTACATACAAGTAAGACGTTCAAGTGTATAAGTTTCATGTATTGGTAAGAAGTGAGCAGACTTGGTCAATCTATCAGCAATGATTTGTCGCATCTATGCCTTGAGAAACCTTGGGAAGACCAGTAACGAAATCCATGGTAATGTGCTTCCATTTCCATTCTGGAATTTCAAGTGGTTGCAATGGACATTTTGGTACTTGATGCTCCGCCTTGACTCATTGACATGCTAGACACCTTGAGATAAACAACGCTATCTCTCTCTTCATATTGCCCCACCAAAATGTATGTCGAAGATCATGATACATTTTGGTACTCCCAAGATGGATTGCAAATGGTGTGTTGTGCGCCTCCATCATGATTTTATTCTTTAAATTAGCGTCGTTAGGAACACAAAGTCTGGAGTTGACTCGAAGTATTCCTTCTTCATCGATTCTTGCTTCCGGCATCGCACCTTCTTGGACTTTCTTCCTCATACGTATCAACTTCGGATCTGTAACTTGAGCAGCTTTAATTTTATTAATTAAGGTTGGTTCTACTCGTATATTCGCCATCATCACATGGGTCCCTGGAGTCTTTATCTCTATCTCCATCCGTTGTAAGTCATACAAAATGGGCCTTTGCGTTGACAATATTGCACTCGTACCCGCATATGATCTTCTACTCAATGCGTCAGCTACCACGTTCGCTTTTCTAGGATGGTACTGGATGGTATGATCATAATCTTTCAACAGTTCAAGCCAACGTCGTTGTCGCATGTTGAGTTTCTTTAAAGTGAAGAAATATTTGAGGCTTTTATGATCCGTAAAGATCTCCACTTTCTCGACATACAAGTAATGCCTCCAAATTTTAAGTGCGAAAACAACAGCTGCCAACTCTAGATCATAAGTAGGATAATTCCTCTCATATTCTTTGAGTTATCTTGAGGCATAGGCTACGACTTTCCTATGTTGCATGAGAACACATCCTAACCTTTTGTCCGAAGCATCACTCTAGATGACAAATCCCTCCGAACCAGACGGTATTGTCAGAACAGGTGATGAAATGAGTCTCCTTTTGAGTTCTTAAAAACTCTTCTCACATTCCTCGCTCCAACCAAACTTTGTATCTTTCCGAGTTAGCTGAGTTAATGGAGTAGTGATTCGAGAAAATCCTTCCACGAATCTCCGATAATAACTAGCTAAACCGAGAAAGCTACGTACTTCGGTCACTGATTTGGGTTGCTCCCAGCTTTGAATAGCTTCAATCTTTGCCGGGTCAACGGATATTCCATGACTTGATATTACGTGCCCAAGAAATGCTACTTCCTCAAGCCAGAACTCGCATTTCTTTAACTTGGCATAAAGCTTATATTCACGAAGCTTTTGGAGTATCAGCCTCAAGTGTTGCTCATGATCTACATGGCTTTTGGAATAAATAAGGATGTCATCAATAAAGACAACCATAAAGTGATCCAAATATTCCTTGAATACTCAGTTCATCATATCCATGAAGGTAGTAGGAGCATTAGCCAATTCAAAGGACATGACTAGGAATTCATAATGCCCGTACCGAGTTCTGAAAGCCTTCTTTGGAATATCATCAGTTCTAATCTTCAATTGGTGATATCTGAAATGAAGATCAATCTTTGAAAAGAATTTGGCTCCTTGCAACTGGTCAAACAGGTCATCAATACGTGGCAATGGGTACCTATTTTTCATGGTGACATGATTCAACTCCCGATAATCAATACAAAGTCACATACTCCCATCTTTCTTCTTCACGAATAGAACAGGAGCACCCCAAGGAGAAGTACTAGGACGAATAAAGCCAATGTCTAACAATTCCTGCAGTTGAGTCTTTAACTCCTGAAGTTCAATAAGAGCCATTCGATATGGGGCTTTAGAAATGGGTTTTGTACCGGGTTCAAGGTCGATACAAAATTCAATTTCACGCTCTGGGGGTAGGCCAGGAAGTTCTTCAGGGAATACGTTAGGAAATTCATTAACAATAGAAATATTATTCAAAACTGACGTATTTTTGTTTAGATCTGTGACATGAGCTAAGAAAGCTTGACATCCATTTTTCAATAAACGAATAGCTTTATGGCTTGAGATGACATGATTGATTTTAATGGTTTGGTTACTTGAATTCACATAATAGGTCGATTAGGAATATGAAAGCTAACAACCTTACGAAAACAATCAATTTTTGCATGATGCGTAGTTAACCAATCAATCCCTAGAATCACATCAAATGCAAGTATTTTCAAAGAAATAAGATCGACAGGTAACGTGCAGGTACCGATTTGAATCAAACAAGACTTATAAACTGTGTATATAATGAAGTTTTCTCCCAACGGGGTTTCAACAGATAAATCAAAATCCAATCTCTCCGGAGTCAAATTTAAACGTTGAGCGCAAGTAGGAGAAATGAAAGAGTGGGTAGAACCGGTATCAAATAAAGTATAAACTTTGCTAGAGTTTATGATTAGCTTACCCGTGATGACCTCGTTCGGGTTCCTTGCTTTCTGGTAGGTCACGACAAATGCTCTCCCTTACACCACCGGCTTTTACTTTTCTGGGACGGCCTTTGCTGCCTCCATCCTAGCTGAACTTGTCTTCGGTGAACGAAAAAATTGGGCTAGGTGACCTTCTCTTCCACAATTATAACACGGTTTGGATGGCATCGCGCAATTTGGACTGATGTGTCCCTCCCCTCCGCGTTTGAAGCATATGATAGGTGGTCTTTCTCCTTCCTTAACAACTAAAAAGTTTGGTTTGACGCCTTTCCATCATTGTTGAATCTCCTTCTTGAAATGTCCATTCTTATTGTTTTGGCCCTCGATTACCACCATCAAGTGGTTACCATTTCGCCCGTTGATTCCCTCCACGCTTGTTGTCACCGCTTCGATGATCGCTCTCACTAATATTATCATTTTGTTTACCGCTTCTTTTGTTGCGTTGACTGACTCGTTATCGCATTCCACCAATCGAGCCCTATTTACAACATCCAATACAAACACGCTTTATGAGAAATAAGATGTCGACGTATCTCCGCTCTTCAAACCTCTTAAAAACATTCGCCGCCATTCTCTTTCATTATCCACCAAGTGGGACGAAACCGGATAACTCCTAAATTTTGCCTTGTATTGCGACACAGTCATATTGTTTTGCTCCAATTTGATAAAATCGACCTCTTTCATGTGACGAATACTTTCGAAAAGTATTTGTCGTTGAACAACTCTTGGAACTTCTCCTAAGACATCTTCAAGACGTCAGTTTGAGTACGCTTTTACCGATTCCCACCAATGTCGCCTCTCAAGACAACATAAAGGCGCGGAAAGGAACCTTTGCTCTCTGAGCATCCCAAGACATCAAATATTTTGGTGATCTGCTTTATCCATGCTTTCGCCATAAGTGGTTTTGGCTCTCCCTTAAACTCTGGTGGTCCCAACTCCTTGAACTGTTTAGCAGTGACCGTCCGAGAGTTTCCAGTGTTTCCAACTACATTTTGGACAGGAGTCACTCTCGCCTGATGTTGCATTAATTGCATAAAGCCTCTGAACAGTCCACCGTTCATCATTTGGTCAGTGTTATTGCTTGCATGAGGATCGTCGCCTTCCTGATGCACATTCTCCTGATTATTGATATGTGGAGACTCAACGGTCTCTTGTGCTCCATTGCTATTTTCAACATTCTCGGATGTCATTTTCAGATACTGCCACAAAACAAAGGTTCATTAACATATAACATATTATCCATATACTTTAACCGACCAATTAAATACCAAATAAACTTAGGTAGGTCATACTAGCGATGGAATTCCCAGTCTCTCCCCTCCTAGTTCTAGTCTCACATCTTAGCCAGGGATCATATCCCTAAGCTTTGATACCAACTGTGACGCCCCCAAAATTAGGTATACATCACCCATCTTAGGTTGTCACCCGATACATGGTACAAAATTCAAATACAACTTACTAATACAACTGCTGTAGTATAATACGACAAAACATAACTGTGAGTTTGAATACAATTATTGTCTACTAGAGATTATATAAACTCAAAAGGAGTCCTCATTACAATTATTAACACACTATTTCACGTAATAATGAGGACTACTAATGCTATCCTCTCGGACCGCCACTCCGCTCCCCGACTAGTCCCTCGCTATGTTCTCATTTCAAGAGAACAAAGAAAGAAAGGGTGAGCTCAACTAGCCCAGTAAGAAATATTATGACTAAGATAATGCAAAATAAATTATCGTTAGCCTTCAAGAGTATTAAACTGATAAAATATAACAACATCAAGTTTACTGCAGCGGATCAAGCAATCCCTTAAAAGAGTCAAGTAGAGAATAGAATCTACTATCTTTTATGATTTAAAAAGTTTTTCATCACTTTTATCACGAGACTCAACTTTTAATAAATAATCCACATTATCCTCAGACTACTACCAAGGATATTCATTAGGTCACAACCACAAATTCCATGCACTACGGGCCAAGGATATTTGTGTATTCATCAATGGTCATGATCATGCCAACAATCGTCCATCAATGCACTCAAGGCCAATGAGGACTTTTTACACATCATTTGTAACATTACGGTCATGATTACAATCAATAATCCTCGGTCATAATTATACCAAGTCCATCCATGCTTTATAAATGCCACGATGACTTTCAAAAAATATAAACATGAGGATGATGACAATGATATAAGAATTCAATTAAACAAGTTCAAGAATTAAGTTATTCAGGAACTAATAACGTCCAAATTGTCAACATGATACTGCTTTGTAGAGTAAAATTCAAGATTTCTCAGAAGAATATTTCCATGAAAAATACTGGATGAAGCGCAAATATCAAGGATATTCCACTAATTTCGTGGAGTATAGAAGTTAAAATTTTAACCAACCGAGAATAATAAGGAATAGAATAACAATGAAATCACCATGCATGCAAAGATTACTTGACATAAGCGGTTATTCCAATGTAATAATAATAATGGAACCAGTCAAAATGAAAATCACACCAAATGTAATAATAAAGAATGGAATAATAAAGATTTAACCAGTCCCACAGAAAGCATGTATAAGATGTTCCAACGAAAAATAAAGACAAAATAATAAAAACGGAACCAGGTCCACCGTATAGTACAGACAGGATGTTCCAACGGAATAATAAAGATAGAATAATAGAAGAATGTCCCCACGTATAGGGTATTCCGTGTATACAGGTTATTCCAACAGAATAATAAAGAAATGGAATAACAGAAGTTCTCTTCTCAAATACAAAAGAATAATATCCCTTACCGTAAAAGAAACTGAATATAAAAGTAGTTAAGTAGCAGAATACTTTTCTTCTATCTCTCTATAGTCTCTCTCTATAGTTCAGTGAATTCGTAAGAAAATAATGAAGGAATGAGCTTCTATTTATAGGAAAATGGAATGCATAGTAACTAATCCATGAACGGTCCAGATTGATTTACTTTAATCTGACGGTCCATAATTAAAGCAAAATCTTTTAAATAAAATATAATATATTCTATTTATAATGTAATAAAATGAATAACTTTATAAAATATTTTACTATGCAAACACTATGCGTACTATGAAACTATGCATAATAAAATATAATATATTCTAATTATTGTCTAATAAAATGATAACTTTATAAAAGTATTCTGCTTTATATAAAAGATTTTATTATGCAAAACACTATGCGCACATTTAACTACGTATACTGACACTATGTATAATAGAATATAATATATTATATTTATAGAATAACTTTATAAAAGTATTCTGCTTTATATAAAAAGATTTTCTCAGATTATTACATTAATAATACCAATAAAATCTAGCGTGACTTATCACGTAAGCATCAATAATTAATACATTGTGCTACTACGCAACCACGCCAGACATCGCATTTCTTTTAACACCGTGTGTTTCAACAGCTTAACAGAAAACTTCCGCCGTTATTTTCATAAAGTATTTTCGCTTTTTTCTCAATCGACAATAATTCCGCTAGGGGTCCACCAATGATTGTGCCATCGCATTTAATATTTCCTGCTTAAAACGAATATTCCCACGAATCGAATATTATATGACAACTTGTATACTTTGCAAAATTTATAAATATTACCCACAACTATAACATTATATCAATTTTACTCCATAATATTCAAAAATAATATTTATAGAAAATTCATCTTTATTCAAAAAGTTGGGGTTTTACACGTCGGATACAAGGAAAGGTCAAAGACAGTTCCAGCTCAAAGTTAATGTGTGTGATTAAATTTGTAATAGTATTGTATGATTTTAATGTTATTGTAAGTTAAATAAGTTATGTATTGTGTATAATTTAAGGTTACTCGACCTTGGAGAAAAATGTGTAAAGTTATTGTATAAACAATTTATGTTTATATCTTCCGCAAGTAGTAATAGTGATAGAATGATCGTACCAGATCCGCGGTGATTCGGGACCCAGATTCGGGGCGCTCATAATATCAATCAATAGTACATCTATGCACATAAGCCACATATAACTTTTATCACAATATAAGCATGAGGATGATGACAATGATATAAGAATTCAATTAAAAGAAAACAAAGGATAAAATTTTAAAGATTTATAACTTAATTTATCTAGAATTCAATAATGTCCAAATTGTCAGCATGATACTGCTTTGTAGAGTAAAATTCAAGAATAATATTGTATCAAAAATGATTTGGACAGCAAATAAATTAATTTTTATCATGAATAATTCTCCGGATGAATAGTACCCCGTGAATAGTACTTTGTGAATAGTACTCATAAATAGTATTTTGAGAATAGTACCCGTGAATAGTACTTTGTGAATAGTACCCTGTGAATAGTACTTTGTGAATAGTACTTTCTAAATAGTACCCCGTGAATAGTACTTTATGAATAGTACAGTAAAAATAAATACTACTCATGGACAGTACTCCGGCATGAAAAGCTTAAAATTTAACAAGAATGTGTAGAAAATATCCTTGTGAAACGATACTAGATGAAGCACAAATTTCAAGGATATTCTACTTATTTCACGGAGTATAGAAGCAATACTTTAACAAAATGAGGGTATACTCAGAAATACGAGACGAAATAATATTACTCACATACTACAGAGTATGGAAAAAAATATTTTTCCTATGAATACTGCACAAAATAATATCCCTTACCTCTGAAGAAGACTAGATACTGGAATAGTGAGGTAACAGACTTCTCTTCTTCTTTCTCTCTATAGCTTATCTCTCTATAATTGTTCTTGTGTGTCTTAGTGAATTTGTGAGAATGAAAGAAGAATGAGCTTCTATTTATAGGAAAATAAAGTTTCGATAATTGCACGTTCTGGGTCTCGAAATATTACAGTATAATACATTCATCTTTCCCTTCATTTTTAATTTAGTCCTGCAAGTATTATCAAACTTGCACCACCACCCCTAATAGTACATCATGTTAATCAATAGTACATTCATGTGAATCAATAGTACACACATGTGAAAAAAATAGTTACAGTATAGTACCTTCATCTATACCTCTATTTTTAATTTAGTCATGCAAGTATTATCAATCTTGCACCACCTCCCCTAATAGTACATGCATGTGAATCAATAGTACATACATGTGAACAAATAGTTATAAGCATGTGAATTAATAGCAATTAATTGCTCATTTATCCAATTAATTACCCGATTGGTCAATATAACCTCCAGAACTCAATTATTATTGAAATAGATGTCCATTTTCATTAACACTAATAATCCCAACACAATGAAAATATTAATTTCATCTTTAATCAATACAAACTTATTCATCATTAATATTATAACTCATAATATTTAACAACCAGATCATTCCCAGGAAAGAGGGGGCTTTTCGATAAGGATTTCTCCCTATTGGCGCGCAATTAGGTGACCAAACCTCTCCTCGACAAAACTTTCTAGACATTGTCAATATTGCAAATAATAATATGAATAACTTTGTCATCTCAATTATTGATTTAATAATAATAAATTTTATACAGATGATACTGTGATAATAATTGAATCAATAATATGAGAGATATTATGCAGTAATTACTATAGCAATAATTGAGTATAACTGAGTGACTTCTCCCGTAAGCATTAATAATCAATACCGTGTGCTGCTATGCAACCACGCGTATTACTGTACTTTTACCACCGGGTAGTTCAATAGTTTAAGGGTAAAACTTTCGCCGTTATTTTTATAAAAAGATAATTCTGTCATTTTCTAACTACGACAATACTTCCATTGTGGGGTCCACCAATGATTGTGTCGTAGTACGAATATTCCCTGTTAAAACGAATATTCCCCGACGAATCGAATATTATATAACCACTTGCTTACTTTGTAAAATTTATAAATAATACCCATAACTATAACATTATATCAAATCCACACCATAATATTAAAAGATATATTTCGAGAAAAATTAATATTTATTCATAAAAGTTGGGGTCTTACAAGAACACATCCTAACCCTTTGCCTGAAGCATCACTGTAGATAACAAATAAATCCGAACCAGATGGTATTGTCAGAACAAGTGCCGAAATGAGTCTTCTCTTAAGCTCTTGGAAACTCTTCTCGCATTCCTCGCTCCATACAAATTTTGTATCTTTCCGAGTCAACTGAGTTAACGGAGTAGCAATTCGAGAAAACCCTTCCACGAATCTCTGATAGTAACCAGCTAAGCCCAGAAAGCTACGTACTTTAGTCACTGACTTATGTTGCTCCCAACTTTGTATTGCTTCAATCTTCGCCAGGTCGATAGATACTCCATGTTTTGACACCACGTGCCCAATGAATGCTACTTCCTTAAGCCAGAACTCGCATTTCTTCAGTTTGGCATATAGCTTGTTATCACGAAGCCTTTGAAGGACCAGATGAGGATGTCTTCAATAAAGACGACAATGAACTGATCCAAATATTCTTTGAACACACGGTTCATCATATCCATAAGAGTAGCAGGAGCATTAGTCCATCTAAAATACATGACTAAGAATTCATAATGCCCGTACCGAGTTCTGAAGGCAGTCTTTGGAATATCCTCAATTTTAATCTTCAGTTGATGATATCCAGAACGAAGATCGATCTTTGAAAATAATTGTGTTCCTTGCAACTGGTTGAACAGGTCATCAATGCGAGGTAGCGGATACCTATTCTTGATGGTGACATAGTTCAATTCGCGGTAGTCAATACAAAGTTGCATACTCACGTCTTTCTTCTTTATAAATAAAATAGGAGCACCCCAAGGAGATGTACTAGGACGAATTAAATCGATGTCCAACAACTCCTGTAGTTGGACCTTTAACTCCTGAAGTTCAGTAGGAGCCATTCAATATGGTGTTTTAGAAATGGGCTTTGTACTAGGTTCAAGTTCAATAAAGAATTAAACTTCACGTTCTGGGGGTAGTCCAGAAAGTTCTTCAGGAAATACGTCAGGAAATTCACTAACAACAAAAATATTATTCAAATCTAACATGCTTTTGTTCAAGTCTGTGACATGGGATAAGAAAGCTTGACATCCGTTTTTTAATAAACGAATAGCTTTATGGCTTGATATGACCGTAATTGACATTAGTGGGTTGGTTGCTTGAATTCGCATAACAGGTTGGTTAGGAATATGAAAACTAACAACCTTATGAAAATAATCAATTTTATCATGATGAGTGGTTAACCAATCAATCCCTAAAATCACATCAAATGTAAGTATTTTCAATGAAATAAGATCGGCAGGTAATGTGATGGTTCCAACTTGAATCAAGCAAGATTTATAAACAGTAGATGTAATGAAAGTTTCTCCTAATGGAGTCTCAACAGATAAGTTAAGGTCTAATTTCTCCGGAGTCAAGTTCAAATGTTGAGCACAAGTAGGAGAGATAAAAGAATGGGTAGAACCGGTATCTAATAAGGTATAAACTTCGCAAGCGTTTATGATTAGCTTACCTATGATCACCTCGTTAGGGTTCCTCACATTTTGGGCAGTCACGACAAACGCCCTTCCGGGAACCACCGACTTTAACTTATCTGGGATAGCCTTTGGAGTCACTGTGACGCCCCCAAATTCAGGTACTTGAAACCCGAACTCAGTGCTTCACGATACCATTTTTATGATCGGAATAATACTAATAATAATAACAATAACATAGATTATCAAATTTAATTTATATATTATCAGAGTTTTCAATCCCATGTACAAAACCTTTAAACATTCATTACATTACATGATAATATATATCATCATTATCCTAATAAAGTCTAGTTATTATAAAAGATATCATTATCATTCATTCATCGACCTTCCCTTTCCCTTTGTTCTTGGCAGAGCCTTCAGGTTGTTCATACTTAGCTGAAACATTTAAATTAAGCAAGGATGAGCATTTGAGTGCTCTGCAAGTAATATCAATAATAACATTTAGTTGAACGAATTAAATGTTTTCTTTGAACGATACTTCTACAACGAATCAACAGTTGTGAAGTAAGCTGAACCAATAATAAACAACAGATCATTCCGATTTAAAATTTTTGAAACTACGTATTGACTACAAATGAGGACCATTTGACAGACTATGAACATTGTTTTCTATTTTTGAAAAGGTTAAACAGAACTTCATCTGTAAATCGTCATAACTTACGGGCACGGGGGTGATCAGCCCGTTATGCCCTGTATTGATCAATACTACATTATAGGACGATATTTTCGCCCAAATTTCAAATTTTTAGGCGCATAAAAGTTTCCCATATTTGGGATGTTCATACCAGTCTTGAATCCGAACCAAAATAATTCAGTTGGATAACAATAAAGTTCTTATCTTGTTCAACAACAATTTTAAGTTAGTGTCTAGCCAGATCAAATAGATTAGACGACTTTTAATTCAACTTGTACATACTGGACACCGATAATTATGTATCAACATGTGATAAAATATAATGATTATCCAAGTGAGGACACTTGTATAACTATGTTTAGAAATTAACTAACAGAATATATTTCTTGATCTACAATAACAGAATTAAGGAACTTGTACAACAGATTATAATTTAATAATTTACTTATATAGAATCATTGCATAAGTATATACAAAGGTTGAAATATTTGAACAATTGAAAAGAATAGTTTAGCTATTATCTTATACATGTCCATTGCATAAAGTAAATGCAAAGGGTTAGATACTTGCCTTGTCTGATGCTTACACAACTTAGATTTATCTTTTATATCAAGCCCTATCATTAAATAGATCATTTATTCGATTAGAATAACATATGATATCATATTGTACTGCTATTTGTAGTCAGCACATAACCTAATCACATTGTCATGTAAGTTTAACAACCATTGAATCACAAATAAACATTTATCAATTAAACCTATCTAAGTCCAGATCAATTTCTGAAATATGTCAGTGTACTAACAACTTTATCGGGTATTAATCGAGTCTAAGACTCTATACAGTAGTTCAATATCCATTTAGATAACTTATATATCATTCATATTATTTTTTATAACCTTATAATAATTTTAAAATATTATTACAATTCATCATAATTTTTGAAATACCGGAATCATTATTAAATGATTTAAATATTAAGTAATTTCATTATCATTAACATTTAATTAATATTAAACTATTAATGAAATCATTTCCAAAATGTCAAAGTTATTTATAATAACTCAAAATACTTTTAAAGTATTAATATTATCCTTAAATGATTTTTAAAACATTTAAAATCTTTTTTAAATAATTATCATTAATATTTAAATATTAATGTACTATTTATCAAAATATTAAAAGTCATTAAGTATAAATTAATAATATTTTTAATTCATTTATATCCTTTTTAAATGATTTTTAAATTAATAAAACCATTTTTAAACTATATATTTAATATAATTATTAAATACATTTAATATCATTAATAATAAATTAATAATCATTAATATTAAATTATTAATGAAATTATCCTTTAAATATTAAAAGTTATATTTTATAACTTAAAATATTTTTAAAACTATTTATTTTCATTTAAAATGATCTTTCTAATTATAAAATCATTTTAATTAATTTATTTAATATAATTACTAATTAAATCTAATAGCACTAATATTAAATAATTAATGATATTTGTCTAAAAATTAAAAGTTATATTTTATAACTTAAAATATTATTAAATACCTTCTTATCATTTAAAATGATTTTAACATAATAAAATCATTTTTAATCAATTTATTTAATGCATTTATTAAATAAATAAAATATGAATAATAACCAAATAATTATTAATATTTATGAAAAAATATGTCAAATTATTAAAAGTTAATTTTATAACTTAAAATAATTCTTAAAACTATTTTTAGAATTTTTAATAATAAATTTCTATTTTTAAATAATTTTTGGAAAATAAATTAAATAAAATTATTAAATCCGTCGTTATAGCCTTTAGTGATAGAAAGCGTCGCCTTAGGTGTTCTTGAGCCCTCAAGAACATTCATAAGACATTTTGGGTGACTACTTTGACCAAGCATTAAACACCGATCCTATTGTTTCGGGCAATCTCATCGACCGAGAGGTCAGTAGTACACGTGCAACACTATACGATCCAACAACAACCAAAGTCATAACATGCATAACATAGAAGATATAAGAGCCTAAAGTAGTTGTCAGAGGCTGTTCTTCATTTCTGGGTTACCCAGAAATGAAGAACAGTTCGACTGTCCACTTTTGGGCTTCCACAACTTGATATCCTGTTGATGTTTAAGTGATTTAAGGCTTTCAGGTTCTAGACCACATGTAGTACTATAGATCTATCACAAAACATCAGCATAACAACAACACATGGTGGAACGAAGTGATGGTCCTAGATGGTGCATTAGTAGTCCTCACTATTCTATGAGATAGTGTGATAATAATTGTAATGAAGACTCCTTTTGAGTTTGTATACTCTCTAGTAGACAATATTTGTATTCAAACTCACAATTTATGTTTTATCGTATTGTACACGACAGTTGTATTATTAAGTTGTATTTGAATTACATACCACGTATTCTAGCGACTCAAGATGGGTGATGTATACCTAATTTTGGGGGCATCACAGTTGGTATCAAAGCTTAGGGATATGATCCCTGGCTAAGATGTGAGACTAGAACTAGGAGGGGAGAGACGGGGAATTCCTTCGCTAGTATGACCTACTTAAATTTATTTTGTATTTAAATTGGTTGGTCAGAGTTTAGAGATAATATGTTACATGTCAACTAACCCTTGTTTTGTGGCAGTATCTGAAAATGACATCCGAGAATGTTGAGAATAGCAATGGAGCACAAGAGACCGTTGAGTCTCCACATATCAATAATCAGGATAATGTGCATCAGGAAGGCGACAATCCTCATGCAAACAACAACACGGACCACATGATGAATGATGGATTGTTCAGAGGCTTTATGCAATTCATGCAACATCAGGCGAGAGTGGCTCCTGTCCGAAATATAGGTGGAAACTCTGGAAACTCTCGGACGGTCATCGCTAAACAGTTCAAGGAGCTGGGACCACCAGAGTTTATTGGAGAGCCAAAACCACTTAAGGCGGAAGCATGGATAAAGCAGATCACCAAGATATTTGATGTCTTGGGATGCTCCGAGGAGCAAAAGGTTCCCTTCACCACCTTCATTTTATAGGAAGAGGCGATTCATCGTGAGAATCAGAAAATGTACCCAGCCTGACGCACTCAAGATGTCTTGGGAGAAGTTTCAAGAGTTATTCAACGACAAGTACTTTCCCGAGAGTATTCGTCATGTGAAAGAAGTGGAGTTTATCAAATTGGAACAAAACAATATGACCATGTCGCAATACGAGGCTAAATTTGCGGAGTTATCCCGGTTTGCATCCCATTTGGTCGATAATTAGGAGCAAATGACACGAATGTTTTTAAGAGGTTTGAAATCCGGAGATACGTCAATATCTTATTTCTCATAAACAGTGTTTGTACTCAGATTTTGTAAATAGGGCTCAGTTATTGGAGCGCGCCAGATAGAAAGTCAACTAACCAAGAGAAAGCAAATGGCATCATGAAAATACCGGTGGTATCACCATCGTAAAAGCAAGGACAACAAACGTGGAGGAATCAACATGCGAAATGGTAACCACTTCGGTGGTAATCATGGCTAAGACAGTAAAAATGGACATTTCAAGAAAAGGAGATTCAACAATGATGGAAGGACGTCAACACCAGCACCAGTTGTTAAGGAAGGAGAACGACCACCTATCACATGCTTTAAATGCGGAGGGGAGGGACACATCAGTCCAAACTGCGCGATGCCGTCCAAAGCATGTTATAATTATGGAAGAGAGGTCACTTAGCCCGATTTTGTCGTTCACCGAAGACAAGTTCAGCCAGGATGGAGGCACCAAAGGTCGTCCCAGAAAAGTCAAAGCCGGTAGTGCAAGGGAGAGCATTTGTTGTGACATCCCAGAAAGCAAGGAACCCGAATGAGGTCATCACGGGTAAGCTTATCATAAACTCTAGCGAAGTCTATAACTTATTTGATACCGGTTCTACCTATTCTTTTATTTCTCCTATTTGCGCTCAACGATTAAATTTGACTCCGGAGAAATTATACTTTGACTTATTTGTAGAAACTCCGTTGGGAGAAACCTTCATTACATCCACTGTTTATAAGTCTTGTTTGGTTCAAATCGGTACCCTCACATTACTTGTCGATCTTATTTCATAAAAAATACTTGCATTTGACGTGATTCTAGGGATTAATTGGTTAACTACTAATCATGCTAAAATTGATTGTTTTCCTAAGGTTGTTAGCTTTCATATTCCTAAACAACCTATTATGCGAATTCAAGCGACCAAACCATTAAAATTAATCACGGTTATCTCAAACCATAAAGCTATTCGTTTATTGAAAAATGGATGTCAAGCTTTCTTAGCCCGTCGCCACGCATCTAAACAACAATACGCCGGTTTTGAATAATATTTCTATTGTTAATGAATTTCCGACGATTCCCCACGAAGAACTTCCCCGCCTACCCCTTAACGTGAAATTGAATTTTGTATCGACCTTGAACTCGGTACAAAACCTATTTCCAAAGCCCCATATCAAATGGCTCCTATTGAACTTCGAGGAGTTAAAGACCCAACTACGTGAATTTGTTAGACATCGGTTTCATTCGTCCCCAGTACTTCTCCTTGGGGTGCTCTGCTCTATTCGTGAAAAAGAAAGATGGGAGTATGCGACTTTGTATTGATTATCGGGAGTTGAATCATGTGACCATCAAAAATAGGTACCCATTGCCACGTATTGATGACCTGTTTGACCAGTTGCAAGGAGCCAAATTCTTTTCAAAGATTGATCTTCGTTCCGGATATCACCAATTGAAGATTAGAACCGATGACATTCCAAAGACGACTTTCAGAACTCGGTATGGGCATTATGAATTCCTATTCATGTCCTTTGGATTGACTAATGCTCCTGCTGCCTTCATGGATATGATGAACCGAGTATTCAAGAAATATTTGGATCACTTTGTGGTCGTCTTTATTAATGACATCCTTATTTATTCCAAAAGCCGTGAAGATCTTGAGCAACACTTGAGGCTGATACTCCAAAAGCTTTATGAATACAAGCTTTATGCCAAGTTGAAGAAATGCGAGTTCTGGCTTGAGGAAGTAGCATTCCTTGGGCACGTGGAATCAAGTTATGGAATATCTGGTAACCCAGCAAAGATTGAAGCTATTCAAAGTTGGGAGCAACCTAAATCAGTGACCGAAGTACGTTGCTTTCTTGGCTTAGCTAGTTATTATCGGAGATTCGTAAAAGGGTTTTCTCGAATCGCTACTCCACTAACTCAGCTGACTCGGAAAGATACAAAGTTCGGTTAGAGCGAGGAATGTGAGAAGGGTTTTCAAGAACTCAAGAGGAGACTCATTTCAGCACCTGTTCTGACAATACCATCTGGTTCGAAGGGATTTGTCATCTACATTGATGGTTTGGGCAAAGGGTTAGGATGTGTTCTCATGCAACATGGGAAAGTGATAGCCTATGCCTCACGACAACTCAAAGAATATGAGAGGAATTATCCTACTCATGATCTAGAGTTGGCAGCTGTTGTCTTTGCCCTAATGATTTGGAGGCATTACTTGTATAGGTAGAAAGTGGAGATCTTTACGGATCATAAAAGCCTCAAATATTTCTTCACTCAAAAGGAACTCAACATGCGACAACGACGTTGGCTTGAACTGTTGAAAGATTATGATCATACCATCCAATACCATCCTGGAAAAGCGAACGTGGTAGCTGACAAATTGAGTATAAGATCATATGCGGGTACGAGTATAATATTGTTAACGCAAAGGCCCATTTTGTATGACTTGCAAAGGATGGAGATAGAGATAAAGACTCTAGGGACCCACGTGATGATGGCGAATATACGAGTAGAACCGACTTTAATTGATAAAATTAAAGCTGCTTAAGTTACAGATCCGGAGCTGATGCGTATGAGGATGAAAGTGCAAGAAGGTGCGATGCCGAAAGCAAGAATCGATGATGAAGGAATACTTCAAGTCAACTCCAGACTTTGTGTTCCTAATGATCCTGAGTTAGAGTATAAAATCATGATGGAGGCACACAACACACCGTTTGCAATCCATCCTGGGAGTACCAAAATGTACCATTATATTCGTCACATATTTTGGTGGAGCAATATGAAGAGAGAGATAGCGCTGTTTATCTCAAGGTGTCTAACTTGTCAACAATTCAAGGCGGAGCATCAAGTACCAAAAGGTCCATTGCAACCACTTGAAATTCCAGAATTGAAGTGGGAGCACATTACCATGGATTTCGTTACCGGTCATCCCAAAGTTTCTCAAGGCATAGATGCGATTTGGGTCATTGTTGATAGATTGACGAAGTCTGCTCATTTCTTACCGATACGAGAAACTTATACACTTGAACGTTTTTCTTATATGTACATAAACGAGGTTGTAAGATTGCATGGTATGCCAGTATCCATAGTTTCTGATCGAGACCCAAGATTCACTTCAAGATTTTGGGTTAGTTTGCAAAAAGCTATGGGCACGGATTTACGATTTAGCTCGGCATATCATCCTCAGATAGACGGGCAGTCGGAGAGGACGATTCAAACTCTTGAAGATCTATTAAGACTCTGTGTCCTTGACTTCAAGGGAAGTTGGGACAAGTTCTTACCATTGGTGGAGTTTTCCTACAATAACAGTTAATCAAGCAAGTATTGGCATGCTCCCATTCAAGCGTTGTATGGAAGAAAGTGTCGTTCTCCAGTATACTGGGATGAGGTGGGTGAAGCAACGTTGTTGGGACCGGAGTTGGTACGTATGACTACGGAAAAGATTCAAACGATCCGACAACGTATAAAAACCTCACAAGATCGACAAAAGAGTTATGTTGATCTTCATCGAAAGGACGTGGAATTCGATATAGGAGATCATGTGTTGTTACGTGTTGCTCCTTGGAAAGGAGTTACGAGATTTGGAAAGAGAGTAAAGCTCAATCCTCGATTCATCTGCCCATTTTTAATCCTTGATCGAGTAGGAACTGTGGCCTATAGACTCGCTTTACCGCTAAGTATGCCTCGTGTTCATAACGTTTTTCACATATCCATGTTACGTAAATATGTGGAAGACCCGAACCACATTATTGAGTTAGAATCGGACGAAATAGCAGAAGATTTAACGTATGAAGAGGTTCCTGTTCAAATCTTGGATAAGAAGGAACATATTCTACTTTCTAAGGTTATACCTCAAGTCAAAGTTTTGTGGAGAAACCACGATGTTGAAGAAATGACTTGGGAGTTAGAATCTGAAATGAAATCAATGTATCCTTACCTCTTCGATATACTAGGTACGTACCCTAATTTCGAGGGCAAAATTTCATAAGAAGGGGAGATTGTAAAACCCAAACTTTTTGAATAAAGGTGAATTTTCTATAAATATTATTTTTGAATATTATGGAGTGAAATTGATATAATGTTATAGTTGTGGATAATATTTATAAATTTTGCAATGTACGCAAGTTGTTATATAATATTCGATTGGTCGGGGAATATTCGTACAATGGCACAATCATTGGTGGACCCCTAATGTAATTATTGTTTGGATTGAGAAAACGACAAAAAATACTTTATGAAAATAATGGCGGAAGTTTTACTGTTAATCTGCTGAAACACCCGTGTTAAAAGTACAATGAATACGCGTGGTTGCATAGTAGTACACCGATATTAATTATTGATGCTTACATGATAAGTCACTCGCTTTTGTTGGTATTATTAATGTAATAATACGTAAAATCTTTTTTATATAAAATGTAATACTTTTATAAAGTTATTCTATAAATAGAATATATTATATTCTATTAAGCATAGTGTTGTATAGTATTTGCATAGTATTTTGCATAGTAAAATCTTTTTTTATATAAAATGTAATACTTTTATAAAGTTATCTGCTTTTATTAGACAATAATTAGAATATATTATATTTTATTATGCATAGTGTTTGTATAGTGTTTGCATAGTAAAATCTCTTATAAAAGTTATTCATTTTATTAGATTATAAATAGAATATATTATATTTTATTTAAAAGATTTTGCTTTAAATATGGTTCGTCAGATTAAAGTAAATCAATCTGGACCGTTCATGAGTTAGTTACTATGCAGTCCATTTTACTATAAATAGAAGCTCATTCCTTCATTATTTTCTTACGAATTCACTGAAACTCTAAAGAGATAAACTATAGAGAGAAAGAAGAAAGTATTCTGCTACTTCACTACTTATATATCCAGTACTCTTCTTCTTAAGGTAGGGAATATTATTTGTTTTACTCGTAAGGGGTGTTATTCTTTTGTATTCATGAAGAGAACTTATGTTATTCCATTCTTTATTATTCTGTTGAATAACTCAGATACGCTGAGCTACCCTATACTTTGTGACATTCTTCTATTATTCCATCTTTACTATTCTCATTGGAATATCCATGCTCATGAGTTTTACGCCGGATCGATTCCGCCTTTTATTATTCTCGCTGAATATCCTATCCACATACATGCATTTCTACGCCGACTGGTTCCGTCTTTATTATTATTCATTGGAATATCCTACTCAGACGCTTTTTACGCCGGACCTGATTCCGTCCTTATTAGTATTCTGTTGGAATAACCTGTCTATGCAAAGTACCGCATGCATGGTTATTTTTGTTGTTATTCCATTCTTTATTATTCTCGTTGGAACATCCTCACTTTGCATGAATTCAACCGACCGTTCCGATTATTTAGTATTCTGTTTGAATAACCTCTCTATGCGAAGTACCGCATGCATGGTGATTTCTTTTGTTATTCCATTCTTTATTATACTCAGTTGATTAAAACTTTAACTTCTATACTCCATGAAATTAGTGAAATATCCTTGATATTTAAGGCTTCATCCAAAGATCTTTTCATGGAAATATTCTTCCGAGCATTCTTGAATTTTACTCTACAAAGCGAAGATCATGTTGACAATTTGGATGTTATTGGTTCTTGGACAAATTAATTCTTGAACTTATTTTATTGAATTCTTATATCATTGTCATCATCCTCATATTTATATTTTTTTGAAAGTCATATGTGGCCTATAGTGCATAGATGGACTTGGTATGATTATAACTAGGGATTATTTGGTGTAATCATGACCGTAATGTTACAAATGATGTGGTAAAAGTCCTCATTGGCCCGTAGTGCATTGATGGATAGTTGTTGGCATGATCATGACCATTAATGAATACACAAATATTCTTGGCCCGTAGTGCATAGATAATTGTGGTCGTGATACTAAAGAATATCCTTGGCCGTAGTGCAGGGGTGATTCGATGATGTGGATTATTTATTAAGCTGAGTCCCAGCGATAAAAGTGATGAAAAACCTTTTAAATCATAAAAGATAGTAGATTTTATTCTCTACTTGACTCTTTTAATGGATTGCTTGTTCCGCTGCAGTTAAACTTGATGTTTGTTATATTGTATCAATTTAACACTGTTTAAGGCTAATGATAATTTATTCTGCACTATCTTAGTCATAATATTTCTTACTAGGCTAGTTGAGCTCACCCATTCTTTCACTGTTCTCTTCAAGAAATGAGAATATAGCTGGAACGAGTCGGGGAATGGAGTGATGGTCCTAGATGGTGCATTAGTAGTCCTCACTATTCTATGAAATAGTGTGATAATAATTGTAATGAAGACTCCTTTTGAGTTTGTATACTCTCTAGTAAACAATATTTGTATTCAAACTCACAGTTTAAGTTTTGTCGTATTGTACACGATAGTTGTTTTATTAAGTTGTATTTGAATTCTGTACCATGTATCTGGCGACTCAAGATGGGTGATGTATACCTAATTTTTGGGGCGTCACATTTTACCTCCATCCTAGCCTGCATACTAGATGAAAAATAGTTTTCGAAAAATAGAGTTTTAAACCTTTCCCAAGTAACTACACCTTCTCCCACAAAAGCGTTCTTTTGCCCCTCAGCTACCCTAGCTATAATGAAAGCCTTTTCGATTTCCTTAACCCAAGTTTGGGCTTCTATGGGGTCAATTGTACCTCTAAATTCGGGCGGTCCTGCATCCTTGAAGTCTTTGAAGTTTGCCAAGCGGTTGTCTAGCTAGTTCCCTACGATTGGAATTCCTTGTTGCATTTGCCTGAGCTACCATGTTTGCAAATTGCTGCATTGGATCTGGTTGTTGTCCCCCAACGTTATTGACAGATTCTTCTGCCCTTCAATTTCTAGTTTGACGTCTTAGCGGCATTATCTGATTAAATAAAACATAATTTAACTTACATTCTAAACCTTATCATATAAGTTTAATATATTAAACTTGTTTCATTACTCAAACATAGATTCATATTCATTCAAAGATTTCAAAATACTTTAAATATCGCAGCACATACTGCTTTAAACATTAGTTATCCCTTTGTGACTACAAAAGTCGGGATTTAAAAACTTGATCATTACAAAAGTTGAGAACATAACCTTACACAGACATACTAAGCACATATTACATTAAACACACCTACACAACAAAACCTATACTACCTATTTATTACACCTTTTCCTTGGACAACTTTTCTCCTGATGACCTCCTATTCCACAATTAAAACAAACACATTTCGTTAGATTGGGACAATGAGGAGAGAAATGTCCCTTCTGTCCGCAATTGTAGCAAACATATTCCCCCTTTCTGCATACACCTCCATGTTTCTTGTCACAATTTGCACACCTTTCTATTCGATTAATTTTTCCTTAGTTGTTATCAGGATTTCTAATATCACGGTCTTTCATCTTTCTTTTCCCCTTCTTGCTTGGAGCTGCACATGCTTTGTTGCTTTTAGCTCCAATTTGGTCAATTTGGATTTTAAGCTTATCTTGTTCTTCCATTATTTCTATTAATGCTTTCCGTAGTCGGCTATTTAGTAGTTTTTCTATTTCCCACAGCTTTTCCAACGAGGAAACCTGGTCCCGCAGATTCTATACTTCGGTTGATGCTTGATCAGCACCAACTTCCGTGTCGGAATCTCTATCTGTCAATTCCACCATTTTCGGATCTGGGATTGTGTTTTCTACGATAACCACCTCATCGAGGTTGCCTTCACTTTGAGCCTTTATTTTAGCTATTGGCTTTGATATTGGCTCCTTCTTTACGATCTAAGGGTATCCTAATCCTTTTTCACCTGACATCTACACACATAAATTATCATGATTAGCATATAATATATACACATAACAAACAATAATTTTGTATAGGTTATCTTTTATTTGGGTTGACGATGAATTTATCTGATTCATCTCTTTTTAAACTCTATATGAGTTGTTTATATTTTCAACGTTTCCCTCTGTTCTAAGGTTATAGCCTAAGGTCTATCCCACCTACGGTTTCTAACACTATAGCTCTGATACCATGATGTGACGCCCCCAAATTCAGGTACTTAAAACCCAAACTCAGTGCTTCACGATACCATTTCTATGAGCGAAATAATACTAATAATAATAACAATAACATAGATTATCAAATTTAATTTACATATTATCAGAGTTTTCAATCCCAAGTACGAAACCTTTAAATATTCGTTACATTACATGATAATATATATCATCATTATCCTAATAAAGTCTAGTTATTACAAAAGATATCATTATCATTCATTCATCGACCTTCCCTTTCCCTATGTTCTTGGCAGAGCCTTCAGGTTGTTCATACTTAGCTGAAAACATTTAAATTAAGCAAGGATGAGCATTTGAGTGCTCAGCATGTAATAACAATAATAACATTTAGTTGAACGAATTAAATGTTTTCTTTGAACGATACTTCTACAACGAATCAACAGTTGTGAAGTAAGCTGAACCAATAATAAACAACATAACATTCTGATTTCAAAATTTTGAAACTACGTATTGACTACAAATGAGGACCATTTGACAGACTATGAACATTGTTTTCTTTTTTCGAAAAGGTTAAACAGAACTTCATCTGTAAACCGTCATAACTTACTTGAACACGGGGTGATCAAATTATGCTCTCTGATTGATCAATACTACATTATAGGACGATATTTTCGTCCAGCATTTCCGCCTTAGGCGCATAAAAGTTTCCCATATTTGGGATGTTCATACCGGTCTTGAATCCGAACCAAAATAATTCAGTTGGATAACAATAAAGTTCTTATCTTGTTCAACAACAATTTTAAGTTAGTGTCTAGCTAGATCAAATAGTTTAGACATCTTTTAATTCAACTTGTACATATTGGACACCGATAAGTATGTATCAACATGTGATAAAATATAATGATTATCCAAGTGAGGACACTTGTATAACCATGTTTAGAAATTAACTAACAGAATATATTTCTTGATCTTCAATAACAGAATTAAGGAACTTGTACAACAGATTATAATTTAATAATTTACTTATTCAGAATCATTGCATAAGTATATACAAAGGTTGAAATATTTGAAGAATTGAAAAGAATAGTTTAGATATTATCTTACGAATATCCATTGCATAAAGTAAATGCAAAGGGTTAGATACTTGCCTTGTCTGCTGCTTACACAACTTAGATTTATCTTTTATATCAAGCGCTATCATTAAATAGATCATTTATTCGATTAGAATAACATATGATATCATATTGTACTGCTATTTGTAGTCAGCACATAACCTAATCACATTGTCATGTAAGTTTAACAACCATTGAATCACAAATAAACATTTATCAAGTTAACCTATCTAAGTTCAGATCAATTTCTGAAATATGTCAGTGTACTGACAACTTTATCGGGTATTAATCGAGTCTAAGACTCTATACAGAGAGTTCAATATCCATTTAGATAACTTATATATCGACCATATTATTTTTATAACCTTATAATAATTTTACAATATTATTATAATTCATCATAATTTTTGAAATACCTAAATCATTATTATATGATTTAAATATTAAGTAATTTCATTATCATTAACATTTAATTAATATTAAACTATTAATGAAATCATTTCCAAAATGTCAATGTTATTTATAATAACTCAAAATACTTTGAAAGTATTAATATTATCCTTAAATGATTTTAAAATATTTAAAATCATTTTAAATAATTATCATTAATATTTAAATATTAGTGTACTATTTATCAAAATATTAAAAGTCATTAAGTATAACTTAATAATATTTTTAATTTATTTATATCCTTTTAAATAGTTTTTAAATTAAGAAAACATTTTTAAACTATTTATTTAATATAATTATTAAATACATTTAATATCATTAATAATAAATTAATAATCATTAATATTAAATTATTAATGAAATTATCCTTTAAATATTAAAAGTTATATTTTATAACTTAAAATATTTTTAAACTATTTATTTTCATTTAAAATGATTTTTCTAATTATAAAATCATTTTTAATTAATTTATTTAATATAATTACTAATTAAATCTAATAGCATTAATATTAAATAATTAATGAAATTTGTCTTAAAATATTAAAAGTTATATTTTATAACTTAAAGTATTATTAAATACCTTTTTATTATTTAAAATGATTTTTAACATAATAAAATCATTTTTAATTAATTTATTTAATGCATTTATTAAATAAATAAAATATGAATAATATCCAAATAATTATTAATATTTATGAAAAATATGTCAAATTATTAAAAGTTAATTTTTATAACTTAAAATAATTTTTAAAACTATTTTTAGAATTTTTAATAATTAATTTCTATTTTTAAATAATTTTTGGAAAATAAATTAAATAAAATTATTAAATCTGTCATATAGCCTTTAGCGACGTAAAGCGTCATATAGGTGTTCTTAAGCCCTCAAGAACATTCATAGCACAGTTTCGGGTGACCTACTTTGACCAAGCATTAAACACTGATCCTATTGTTTCTGGGCAATCTACTGACTGGAGGTTGTAGTACACGTGCAACACTATACGATCCAACAACAACCGAAGTCATAACATGTATAACATAGAAGATATAAGAGCCTAAAGTAGCTGTCAGAGGCTGTTCTTCATTTCTGGGTTACCCAGAAATGAAGAACAGTTCGACTGTCCACTTCTGGGCTTCCACAACTTGATATCCTATTGATGTTTAAGTGATTTAAGGCTTTCAGGTTCTAGACCACATGTAGTACTATAGATCTATCACAAAACATCAACATAACAACAACACATCAAACCAATATGGACCGGTCAAAGTAGTGGTCAGAAACTGCTTATGAAGGTTTCTAGGTTACCCAGAAACTTCATCCGGCAGTTTCATCCACACCACTTTGACCACTGATTACTTTGATTCAGAGAAGGATATAAAGATTCTAGAGGCATGGTCATGTAGCCTGCACTTCAGACAACAACATTACCACAATAACAGAGTCTAACACGTAAAAACAAGCAAGATCTAAACGCATTTAACATGCTTGTCGACTTTTCGGGCACGCTACGGGTTACCCGAAACGTTCATTCGATGCTTAGTCAACGTGGTTTGACCACTAATAACTTTCAATCGACATGATCCGACTGATTCGAAGTTTCAGATCAAAGATCTCATGGCATACTACAAGATCAAAGCTTAAAAACACAAAAAACTAAACACATAAGGAGATCTACAAGGCCTGACATTCCTTGTCAGACAACAAAATTTTATTTTTTCAGATTTTGTAAATCTTCAAATCCGAGCCTCTAGATGTTATGGATCTAACATCTAGCAACCCAGATCATCTTTATACACTACATAAAACATATTTAACACAAAAAAAATTAACATCTAACATAGGATCAAAAGTCTGATTTCGTTTTAGGGTTTATACCTCCTGTGAGCAATCTTTGATTCTTGGCTACTGATTTGGTTATGGAATATGTGGGGCTTGATTTGGGGACTGATCTAGCACTGGAAATTCGTGGGTTTAGAGAGAGATGGTCTTGGAGAAGTGTATGAGCACAAATGAGCAAATATGTGCAATTTTCTCTCTCCTAACCTATTTATAATTCTTAGATACAATGAATCTAACTTGCAAGGTGTCAAAGAGGATAAGATTGGAGAAGTTTTAGGCATGTGCTATAAATCTACAGTGATGACTTGCAATCTAGCTTATTAAATAAATACCAACAAGGTTATTTTAGTAAACTAACAAAGTATTTTAAGGGTATTTTTGTCCATGATGCTTGAATCTAGGTTAAAATCAATAGATCTTAGACCTTAAGGTTTCCCAAATAATTTCTTGGGTTTAAAAATTTAAGTTTAAAGTTTAATAAAATTTTAATTAGACCACACTAATTAAAATTAGGGATTTTCCATAGAAAATTAAGGTTTTAAAATAATTAGGGTTTCTTAATATTATTAGGGTTCCCTATATTATGAATTAGGGTTTCCTAATTAACATTATAATTTACTAAAATACTAATTAAGGTTACCATTTTAGCAATTAGGGTTTTAAATTGGAAATTAGGGTTTCTAATTTACAATTAGGGTTTCTAGACAATAATTAGGGTTTACCTAATTAGCACAATATAATAATTGTCATTAATCACGTACCATTATTTCTTACCAATCGAAAACTCCGGTTTGAGTTTCAATTTAGGGTTTAATGAATTAATGCTACGATTTTGACATGCCACAACATATTTGACCAACCATTATCGATCCACGTATACAAAGACATATTTATAAAGACTCGAAAATTCAAAAATATAATTAATATTATATTATTATCATTCCTTGTTCCAAAACCGTAATTAGGGGTTTGGATTCCATATCTGATTTACCTTGCATAAACAACTTTATTAATTAAGTTAAAAAATTTAACTTAATAATCCAAGCTAAAATTCATATAAATAAATAATAATTATAATAACTACAATAAACATTCCTTATATTATTTAAATATTATAATATCATATTTCCTTTGAAAAATAAATAATAAAAACATTTCTACAATAAAATTAATTATTTTAAAAATATAATTTATAATGATCATTAATTCTAAAATAAAATTATTTGTAAATATTCATGTAATCAATATATTTTTGTTTATCACATAAATACATATACACATTATCTTGTACAAATCCTCATCCTTAAAATAAAATAAAAAAATTTATGCAAAATTTCTGTTTTAGAAAATATCGGATTATTACAGTCACCATCCCCATTGGACTTGGTTTCGCAATAAGACGATCTCTAGCTATATGACCTTCCTTTGCACAGTTATAACACACCTTGGATTGTTATGGGAAGTTTGGGCTGATGTGTCCTTCTTTCCCGTATTTATAACAAACGACCGGTTGTAAGACCCCAACTTTTATGAATAAAGATGAATTTTCTATAAATATCATTTTTGAATATTATGGAGTAAATTTGATATAATATTATAGTTGTGGGTAATATTTATAAATTTTGCAAAGTACGCAAGTTGTTATATAATATTCAATTGGTCGGGGAATATTCGTTTTAACAGGGAATATTTATACGACGGCACAATCATTGGTGGACCCCACAACAGAATTATTGTCGAATTGAGAAAACGACAAAAATATCTTTTTATAAAATAACGGCGAAAGTTTTACCGTTAACACTGTTGGAATACCTAGTGGTTAAAATACAATAATACGCGTTGTTGCACAGTAGCACACGGTATTGCACAGTATTTTTGAATTATTGATTCTTACGTAAGAATGCACTACTCAATAATAGTTACATTAATTACTGTTCAATATTTTATTTTATTGGTTCAATAATTGTTGCGTTGATATTTCATATTATTGTTGTTTCAATAATTGTCACTGCACAGTATTTCCCATTATCAGATCAATAATTCATATTATTTGAATAATATTATTAGATAACATTATTGGCAATGTCTAGAAAGTTCTGTCAAGGAGAGGTTTGGTCACCTAATTGAGCGCCAGTAAGGAGAAATCCTTATTGGAAAGCCCCCTCTTTCCTAGGAACGGTCTGGTTGTCATTATTGTAATTATGTAATATTATTTATGAATAATTAATTATTGATTTATATGATAAGGAAATATTTATTTTATGTGGACATAAATGATAGATAGGAAAATATTTATTTTATGTGGTTTTAAATGAAAGAATTAATGTTGAGGTATTTTATCAGTATTTTGTCGGATTGGAGGTATTAAAAATCAAATTGGTGTTCTTAAAGCTTTATTGCGTGAGTTATAATTTTGATCTGATCGTTGGATCGTTGTGATTTTTGGATATGTTATACATATATAAGTTGAGTATATGTCCATAAATTTTGAACCGTTAAAAATTAACGTATGATTTGTTATGAATTTTAAGAGGTGTTGAAAATTGTCCGTTTGTGAAATTCGGATATTTTCTGTTTGGAATTTGGAAAAACTTTCTTCTGCAAAGTTGTAGAGAATTCGATTTCATGTGGAATGGACATAAAATTCGTATTTTTCTAATAAAAGGGCTATTTTATATGAATTACTGAAGTATCAAAAAATAAAATGATTTTTATTAAAATTGGGTGGGACCCACTTTTGGTTGGTGTTGGATACATGTGCTGATTTTGGGTGGGCCCCACTGTGGTGGCTAAATATTTGGTCTAGCTGGGCTGTGAAGAAGAGAAAAAAAAAGAAAATATATTATTTTATTAAATTAGTCTCCTATGGCGTTCTAGCATTTTCCTATAAATAGGCGCTTAAGTTAGAATTGAAAATCACACCAGAATCAGAGAATTCTTCTTCTATAAACTTGAGCGTATTTCTTTCGAGTGTTAGAAAGCTTTGAGCGTAGAAAATAGTGAAAGTTTTCTTAAAGAATATCGCCGCTATACTAGTTGGAATACTCTTCTTTTCAAAGTAAGGGATGTTATTTTTATTCAATATTCGCTTGAAATAATATTTTCTTCCATACTCTGTTGTATATAAGTAATATTATTTCATTTCAGATTTCGAATTCTATACTCGTTTGTTAAAATTTTGGCTTCTATACTCCATGAAATTAGTAGAATATCCTTGATATTTGCGCTTCATCCAGTATCTTTTCATGGAAATATTATTCTGAGCATTCTTGAAAAGTTTTAACTTTTTCATGACGGAGTACTATTCACGGGGTTACTATTCTCAAAGTACTATTCACGGGGTACTATTCACTCGAGTACTATTCACCTGGGGTACTACTATTCATGATAAAAATTGATTCATTTTCGGTCCAAAATATTTTTGATACAATACTATTCTTGAATTTTACTCCATAAAGCAGTATCATGTTGACAATTTGGACGTTATTGATTTTTGGATAAGTTAAATTATAAATCTTTAAAAATTTATCCTTGAACTTGTTTTATTGAATTCTTATATCATTGTCATCATCCTATTGTTTATATTCTGTTGAAAGTCATATGTGGCCTGTAGTGCATAAATGGACTTGGTATGATTATGACCAGGGATTATTTGGTATATTTATGACCGTAATGTTACAAATGATGTGGTAAACGTCCTCATTGGCCCGTAGTGCATTGATGGAGAGTTGTTGGCATGATCATGACCATTGATGAATACACGAATATCCTTGGATAATTGTGGTCGTGATACTAATGAATATCCTTGGCCGTAGTGTAGGGATGATGTGGATTATTTATTAAGCTGAGTCTCAGCGATAAAAGTGATGAAAAACCTTTTAAATCATAGAAGATAGTAGATTTTATTCTCTACTTGACTCTTCTAATGGATTGCTTGTTCTGCTGCAGTTAAACTTGATGTTTGTTATATTTTATCAGTTTAATATTGTTGAAGGCTAACGATAAATTATTCTGCATTATCTTAGTCATAATATTTCTTACTGGGCTAGTTGAGCTCACCCTTTTACTTTCATTGTTCTCTTTAGGAAATGAGAACGTAGTTGGGACTAGTCGGGGAATGGAGTGACGGTCCAGATGATAGCATTAGTAGTCCTTGGCTGAGATGTGAGACAAGAACTAGGAGGGGAGAGACGGGGTATTCCTTCGCTAGTATGACCTACCTAAGTTTAATTGGTATTTAATTGGTCGGTCAAAGTATATGGATAATATGTGGTATGTCAATTAACCCTTGTTTTGTGGCAGTATTTGAAATTGACAACCGAGAATGTTGAGAATAACAATGGAGCACATGAAACCGTTGAGTCACCATAGATTAATACCCAGTATAATGTGCAACAGGAAGACAATAATCCTCAGGTAAACAACAACGATCAAATGATGAACGATGGAATGTTCAGAGGCTTTATGCAATTCATGCAATATCAGGCGAGAGCGGCTCCTGTCCAAAATATAGGTGGAAACACTAGAAATTCTCGGACGGTCACCGCTAAACAGTTCAAGGAGCTGGGACCACCGGAGTTTATTGGAGAGCCAAAACCACTTAAGGCGGAAGCGTGGACAAAGCAGATCACCAAGATATTTGATGTCTTGGGATGCTCCGAGGAGCAAAAGGTTCCCTTTGCCACCTTAATGTTGCAAGGAGAGGCAGATTACTAGTAGGAATCGGTAAATCGTACTCAACCTGCCGCACTGAAGATGTCTTGGGAGAAGTTCTAAGAACTATTCAATGACAAGTACTTTCCCGAAAGTATTCGTCACATGAAAGAGGTAGAGTTCATCAAGTTGGAGCATAACAATATGACCGTGTCGCAGTACGAAGCTAAGTTTGCCGAGTTGTCCCAGTTTGCGTCTCACTTGGTTGATAATGAGGAGAGAATAACGCAGATGTTTCTAAGAGGTTTGAAACCCGAGATACGTCAATATCTAATTTCTCATAAACTGTGTTTGTATTCAGATGTTGTAAATAGGGCTCAGTTATTAGAGCGCGATAACGAGTCTACCCTACCAAGAGAAAGCATCCGGCAAAATGATAATACCAGTGGTAGCAGTCATCGAAGCGATGACAACAAACGTGGAAGGAATCAACATGCCAGAAATGGTAACCACTTCGGTGGTAATCATGGCCAAGATAATAAAAGTGGACATTTCAAGAAGAGGAGATTCAACAATGATGGAAAGACGTCATCACCAGCACCCGTTGTTAAGGAAAGAGAACGACCACCTATCATATGCTTCAAATGCGGAGGGGAGGGACACATCAGTCCAAATTGTGTGCAACAGTCCAAAACGTGTTACAATTGTGGAAGAGAATGTCACCTAGTTAGATTTTGTCATACTGGGAAGCCAAGTCCAGTTGGAACGATGACACAAAATGCCGTCCCAAACACGTCAAAACCAGTAGTTCAAGGGAGAGCGTTTGTTGTGACCTCCCAGAAAGCAAGGGACCCAAACGAGGTCATCACTGATAAGCTTATCATAAACTCTAGCAAAGTCTATACATTATTTGATACTAGTTCTACCCATTCTTTTATTTCTCCTACTTGCACTCAACGTTTAAATTTGACTCCGGAGAAATTAGACTTTGACTTATCTTTGGAAACTCCGTTAGGAGAAACTTTCATTACATCCACTGTTTATAAGTCTTGTTTGGTTCAAATCGGTACCATCACATTACCTGTCGATCTTATTTCATTGAAAATACTTGCATTTGACGTGATTCTAGGAATTGATTAGGTAACTACTCATCATGCAAAAATTGATTATTTTCGTAAGGTTGTTAGCTTTCGTATTCCTAACCAACCGATTATGTGAATTCAAACAACCAGACCATTAAAATCAATCACTATCATCTCAAGCCATAAAGCTATTCGTTTATTGAAAAACGGATGTCAAGCTTTCTTAGCTTATGTCACAGATTTAAACAAAAATACGCCAGATTTGACTGATATTTCTATTGTTAATAAATTTCCTAACGTATTCCCTGAAGAACTTCATGGCCTACCCCCAGAGCGTGAAATTAAATTTTTTATCGACCTTGAACCCGGTACAAAACCCATTTCCAAAGCCCCCTATCGAATGGCTCCTATTGAACTTCAGGAGTTAAAGACCCAGCTGCAGGAGTTGTTAGACATTGGTTTCATTCGTCCTAGTACGTCTCCTTGGGGTGCTCCTGTTCTATTCGTGAAGAACAAAGATGGGAGTAAGCGACTTTGTATTGATTATCGGGAGTTGAATCATGTCACCATCAAAAATAGGTACCCATTGCCATGTATTGATGACTTGTTTGACCAGTTGCAAGGCGCCAAATTCTTTTCAAAGATCGATCTTCGTTCCAGATATCATCAGTTAAAGATTAGAACCGATGACATTCCAAAGACGGCTCTCAGAACTCAGTACGGGCATTATGAATTCCTAGTCATATCTTTTGGATTGACTAATGCTCATGCTGCATTCATGGATATGACGAACCGAGTATTCAAGGAATATTTGGATCACTTTGTGGTCATCTTTATTGATGACATCCTCATATATTCCATAAGCCGTGAAGATCATGAGCAACACTTGAGGCTCATACTCTAAAAACTTTGTGAAAACAAGCTTTATGCCAAGTTGAAGAAATGCGAGTTCTGGCTTGAGAAAGTAGAATTCCTTGGGCACGTAGTATCAAGTCATAGAATATCTGTTGACCCGACAAAGATTGAAGCTATTCAAAGTTGGGAGCAACCTAAATCAGTGACCCAAGTACGTAGCATTCTCAGATTAGCTGGTTATTATCGAAGATTCGTAGAAGGGTTTTCTCGAATCGCTACTCCATTAACGCAGCTGACTCGGAAAGATATAAAATTCAGTTGGAGCATGGAATGTGAGAAGATTTTTCAAGACCTCAAGAGGAGACTCATTTCAGCACCTGTTCTGATAATACCATCTGGCTCGGAGGGATTTCTCATCTACAGTGATATTTCGAGCAAAGGGTTACGATGTATTCTCATGCAACATGGGAAAGTCATAGCCTATGCCTCTCGGTAACTCAAAGAATATGAGAGGAATTATCCTACTCATGATCTAGAGTTGGCAGCTGTTGTCTTCGCACTTAAAATTTGGAGGCATTACTTGAATGGGGAGAAAGTGGAGATCTTTATGGATCATAAAAGCATCAAATATTTCTTCACCCAGAAGGAACTCAACATGCGGCAACGATGTTGGCTTAAACTGTAGAAAGATTATTATAATACCATTCAATACCATCCTGGTAAAGCGAACGTAATAGTTGAAGCATTGAGTAGAAGATCATATGCGGGTACGAGTGTGATATTGTCAATGCAAAGGCCCATTTTATATGACTTGCAAAGGATGGAGATAGAGTTAAAGACTTCAGGGACCCATGTGATGATAGGGAATATACGAGTAGAACCAATTTTAATCGATAAAGTTAAAGCTGCTCAAGCTACAGACCTGGAGCTGATGCATATGAGGAAGAAAGTGAAAGAAGGAGCTATGTTGGAAGCAAGAATCGATGAAGAAGGAATACTTTGAGTCAACTCCAGACTTTGTGTTCCTAACGACCCTGATTTAAAGTATAAAATCATGATGGAGGAGCACAACACACCGTTTGCAATCCGTCTTGGGAGTACCAAAATGTATCATGATCTTCGACATACATTTTGGTGGAGAAATATGAAGAGGGAGATCATGGAGTTTATCTCAAGGTGTCTAACTTGTCAACGAGTCAAGGCGAAGCTTCAAGTACCAAAAGGTCCATTGCAACCACTTGAAATTCCAAAATGGAAGTGGGAGCACATTACCATGGATTTCGTTATCGGTCTTCCCAAGGTTTCTCAAGGCATAGATTCGATTCGGGTCATTGTTGATAGATTGACCAAGTCGGCTCATTTCTTACCTATACGAGAAACTTATACACTTGACCGTCTTGCTCGTATGTACATAAACGAGAGTGTAAGATTTCATGGTATGCCAGTATCCATAGTTTCTGATCGAGACCCAAGATTCACTTCAAGATTTTGGGTTAGTTTGCAAAAAGCTATGGGCATGGATTTAAAATTTAGTTCGGCTTATCATCCTCAAACGGACGGCCAGTCAGAGAGGACTATTCAAACTCTTGAAGATCTATTAAGACTCTGTGTCCTTGACTTCAAGGGAAGTTGGGACAAGTTCTTACCATTGGTGGAGTTTTCCTATAACAACAATTATCAAGCAAGTATTAGCATGGCTCCATTCGAGGCGTTGTATGGAAGAAAGTGTCGTTCTCCAGTATACTGGGATGAGGTCGGTGAAGCAACGTTGTTGGCACCGGAGTTGGTACATATGACTACGGAAAAGATTCAAACGATCGGACAATGTATAAAAACCTCACAAGATCGACAAAAGAGTTATGTTGATCTTCATCAAAGGATGTATAATTCAATATTGGAGAACATGTATTGTTACGTGTTGCTCCATGGAAAGGAGTTACGAGATTCGGAAAGAGAGAAAAGCTCAATCCTCGATTCATTGGCCTATTTTTAATCCTCGAACGAGTAGGAACTGTGGCCTATAGACTCGCCTTACCGCCAAGTACGTCTCGTGTTCATAATGTTTTTCACATATCTATGTTACGTAAAAATGTGAAAGACCCGAACCACATTATTGAGTTAGAACCGGACGAAATAACGGAAGATTTAACGTATGAAGAGGTTCCTGTTAAAATCTTGGATAAGAAGGAGTATATTTTACGCTCCAAGGTTATACCTCAAGTCAAAGTTTTGTGAAGAAACCATGATGTTGAGGAAATGACCTGGGAGTTAGAATCTGAAATGAAATCAAGGTATGATTACCTCTTCGACATACCAGGTACGCACCCTAATTTCGAGGGTGAAATTTCATAAGAAGGGGAGGTTGTAAGACTCCAACTTTTATGAATAAAGATGAATTTTCTATAAATATCATTTTTGAATATTATGGAGTGAATTTGATATAATGTTATAGTTGTGGGTAATATTATAAATTTTGCAATGTACGCAAGTTATTATATAATATTCGATTGGTCGGGAAATATTCGTTTTAACGGGAAATATTCGTACGACGGCACAATCATTGGTGGACCCCACAACGGAATTATTGTCGGATTGAGAAAATGATAAAAATATCTTTTTATAAAATAACGACAAAAGTTTTACCGTTAACACTGTTGGAATACCTAGTGGTTAAAATAATAAGATGTCTGCTATTGTTGCACGAAGCACACCAGTATTGCACAATATTTTTGAATTATTGATTCTTACGTAAGAATGCACTACTCAATAATTGTTACAGTAATTACTGTTCAATATTTTATTTTATTGGTTCAATAATTGTTGTGTTGCTATTTCATATTATTGTTATTTCAATAATTGTCACTGCACAATATTTCCCATTATCAGATCAATAATTCATATTATTTGAATAATATTATTAGATAGCATTATTGGCAATGTCTAGAAAGTTCTGTCAAGGAGAGGTTTGGTCACCTAATTGCGCGCCAGCAAGGAGAAATCCTTATTGGAAAGCCCCCTCTTTCCTAGGAACGGTCTGGTTGTCATTATTGTAATTCTGTAATATTATTTATGAATAATTAATTATTGATTTATATGATAAGGAAATATTTATTTTATGTGGACATAAATGATAGATAGGAAAATATTTATTTTATGTGGTTATAAATGAAGGAATTAATGTTGAGGTATTTTATCAGTATTTTGTCAGATTAGAGGTATTAAAAATCAAATTAGTGTTCTTAAAGCTCTATTGCGTGAGTTATAATTTTGATCCGACCGTTGAATCGTTGTGATTTTTGGAAATGTTATACGTATATAAGTTGAGTATATGTCCACCAATTTTGAACCGTTAAAAATTAACGTATGATTTGTTATGAATTTTAAGAGGTGTTGAAAATTGTCCATTTGTGGAATTCAGATTTTTCTGTTTGGAATTTTGAAAAACTTTCTTTTGCAAAGTTATAGAGAATTCAATTTCGTGTGGAATGGACATATAATTCATATTTTTCTGATAAAAGGGCTATTTATTATGAATTACTGAATTTTTGGAAAATAAAATGATTTTTATTAAAATACGGTGAGACCCACTTTTGGTTGGTGTTGAATACATGTGCTGATTTTGGGTGGGCCCCACTGTGGTGGCTAAATATTTGGTCTAGCTTGGCTGCGTAGAAGAGAAAAAAAAAAGAAAATATATTATAAATCTTTAAAAATTTATCCTTGAACTTGTTTTATTGAATTCTTATATCATTGTCATCATCCTATTGTTTATATTCTGTTGAAAGTAATATGTGGCCTGTAGTGCATAGATGGACTTGGTATAATTATGACCAGGGATTATTTGGTATACTTATGACCGTAATGTTACAAATGATGTGGTAAATGTCCTCATTGGCCCGTAGTGCATTGATGGACAGTTGTTGGCATGATCATGACCATTGATGAATACACGAATATCCTTGGATAATTGTGGTCGTAATACTAATGAATATCCTTGGCCGTAGTGCAGGGATGATGTGGATTATTTATTAAGTTGAGTCTCAGCGATAAAAGTGATGAAAAACCTTTTAAATCATAGAAGATAGTAGATTTTATTCTCTACTTGACTCTTCTAATGGATTGCTTGTTCCGCTGCAGTTAAACTTGATGTTTGTTATATTTTATCGCTTTAACACTTTTGTTGAAGGCTAACGATAAATTATTCGCATTATCTTAGTCATAATATTTCTTACTGGGCTAGTTGAGCTCACCCTTTTGCTTTCATTGTTCTCTTCAGGAAATGAGAACGTAGTTGGGACTAGTCGGGAAACGGAGTGACGGTCCAGATGATAACATTAGTAGTCCTCACTATTCTATGAAATAGTGTGATAATAATTGTATTGAGGACACCATTTGAGTTAAATACTTTCTAGAAGACAATATTCGTTTTTAAACTCTCAGTTTATGTTTTGTCGTATTTTACACGACAGTTGTATTTGAATTTTTTACCATGTATTTGGCAACTCAAGATGGGTGATGTATACCTATTTTGGGGGCGTCACACCGCTGATTGTTTTCCTCCAATAAAAGCAGTGGATGTTGGTGCTGACGTCTTAATGTTATCATTGTTGTACCTTTTCTTGTTCAAATCTCCTCCCGACTCGCTCCTTCTATTATCATGGCCACGATTACCACCAGAGTGGTTACTGCTTTTGTCTGAATGTTTTCATCCCCGCTGGTTATCATTTCTCCGATAACTGCTGCCACCGGTATAACCCTGGTTGTGGTCCCTCGGTTGAACATACTCATTATCTCGCTCTATTAATTGAGCCTTATTTAAAACATCTGAATATAAAGAAAATTTATGAGAGATAAGATATTGTCAAATCTCGGGTTTTAGACCTCTCAGAACATCCGCGTCATTCGTTTCTCATTCTCTACCAAATGAGGTGCAAACCTGGATAACTCTACGAACTTCGCCTCATACTGGGACACCGTCATGTTATTTTGTTCTAGTCTAATAAACTCTACCTCCTTCATATGACGAATACTTTCAGGAAAGTAATTGTCATTAAACAGTTTCTAAAATGTTTCCCAAGACATGTTGAGTGCGGCAGGCTGGGTACACTTCATAGATTCTCACTAGTAATCTCAGTTGCACCTTGAGTAGATTGGTGTAGTTCTTTAAGCAGAACATCCAAATCTGTGATTTGTTTACTTAATCCGTCGAATTCTTCGCGAGAGACTGGATTAAGATTAGTCTGGTCAGATGAAGACATAATTGGATGTAGGCTCGCGGCCTTTTTGGACTTTGAACAAATAATAGGCACGATTGTTTCCCTGCGAAAAAACTGACGTAGTTTAGTTTTTAAGGAATGTATAAATGTTTACATGCCATGTGATGTATCCATTTTAGGAGTATTATCCTGCAAAACGGATGTTAGCAGTTTGTAACATAGGATAACATGTAAATATGTGTGTGCACATATTTCTTCATATTTCTCATTACATGGAGATGAATATGGAAAGAAATTACAAGTAATTGACTTTATGAGTAATTTGAAATGAGAAAGCATGAAGAGACTTTCCTCCGTGTTTGGTTTATCAAAGGTTGACCTATCTTAGGCTACTCTTGCGGCTTTTTGGCATGAAGGTTCCCAAATCATCGCAATTTACTCGATGAGTAGTTTATCCGATCTTTTAACTAGAGTGAATTTGGATGGTGCCTTTCCAAAGCCTCGTTGGAATTAGTCTTCCTACGAGTCCAATAATCAAACACTGACAAGATAACCTCCTGATGGAGGAACCACACAACATACATTCACATCCAACGTGTCTCACCGTTTATGAAAATGATGACATGTGCGAAGCACTAATATCACAAGAAGATATAGTGTAAAGCAGTAAGTAAATGCATTTGTAAACATCCATCAAATGTAAATGCAACATCCACACACAAGCATAGAACATTTTTGAAAAGCTTGTAATAGAGTCACCACCTTACTGGAGTCCCCAACAGAGTCACCACCTGTCGACGTCAGGATTTTTATTTGTCCCTTTTCTGTTCTTGCCTTTTGGTGTTCTCATGTTAAGTGAGATTTCTTTGAAAAAACAAGTTGTGAAAAGGTCCAACATGTATATGTCGACGATTTGACTGTAAGAGTCGCCAGTTGATTTTTTAAATGGTTGTACCAACACAACCAAGAAAAGGTTTGCACATTGACCCAGTGATGTGACACTGCTAAACGGGTCTGTGAAAATGAGATTCGTTAGGGTCCAGTGACTTGGTTATGCGGAGGGAAGGTGTTAGGCACCCCCCAACATCCGTGGTGCCATGGTGACCGCCACTTTTCAAGAAACTGTTATGTGAATGTGTTTGTGTGTGGGCCAATGTGATGTTATTTGGATGTAGTGCGAGGCCTCGTTCGCACCTATATAAACAGGGTTTGAATTTATATAAAAATTCAGTTTTAAACAAGATATAGCAGTGATGTTTTGTAAAATAGGTTTCTCAAACCCTTATGCTCAATAGTAATTGAGACCTTTTACACTTTCATTTTATTAAATGTTCGGCTGGATTGCTTTTATTTTCGAGATGCGAAGCATCTTCGAGAAAATAATGTAAAAAGCAGTGCCGAACTCCTTATGGGCATTGTGGCCATCTAAGGAAATCCAAACACCGTGAATAAATTTAGAAGCTATTTAAAGCTGAAAATGTCCATCACGGGAACCGAATCTAGATTCAATAGACTGAATCTGTGATCACATGATTCCTAGGCTCACATGATGCCGCAATTTATATATGAAAAAAAGATGGCGATTATATATATTTAAGTCAGTAAATATATATATATATATATATATATATATATATATATATATATATATATACAGACATGATCAACCACCATGAAGCACCTCCATGGGGGATCGAAAATGTAAATATATAAAAGCGGTAAATATAGAGACATGATCAACCACCACGAAGCACCTCCACGGGGGATCAGAAATGTAAATAAAGCAATAAAAACACGATCAACCATCATGAAGCACCTCCATGGGGGATCAGAAAAGTAAAGAAAGTCAGAAAAGGCGATCAACCGCCACGTAAGTAAACTCTGTGGGGACGAAATGTAAAGAAAGCGGTAAAAGCGATCAACCGCCACAAAGTAAACTCCAGTGGGATGAAATGTATATATATATATATATATATATATATATATATATATATATATATATATATATATATATAAGCGGTAAAAACACACGATATATATCGATCTCTACTCGATTTATCATTTCGGTGATTTATCGCTATATATATAGATATAAAAAAGAAAAACGCACCGGATATAAAATCCAGGTTCAATCAAACGGAGTTTGATGGCAACAACATATATATATATATATATATATATATATATATATATATATATATATACATAATCGTCGGTGAGGTTTCCTTTACTTTGTTAAAATGCGGACCTATTTTTTTTTTTTTTTTTTTGTTTTAAAACAACTAAAAAAAATATTTAATATTTTATGGAACTGGAATTTTTCCATAATATAATGTTTTGGGGGTGATTTGGATACCTATACCAAAAAAATGGTGAGTACAATGCATGCATCGCATGCACCTTTTTGTTATACGTATCCAAATCACATCTAAAACACTGTATTATGAAAAAATTTCAGTTCCATAAAATATTAAACTTTTTTTTTTTAGTTATTTTTTTAAAAAAAGCAAAAAAAAACACAAAAAAAGTCCGAATTTTAACAAAGTAAGGGAGCCCTTATAGGAACCGGACCCTATATGTATATAAAAGCAATAAACGCTCCGAACGTAAAATCCAGGCTCATCGAACAAAGTTTAACCACAGTTTATATATATATATATATATATATATATATATATATATATATAAGAAAATAAACGCTCCGGACGTGAGTCCAGGCTCAATTGAGGCATAACTCGATAATGTTAGAACGGTGAAGAACGGTGTGTGCAAATATGAAGAGAAAGACTTTAAGGTGTGTAAGAAGGCTTACCGTGGACTGCCAAAGAAGACTTTAATGACTTTAAAGGGATGAAAACTTGACTCCTGCCGGTAAAAATATAGCAATATATAAGCTCACAAGTGTTTAAAATGAGAAAGCACTCAGTTTATAGTGTGTACAGACAAATTGGACAGGGCTTCCTCACCTTTTTTCTTCTAAAAATGGTTGCCCCAAGCCTTCTATTTATAGAGGGGGGAGCTGTAGGTGTACCTGTGGCTGCCCGGGGTGCCCCAGGTTCTGCGGGTCCCGCCGTCTCGAAGTACATTCACGCATGCAACGTGTTATCCACTTGAACTTTCAGAACTTCAATCCTGACATCCGATCGAGGTGTATAAGACCTTTTACGGCATGTTGTTGTCGAGAGCTACACAATAACACGGGATTAGAGGTTGTACGAAGTTAGGAAGATGGGACCATGCCCTATGTCTTCAAGCTTCAAATTATATCCGGTGTGCTGTCTTGTGTAGTAGTCACTCGGGATTGGCGCTCTTTGGTTCTTGTAGGACATTGATGTATAGAATGTATGTATGTTGTTGTTGAGACGTCGCGATGTGGGTTTGAGATGGCAAAATAACGGTCCTGCCATTCACCGGGGTTATCTCCGGTTTGAGCTGTTTTAGCGGTCGTTGCTCAGGTTATCTTTGAGATTGGACTGCTGCAGGTGTTGATCGTCCCCAATGTTGTTTCTGAGATGTGCCTGACTTCCCGGGGTTATCTCCAGACTTGGTAGATGAGTGCCTCAGGGCTTTGCCTAGTGTTTGAAGTTGTTTGCATAGGTTTGAAACAAGCATTTCCGGGGTTATCTCCGGAACTGCAACTACATTCCTCGGGGTTATCTGCGAGGTTAATACTATCTTTCCCGGTGTTGTTTCCGGGATTGAGACTGAGTATCTCAGGGTTATCTTCGAGATTATACGGTCTTCTCCGGTGTGATTTACAATATTTGAACTGCACTCCTCGGAGTTATCTCTGAGGTTGAAATTGAAACTCCTGGTGTTATTTCTGGGACTGAGGTTGAAACTTCGGTGGTATTTTCGGGTCTGAGCTGGATATCTCGAGGTTATCTCTGAGATGGTAATAATGAATATCCCAGGGTTGTCTCCGGGATTGAACTGAGTTGTCTTCTAGGGTTATCTCTGAAAGACGATTCTGCCCTCTTGCAATGTTAATAACAGGTATGCAGAAAAATTCGAGTGTCTACACTTACAAACCCGATTACAAGCATGTTATTGAATATAAACCCCTACATTTTGAGAAAGATTTATCTTACGAAAAAATTCCTGTTCAGATTGTCGACAGGAAATAACAAGTTCTCAGAAATAAAGTAATACATTCTGTTAAGGTAATCTGGAGGAAACACAATGCTGAAGAAGCTACGTGGGAACTCGAAGAGCATATGATGAAGAATTATCCTCATTTATTTACTTAATTTGTGTGTAAGCGATTCTGGGTACAGAATCTTTGTAGGGGGGGGAAGAATGTAACGGGACGAATTGATTGAGTCGTGATTCTGGGGACATAATCCTTTTAAAGGGGGAAAGATGTGACGAACGAGATTTTGTAATCTAATTTGAATAATTATTGAATTAAATAAATATTTTTCGATGATTTAATTATTGGATTAAGTAATTTATTGATGAATTTGTGGTAGATTGATTTAATTATATGTGTAATATTGATTAAATTAATGTGGAGAATTTTATTATTCAAAGTATGTATTTAAGTGAGCTTATTGAATTAAATGAAGTATTTAATAAGCATGATGTTATTTTAATTAATTTAATAATTAATAAGAGATTTAATAAATTGACATAATTAATAAATGAGAAATTTAATTATGTAACTATGTGAATTAATGAGAAATTATTATATTTTATTTAAATAAGATATTCAATTAATTGCCTAAATGGGTGTGATATTATTAAACTATATTATAAGAGAATAATTAAAATAAATAGAAAGGGTACTTATGATGCTAGCCAAACGAGGCATTATGAGGAGTTGGGAGCAGTTAAACCACATACTACCATTAATTGGCCTTAGCAGAATCATGCACATTAATATGGATTTCTCTTCACGTATTTCATTTTATCAGACTTGACTTAGAGAATTCGGAGAGAGTTAGAGAGAATCTGAGGGAAATTGTGTGATTGAAGGATCAGAAAATCTGCAATAGGGTAATCTCTTCAACCCAACTTATAAATTACGTTGTTAATATTTCTATGAAAAATTATTTCAAGTCTCTGTAATTAAAATTTCAAGTCTCTGTAATTGAAAAGAGTAATGAATTGTGTGTGTGTGTATATATATATATATATATGATAATATGTTATCATAACATATTTACCATATACGTATGTTTTCATAACATCAATTTCATAAAAATATGTCGTAAATAGATTTTTGTAGTTACAGAGTATAAATGTTTCATATTTATGGCCCTTTTGGGAAATGGTGTGCCACATTTTGTTGTTTAACTTGAAATTTATCAGTAGATTGTGATAACATATGTTAAAACAAAGAAAATAAACTTTGAACGGACAGACTCAGAGTTATAACGAATTGCAATATCAAATTTTCATGTTTTATTTTCTTACCTTTCAAAAAAATTAAGAACACAGAAATTTGAAGGTTTGATTCAAGTAATTATATATTTTAACTTGTTAAATCATGCTAGAAAGGTTGGGTAGGGATCATGTATGAATTCTAGTGTCTGGGTATACTTAATTTCATGTGTGAATAATGTATTTGGTCATAATCATGTTCTTCATAAAACTTCGTAATCGAAATCGGTATGTCGCCCAAATTTCAACTCTGTGTCTAAGGCCAACATCAAGAAGACCAATTGGCCATGGCCACCATTTTACCAAGCTACAGACTCAGTAGCACCAGCATGATACCAAGGATAGGCTATATGGTGGCGTCACAGCGCCACTATACAGTTTGTCCAAGAATGAGAATTTTAACTGTTGTATTTCAGGGAATGTAATAGTAACCTAATCTAATGAACATAAAAATGTGTTAGTCATATAATGTGATGTTAAAATAGACTCATAACATGTCAATGAGATATTTATGTGTTTAAATAAATTATTGAACGCTTAGTTAGCTAGTCATTCGTAAAATCTAATATTATGAGAAAACAAGTGTTGTCATATGATTAGTATAATCATAATCAGAGTTTAGACAAAAGAGAATGAACTTGTGATGCCAGTATGTTATAATTGACTGGTAATGTGAATATAAATGGTATGTAGGATTAAATCGAGGAACGTGTATAGTTAACATGTAACCTACGCATGAGCAAAGTTTCCTAACCCTACTTGTTATCATTATACAAGTTTCTAAACCTTACCTCTTTATATTGAGCAAGTTCTATACTTATATTCTATATCGAGCAAAAGCTTTTTATTTATTGTTCAAGTTCAAGATGTTATATTAAAGGTTATTGATCTTTTCAAAGCATGATTCCTGTTATACAATACTTAGTCCATTGTATACCTCTTGAGAACCCTTGTTGAGTTTATCCAAACCAAACTTCTTTTGGTGCGGACTCTAATGTCAAACTGAGACGAACAACCCTGTTATAGGGGATTACTTAAGATATTGTGCACAGTATGGTACTAAGGGCTGATCCCCCTAAGTAGGAGTAGAAGAGTCCATAGTCTTATGACTGTTAAAGGTTTCAAGTATAACCATTGACAACCTAGGATATAGTTCAAGGTCTTATGACCCTCAGAAGTTCTTTTGATTTTTCTTATTCATTCCTGATTCAAAAGTTAGGTTTCTTATTTCAGAAGTCTTTGATTCACTCGTATGTTATTATATTTTTGTTATATTATTATACTTGTGGGCAATTGTGCTCACTCTTGCATAATAATAACATTGTAGTTAAGAACGAAAGGTCCGACGAGCCTTCCACTAGCAAAGGAAATGGCAAGATTAAATAGTGATGAAGACTTGTTGTTTATTTGTTATGTTATGTTTCATACTTATGTTTAATTTGTGTAAGACTTAATACTTGATTATGTTTCCGCATTTGAGATTTAAGGTTAGTATGGCCTGGGATTGATGTACTTATTTTCAGATGTTGTAACTCCTTAAGGAGATGATTTATTTCTATCTATTTTATGGTTTTCAAGTATTATGGGTAGATAGATATGTGATGTTTGTACAGTGAACACCAAATCCCATGGGAATTGAAGTACCCGGATTTGGGGGTGTTACAGATTTAACCACATCAGAATATAAGATTTGTTTGTTCCCCTTTAGGATAAACCAAGTTAATAGGTAATAAGCAGTTATGACAGATATAACAGTTATAGCAAGAATGTAAAAGACACAGTGTTTTTAAGTGGTTCAGAGCACACAAGGCTCCTACTCCACTCTTCTACTCCTCGAGTAGGAAATCCATTAAGGTTATCTTTACACTCTTTGAATCACTTGGATTCCTTCAAGACTAACAGTCTTGGAACTTCTTAGTTCACTTAGAACTCTTCAAGTCCAGCAGACTTGGAATACACTTGATGAGAGTTGAGTTCTTGGGTAGTGCTACTCAGTTGTTGTTAAGCATGCATTCAAAAGAACTGAGTAGCTAAGCAAGCTTTCTTGATTGATCGTATAGTTGAGTGTTAAGTGTTCTTCAGCTTTTTGTTATGTACTTGCTTGCTTGTTGCATTTGTGTCTAATTTGTATATAAAGGAGCCTTTAAAATATGTCCGTTTGAAGGCGTCCGTTGAAGCATTAAATGCATTAGACATTTTTCAGCACTGGTGGTGACTTCATGGAAATTTGATGTTCAGCCGTCTGACTCACTCACACGGCAGACTGCTATCTCGCCTAACACCTAAAAAAGCTTTTTCAACAGGCATGCAGTCCTTTTCCTTAGCTTCTTCAATACTCTTCTTTGATACATACTAAGGACGAGCATTGGGATTCCCGAAAGTCTCAACTTTTATAATCCATTCTTCATTTGTAGTATTTTATTCTTCAACTAATGGATAAGGCTCGATGCTTTTGATGCAGACATGAGATACACTACGATCATGATCATGGTGTCTTGTCACATATGTGCTTGATTCAGATTGATAGAGGAGAACACTATGATTTCTCTTAAGCACTGGTAGACTACGATCCTTGACTTGCTTATTTTTGCAGACTCTACGCTTCCAAGAGCAGACTGCAATTCTTGACTTAGCTCGGCAGGCGCTTGGACCAACTCTACGATTCTGAGTGAGGCCCTCCAAAGCAGACTACGATTCTGTAACAACTTTCTCGATACTCTACGATTCTGCCTTGGCTTCTGTAATCCCTATGTTGGCTTGACAAACTATGATTATATTGATGCATATCTATTACATCATAGATCAATGTAACAGTTTTGATCTTTTCTTCTATACACTCATTTACAGAATGATAAACATTAAGCACATATCAACCTTAAAATTTTGATCTATCACCTAAGTCCTTGTACATATGTTCTTTGAAGGACTTTACACATAATCATGTTTATTTAAATTCAACATCAAATTTGAATATGCAATTCCCAACACATTTGTCATTAGCTGAAATCATATAGTTTAAGCAAGGATGATCATTAAGTTGCCTAGAAAATAATGTATTTCAACAACAAAGTCAAGAATCATATGATTTCATTCAACAACTGAAAAATAGTTGTGAACTACTTCGAATAAGCTAGAATAATACACAAAATAAATCGGATTAAAACTTTTCATTACTCTAAATTATTTTTGAAATGACATAGTAGTCATTTGTATAAGATGGTCATCGGACTAAAAACTTTGTTTCTTTTCCTTTATTTCATTTAAAAGGGATAACACAGTCATTTAGACCGTAAATCTGATATCACTTACGAGTACATCAAGGGGATCAGCCTGTAGTACCTGTAGACACTCAAAATTTTCTACACACCTGTCACTGCCATTTTAGGAATGCAGATTCATCTTTCAGAGATAACCCTGGAAGACAGCTCACATCTAGTCCGGATACTACCGGACATTTAGTCTCAACCCTGGAACACACACCGGGAGTAACAGCTCCAACCTCGCAGATAACCCCGAGGCATGCACTTCCAATACCGAAAACTCCACCAGAGAAGACCGATTAATCTCGGAGACAACCCCGAGGTATCCAGTCTTAGTCCCAACACTGGAAATAGCAGCTACTAACCTTGGTGATAACCCCAAGGAATGCAGTTCCGGCGATGACCCTGGAAATACTTGTTTCAAATGCATGCAATCAGCTTCAACATCGGTACTCACACCGAGGCACTTAAGACCAGACCCAAAGATAATACCGGGAGGATAGGCACCCCTCAGAGATGATATTGAGGACCTTCAACACTTGCAGCAGTCTAATCTTAGAGATAACCCTGAGCAACGTCTGCTTTACCAGCCCAAACCGGCAATAACTCCGGTGAGGGGCAAAGTTGTCATCTCGCCAATTCAAGGCCACATCAAGTCATCTCAACATCTAATACATACATTTCTACACAACGATGTCCCACAAGAATCAAGGAAAACCAATCCCGAGTGACTATTGTACAGGGTAACTGATAGAATTTGAAGCTTGAACACCGGAGGGCACCGTCCCATCTTCATGACTTCGTACAACCTCTAATCCCATGCCATTGTACAACTCTCGACAACGGCAGTCCAAAATAGGTCTTATATACCTCAGCCGGACGCCCGGATTGCGATTCTGAAAGTTCGAGTGGACATTGCATTGCCTATGTGCACGTACTACGAGACAACATGACCCGAGAAACCCGGGGCAACCCGGGCAGCCTCAAGTACACCTATGGCACCCCCTCTATAAATAGAGGGCTCGCGGTGGCCATTTTAAGAAAAAGAAAGGCGAGGAAGCCCTGTCAAATTTGCTCCGTACTTACAATATACTGAGTGTTTTCTCATTTTATACACTTGTGAGCTCACATATAGCTACTTTTGTACCGGCGGGAGCCGAGTTTCATCTACTTTAAAGATATAGAAGTCTTCTTTGGCAGTCCAGTGTAAGCCTTCTTACACACTTTAAAGCCTTTTTCTTCATCTTTGCACACACCCTTCTTCACGTTGAGAGTCGTGTTGCGTGTCTTTGCCCGAACTTTGATCCGTGGTTTTATTTTCAATTTGTATATATACATATATATATATATATATGAACTGTGTGTCGGACTTTGTTCGATGAGCCTAGACTTCGGTTTGGAGCATTTACTGCTTTAATATATATATATATATATATATATATATATATATATATATATATGTGTGTGTGTGTGTGTGTGTGTGTGTGTGTGTGTATATATATATATATGTATATATTAACGTGTGTCGGACTTTGTTCGATGAGCACGAATTTTACATCCTAGCATTTACTCGCTTATATATATATATATATATATATATATATATATATATATATATATATATATATATATATATTTTCATCCCACACAGTTACTTAAGTGGTGGTTGATCGCTTTTACAGCTTTCTTTACGTTTTGTCCTTCCTGAAGTTTACTTCGTGGTAGTTGATTGCTTTGTACAACTTTATCTACGTTTCGTCCCGCCTGGAGTTTCCTTCGTGGCAGTTGTTAGCTTTTACAGCTTTATTTACATTTTGTGATCCCCGATGGAGGTGCTTCGTGGTGGCTGATCATGTTTGTATATATATATATATATATATTTATAGCTTTTATATGTATATTTATAGCTTATATATATATAAATATATATATAAATATATATATATATACCTGCTTACTGCTTTCATACAAATTAGGGTATCGTGTGAGCCTAGGAATCACGTGATCACAGTTCAACCTATTGGGTCTAGATTCGGTTTCCGTGATGGACATTTTCAGTTGTAAGCAGCTTGTAAATTATTATGCGGTGTCTGAATTTCCTCAGATGGTTTTCATACCAACGGGGAAATCGACATTATTTTCTTATAGATGCTTCGCATCTCGGAAATAAAATCAATCAAGCCGAACACTTAATAAAATGGAAGTGTAAAATGTCTCAATTACTATTGAGCACAAGGGTTTGAAAAACCTCTTTTATAAAACATCACTGCCATATCTTGTTAAAATTGAATTTTTACACAAATTCAATCCATGTGTATATAGGTGCGAACGAGGCCTCGCACCACTTCCAAATAAACAGCACATTGACCCATACACACACATTCATATAATAGTTTCTTGAAAAAAGGCGGTCACTGTAGTAACACGGATGTCGGGGGGTGCCTAACACCTTCCCTCTGCATAATCAAGTCCGCGGACCCTAATGAATCTCGGTTTCACCGACCCGTTTAGCAATGTCATCACATCATCATTCAATGTGCAAACCTTTTCTCGGTTGTGTTGGTAAAACCATTTAAAAAACCAACTGGCGACTCTTAATAGTCCATCGTCGACATTATACATGTCAGACCTTTTTCACTTGTTTTTTCAAACAAATCTCACCTAAAATGAGAACACCAAAGAACAAGTAACGGAAAGGGACAACTAAAAATCCAGATGTCGACAGGTGGCGACTCTGCTGGGGACTCCAGTAAGAGGACTTAAGCCGCTATTTCAAATTTTTCAAAACTATTATCTGCTTGTGTGTGGATGTTGCATTTACATTTATGATGAATTTGTACGAATGCATTTACTTATTTCACTTAGTTCTTCTCACCATATCTGCTTGTGATAATAGTGATTCGCACATGTCATCATTCCCATAACGGTGAGACGCAATGTACGTGAATGTATGTTGTGTGGTCCCTCCACCAGGAGGCTATCCTGTCGGTGTTTAATTACTGGAATCGTAGGAAGACTAATTCCCGTAAGGCTCGGGAAAGGCACCACCCAAATTCAACAACAATGTGATATTCTTCACTGATGATGACATCCCGCCCGAAGGGATCGGTCATTGCAAGCCGTTGCACACAGCGGTCTTGTCCTCCGGATACATTCTAGCTGGAGTCTTGATAGATGGAGGCTCATCTCTAAATATTTGTCCATACGCTACCTTGGTGAAGATGAATATCAATCTCAACCAAATCCGGAGTAGCCTTTCGGTCATCAAAGCTTTTGATGGAGCCCGCCAGAATTCGGTCGGAGTAATTGAAATGCCAATCGAAATTGGTCCCCTTACATTCTGCGTATCTTTCCACGTACTCAAGATAGATTCGGGATACAACCTGCTCTTGGGACGACCATGGATTCATATGGCAGGGGCAGTACCCTCCACCCTTCATCAACAGTTGAAATACATTATCAACAACAGCCTAGTCACAGTTAACGCTGAGCCGGAGTGTCCTCCACATAGTGACATACCGTACATCAAAGTCAATTCAGATGTTGAACCGGTCAGTTTTCATGCCTTGGAGGTGAGAAACACTCAGTACCATGCTATTGAAACACCACCTCTCATACCCAAGATTTTAGCCGAAGTGATGTCGGTTACTCAAGAAATGATATCCTTGGGGCATCAGCTAGGACAAGGGCTAGGTAAATACCATCAGAGTATCAAGTACCCCATCCAAGTTGTCAGTCAAACTGGGATAGCTAGGCTAGGCTATTCTGCCAGTTCTAGTAATAGGAATGCACATAAACATCCTCAGATTCCTCCAACTTCAATTACATGATGTTTGTCTACACTTACAACTGCTGAGTCCGCACAACCTCTCGTAAAGGTGCCTGCCAATGTGATGACTATGTTATTTCCCAAGCTGGTATCGGTAAAGGCGAAAGAAGTCTTTGTTCCAGATCCCATCGTGGAGGAAGAGAAACAAAGAATTAAACAAGACGTCATCTGAATGATGTCGGGCATCCGCGTCATTGCTCATAACGAACATACAAACAGATACACCCCAGACAACGATTTCTCAGACATAATGACCATCATTCGGGATAAGGAGGACGATGAAAATCCCTCCATCACTGCAGTCCACCCGGACTTTGCCCTTGCCAATTGGAGCAGTACTCCTTGCATTGGTCGACAAGGGTAAAACGGGCAAAAACTATTTCTGCCCTGTAGATATCATAACTGCTTACTTTTCTGTACAGTATTAGCAGTCGTTTTGCCAATACATGCTTACACTTTGTATGATCAAACCTTTTCATATATACTAAATGAAAGCATATTTTGTTTCAGGACCGTGAATTTAGATGTGCATGTACTTGCTGATATGGTGCCTCTTCTCCACAAAGACTGTAACTTTGATGTTGAGATAAATTCAGCCTTGATGGAAATACATGAGGACATTGAGGTACCTCTGGAAATTCAAGAATGGGTCAAAGACAAACCTAAACCCAACCTTGATCAAACCACTTCATTCAATCTTGGAACCTTAGAAAGCCATAAGTTAATCCAGATTGGTTCAGACCTTACCCCAAACCAGCGGAATGACATGGTTACGCTATTAACCCAATTCCAAGATGTGTTTGCATTTTCTCATGAAGACATGGTGGGTTTGTCCACTGACATTGTACTTTATCGCCTTCCCATTAAAGAGGGATTCAAGCCAGTCAAACAGAAACTCAGGCGATTGAAACCTGAGTGGAGTTTAAAGGTAAAAGAAGAAATTGTGAAACAATTTCACGCTGGCATCATCATGGTGTCCACATATCCTGAGTGGATATCCAACATTGTTCCCGTGCCTAAACCTAGAGGAAAGGTGCGAGTCTGCGTGGATTATCAGGACTTGAACAAAGCTTGCCTTAAAGATAGCTTTATCGTACCCTTTATTCACATTCTCATTGACAATACTGCTCAATACTGTATGAACTCCTTTGCTGATTACTTTGTGGGGTACCATCAAATCATGGTCGCTGAGGAAGATCGTGAGAAAACTTCTTTCGTCACGCCTTAGGGAACCTTTTGTTATAGATGGTTGGCCGGAGCCACCTATCAGCGAGCTATGATGGCTCTCTTCCATGACTTAATGCACAAAGAGATCGAGATCTACGTGGATGACAGCATTGTCAAATCCTGGAAGGAGGAAGACCACTTAGACCATCTCAGAAAGCTATTCAACAGGTTACGTAAGTATAACTTGAAGTTGAATCCAGCCAAGTGCGCCTTTGGCATTAAATCAGGCAAGTTGCTAGGATTTCTAGTCAGCCACAAAGGGATTGAGTTGGATCCTACCAAAATCCAGGCCATTACGAAAATGCCCATTCCTCAGACAGAGAAAGAAAATACGGGGATTTTTGGGACGAATCAACTTCATTAGCAGGTTTATCTCTCAACTCACAGCAACCTGTGAGCCAATCTTTGAGCTATTAGGAAGAACTCCTCCATGAAATGGAATGATGAGTGCCAAAATGCCTTCCTCACAATTAAAGAACAGCTAGTCAAAGCTCCCATTTTGGTACCACCCAGGGATGATGTTCCCTTGTTCATGTACCTGTCAATAAGTGACAACGCCATGGGCTGCATGCTGGGACAGAAAGACAATAGAGGCCAAGAACGAGCTATCTATTACCTCAACAAAAGATTCAGCAGCTGTGAACACAAGTACACTCTGATTGAGAAAACGTGTTGTGCTTTAGCATGGGCTTCCATGAGGTTACAACATTAACTTCATGGTCACACAACCCATCTCATATCCCGCGTGGATCCTCTCAAGTACGTGTTCAACAAACCCATGTTAAATTGCCGGCTATCCGGATGGCAGTTGATCCTACAACAATTTGACATCGTCTACGTGACTCAAAAGTCCATCAAAGGTCAAGGAATTGCTGATCAACTGGTCGCCGTGCCCTCATGGGATTTCAAACCCTTGGAGACATACCTCCCCGATGCGGGAGTAATGACGATTCAAAGAACACCATCAAGATGATACGCTGCATGAAACATGGAAGATGTATTTTGATGGAGCTGTTAATATGGAAGGTTCTGGAGCTGGAGCAGTTCTAGTATCTAGTACGGGGGAGCAGTATCCCATCGCCGTCAAATTGCAGTTTGTCAACACCAATAACACAACTGAGTATGAAGGCTGCCTTATGGGGCTAAAACTTGCCCGTTCAATGGGCATCATGCAGTTAACTGTCTTTGGAGATTCAAAGTTGGTAATTAGATAATCCACCTAAATCTATCAAACCAAGGAACTACATTTGCTGCCTTACCATCGGCAAGTTTTACAGATGGTTTTGGAGTTCGAAGAAATCTCCTTTCTACACATTCCTCGAAATAGGAATGACTTTGCAGACGCATTAGCAACTTTGGCCTCCTTGATTCGCATATCTGACAAGGGACACTTGCCAAGCGTCATACTTTCCCTGCACAAGGCCCCATCCTATAGGAACTACGTTGGTGAAGTATCAGATGAGCTACCTTCCACACAACATCCTTGGTATCAACATAACAAGGAATACCTACGAGATGGATCTACATCCGCTGAGACGAGCCCGACTGAGAAAAGGCGGATCCATCGACTTACTATGAAATTCTACCTGAGTAGAGATGCGCTCTACAAAAGAGATACAGGACTAGGTCTCCTCAGATCTTTAGACAAAGATCAATCTCAAAGGCTTATGGATGAGATCCAAGGTGGAGTTTGTGGCCCCCATATGAGTGGCCCCCTCCTTGTCAAGAAGATCCTCAGGACAGGACATTACTGGCTCTCTCTCAAAGCTGACTACAACGACCACATCAGGAGATGTTATTAGTACCAGATTCATGGGAATGCTATACATGCTCCTCCACAGGAACTCCAAACTATGAGTTCACCTTGGCCCTTCTCAATGTGGGGAATGGACGTTATCGGGCCCATTGAGCCTAAATCCAGTAATGGACATCGATTTATCTTCACCATGATCGATTACTTCACCAAGTGGGTAGAAGCATCCTCCTTTCCCAGGGTTACCAAAGAAGTCATCATTGTTTTCACCAGAAACAATGTCATTTGTCGATATGGACAACCAAAGGTGATTGTGTCATATAATGATAAGAACCTCAACAACAAAATGACGGAGGAATTATGCAGTAAATTCCACATCAAATATATTAACTCTGTCATCTATCGTCCGAAGATGAATGGTGTTGTTGAAGCGGCTAACAAAAACATCAAGAAGATCATGCAAAAGATGTCCGCCAATCACAAAGAATGGCCGGACTTATTGCCTCTTACTCTGTTAGCATACAGAACATCAATGCGCATTTCCACTAGGGCAACCCCCTACGCATTAACCTATGGGACAGAAGCAATGCTCCCCATAGAAGTAGAAATGGAATCCCTCAGAGTGTTGATAGACGCTCAGCTAGATGAAGACCAATGGGTATAAGATAGGTATCACCAATTGTCTCTAATAGACAAAAGGCGAACCGCGACTATCTTCCATGGTCAGTTATATCAACAAAGGATCGCCAGATCCTACAACAGAAAAGTCTAGTTACGACAATTTAAACAATATGACTTGGTTTTGAAGAAGATCATTGACAACCAAGATCAATCTAAGGGAAAATTCGCTCCTAACTGGGAAGGCCCGTTTGTTGTCAAGGAAGTATTGATAGGGGGTGCTCTCAGATTGCAATAAATGGACAGTGATGAATTTCCACAACTCATCAACTCAGACACCATGAAGCGGTACTATGTCTGAAGTTACCATCAAGCAAGCATCATGGTGTTGTCTCATCAGGTCACTAATCATTCCGGTTCTTTAACCCTTTACCACGTACAACTTTTCCACACTTTGCCCCTCAGGTAAACATACTTTTCAAGCTAGCAACCTGGCTTTTCTGCGTTCATACTACTTTGGTCATCCCACTAAGGATTGAACCTCTCTCATTTGCAGTTTGGCTACCAATACATGGGATCAAACTTTTCGTACATGCCATTTATCCTCAACTTAGGATCAAACTTTATCTTCTCCGCATTCTGACATGCACATGGGATTACACTTTTCAACTCACCCTGAGGGGTGAACTACGCCGACCTAATCTCCTGTTCAATAGGAGTACGTAGGCAACCATGTTACATGGCCCGGTTGCAATAAAACAAAAACAACAAAAACATTTCTACCCCCTTCCCTTTACAAAAACAAAAACAAAAAAAAAACACTCGTACACCATTCCTGCCACATACAACGTTGAACCTCTTACACCAGGTTCGAACTACGCAGACCTGATCTCCTCTCCAATAGGAGTACGTAGGCATCCATTTATGGTTCGGTCTCACCCCCTACCAAAACACAAACCATTGTCAACTGGTATTGGGATCATCCTTCAATCCACTACATTTCATTCAGCTTCAGACCAAAGAGATGGAATTACCTGAACTCCTCCTAAATAGGAGATTCGGTGACCATCTAAGCTGTGGTTGTGCCTCAAAGAGCAACACCAACCCATAAGAGATTGAATTAACTAGGCTTATCCTAAATAGAAGTACTGGAGACTATCTATGGTGCGGTCAATCTCAGAGAGGATAGCCACACTCCTCTCCACATATCCATACAGAAACTAGTCCCAAGACACCAAAGATGGTAGGGACACATACATATCAATGATCCATTCTGAACTATCCATTGACAACTTAATGTCCATCCCGCAAGGATGAATTCAGAATACATCAAGATCACAAGTCCTGAAGAAGCAGGCAAAATATCAAGCAAGTATCAGAGCATATCTAAAAGGAAAGTGATCATAAATATATTTCCCTGCTATATATAATATTGTTTCATATACACAATGTAAACTGTACAGGACAAAGTAGCTATGCTAGTCTGTGCAGGAAAATATCAAAGCCCAGCTACAACTCAGGATATATGCGAGCTAACAAGCATAACATGGCATCCCTCTCAGAAGAAGGAGGTGAAGCTGTGGTCTCCTGTACAAGGGTGTCCACACGACCCAATAGATCTGCAGCCATCTGCATGGTGACCATATGCTCATCAATGTAAGTGCTCATCTCTGCAATCATACAAGTGGTAAGGGACCACACTGCAGTACCATCTGTGATGGCTATATCCCAGGCAGATACGACGCTATACCGCTCAACTATCACTGTATCTCTGGCTGATCTAGCCTCATCCCTCTCGACAATAGCGGCGTCTCTGTGAGCTAATGCATCATCTCTCTCTAACAGAGCTGTGTCTCTCCCATCAAGGGCAGTCAACATCAAGGCTCTAGCCTGGTCCCTTTCGAAAGTTATCAGATGAAGACTCTGCTCGAAGTAATGTGTCGATTGCTGTATCACGACAGTACTGGTACTGGGAGAATCTAACAGAGATACTGGCAACCCAGTAGACTGCTCCTCCTTGATGTGAGAATCAACGTCCTCCATGGGCTCTCCATCATCTGAATCACTATCCAGTACTGTGGATACTGCCGTAGCCGATGAAATCTCTATCTCTATCCACGCAGAATACTTTGGCGAACATCGCGGATAGCTAATAGAGAAAATAACTACCTCACGCTGATCCCAACAAGCGTACACACGGGATCGATCCTCTGCTGATAGATAGCGAGAAGCTAAACGTTGACCTAGCGCCCCCTCAAAAGGATGAAAATCCTGAAACTGGTCAAACTACGATATCACGGCCATCGGGTGATAGGTGGTCATACCCCTCAAACTAGCCAGAGGGAGATAATCCATGCCCGGATCATGAGTAATATGGCTATAGGGTGAGCTAAGCCCTGAGCTAAGCCCTGAGCACGAAAATATGATAAATGGATCACTGATATCCACCAAAAACATAAACCAAGACATAGCGTTCGTACACTCTGATGGCTGAAAGGAGTATGACATGGCTATATCATGGGTGAAACAATACCCATGCCGTCTAAAGGTGTCGATCGGTCTCAAGTGTGACATAAACCACATGTACAATATGACCGAGCTGCGTGTAAACACTCCCGTCGGATAAATGCAGCAGTATGTAGCAGACCTCAGAGTCTCTGCTATAATCATAGGAATGATGGTACGACCCTCCCTGAGAGCTCTCACTGCCATGATGACTCCAATGTCTATCTCATACATATACCGTGGCATATAGACATACGACAGTACACACAACAGCAGTACATCCACCCTGGCTAGACGCCAATGATCCTCTGGTGCAGTGAAATCCCTGGAATGTCGTGTATAACTATCCTCAGAGCCAAATCTATCAAACAGAAAACGCTGGGATATAACGTGGCCAAAGGTAAGCTCATCCTGCACCACCCTACGCCTCGATCCAGTGAGGGTCATGAACCGTCGACTCATGTCCCCCAAAGCCATATGCACGCAAGGTCTGTCTAGTGGTAGCATCGTCAACCGTGCATACTCCTCCAAAGTGGGAGTCAACTCCCGGGTCTCAAATCGGAAAACCTACCTCTCTGATACCCAGTGCTCTAGCATGCCATCCACGAATCCCGTGGGAACCAGAAACATCAACAGGGTCATAGTATACTGCAACAAATGATCTGCGGTCACCCTGTCTGATGGTGACATACTATCATACCACGATCGCATACCAGATGCCACCAATAATGGTGGGGTATGATCAATACGGCGAACTGTCGAAGAAGACATCTATACAGGCCATGTCATAAGACCATCCAGGGGTCAATGCTGAATATCTTTGGAAATACATACATATGCATAACATGATACATGCACTGTAGATAATAGATGGCAATATGGATATAGGGAATGAAAAATTATGCATACATTCCTAAGTATATCAACATCTAAATACATCGTCTTTGTACAGCTACAAATACAGGGAAATGGGGCACAGACGCCCTATTACTAACAGAGGCCTATCAAAAGATATAACAAGAATGGGGCACAGCCACCCAATAGCTAACAGAGGCCTATCAAAAGATATAACGAGAATACACATCAGAAGAAGACAATGGTGTCAATATCTACATCATCAATCCTGTCCACTTGATGTAACTCCTCCTAAGTCACTAGATCTCTATCAACAGGGATGTCAGGCCTATACAAAGGATGATCTGCACCGGCAAAGCCAAATGGATCATCTGAGAGGTCAGCGCTTGATCTGGAAGGATCAAACGAATCTGCCTCTGCCGGGTCTCTGCCCAAATGCCGAATAAAGAAATATGCACGGTCCAACCACTAGGTCAAACTGTCAATATGTAACATATGAGTCGGATCTCAGACACAAGCTAACCAATCAGTCATCATCACGGATCCTGGAACCATATCCACCATGAACTAAGTGGCGCGGGTCTGGACTCCAATAGTGGGAGGGAACCACCAACGCTGGAATATCTCCTGAGTGCATGGGCCCTCTGATAATGCAAAGCCGTCAACCCCCAACAATGGGATATCAGTGACGGGTGACTACGATACAGGCCAATGACGCCTGGCAGGAGGCAAGATCGGTATACGAATCTCCCATGTGGTGCTCCTAATAACACGTTCTCCTAAATAGAGCTCCCATCCTACATCTGTAAAGAGATGAACTCTCCGGGTGGAGATCACATACTCGATGCCAGTCGGGTACCCATCCTAAAAACCGATGGCCAAATGCTCCGCAAAATAAGGAATCCATGTAATGATATCAGCTGTCAACAACTCCAGCTGTAGGCGACAATGAGTAAAACCCTAAACTACACGGACCTTCGCCAATATGGAATGATGCCATTGTCGTCCTCATGGGTAGGTATCTAAACCTAACACGCTCACAGGGCACAAACATGGAAGCCTCTCATAGGCCCAAAACTGCCAACACAAAGGCACACATCTGCGGTCAGTAAACACTCTCAACCTATACATGGGAACGACAAGAGAAATACTCACCAGGAAAATGGGTAGAATCCTAACCACGCCTCAGTCAAACCCTACGAGCGCATACGCATGCCCCTGAGGAAATAGGCAAAGGTATAGGAACCCCAATTATACTCTCCAATACGGTCCACATGACGCGTGGCGCTGACCAAAGCGAACAACACCGTAGAAGAGTTATCTGCTATGAAGCAGCCTCTAATAATCATCAGGAACAATCACCAAAGAATGTGATCCCTGACTCAGACATCATCAGGCATGGGCTCTCTCAATATCCCACTCATAGCATCCATGCTCAAAGGACCCGTACGCACAGTACTGCCTTTGAGCTCCTCCGTCGGAACTCCTAACAAGGATCTGACGGCAGTAGGGGTAATATTCGCCATGCAAGGCACTGGCGCCCCTCCAAACTCCATACTTGTGATGAACTGCCAATCCATCGGCGTCATCATCACTTCACAGTCCAACAAATGGAGTGACTGAGTCTGATGAAACCGTCGCTCAGACAATGCCCGGAGATAACCCTAGGGATAACGATGGGGAAGGATGGAAAAGAATGCTCCAAATCACCAGTCATGCACAATTGCTCTGTAGTCAGGATGAAGAGCCTGGTAAATAGAGTGTATGCTAAACCAATTCCCTCGAGGCTGTGTGAAGCTGGGAACCTGCATGAAATGCAGATCAACATCAGAATCATTTACTCCTTGTCAATAAGAATGAAGGAAAATCAAGATCTAACGGCATACCTCGTTAGCATGCAAATACATCGAGGGATGTCGACTCAAGTCACCCAGAAGTTCTGGGTTTGCCACCTGAATATTCGGGAGGTCCCTACGGGGAACATGCGCAGCAGGAGCGGGGTCAACAACTAGAACATCCTCCTCCTCGTCCTCAACATCCGGTACATCAACCCAGACTGGACGTATCAACTGGCTGTCTAACTGAACGGGGTCGAGGCACTTCAGAAGCCCTCCTCCGTACACCAGAAGTGGTCCTACGGGAACTACACGGCTGATCCGGATCCATAATATCTGGACAACAAGTCTCCAAATCACCTCAGAAAGGGTGTGGTATTTCCTAACTTGGAGCTTTTCAAAATGCATTTTATAACTATATACATGTATGAATTACTTTAACATATATCTAAAGTAGAGTAAAAATACATGACTAATTAAATGCCTACATTATAAAAAAAATTTCCATACTCCCCTTTGTAAATCGGACTATCAACATGCACATAGGCATGACTAGCTGGCCATTCAGTAGCACACCTGCCCAAAGTCATATACTCCCTTCGTCCCATGATAAAAGTCCCTATTACTATTTTGGGTAGTCCCATGTTAAATGTCCATTTTCCTTAAATAACCTAACTTTTACACATATTTTCCTATTATACCCGTAACATTAAATATCTCATACTTTTCTTATTCTAATTCTCTCTCCATATTTAATGACATTATTATGGGCAATTTTGTCATTTCATTCATCTTCTTAATATGCGTTAAAAGTCCACCAAGACTTTTATCCAGGGACGGAGGGAGTACATAATATTTGCATTATAAATCAAAAATAATCAATACATAAGGTTAACCTCAATACCAGGAGTACTTTGCCTTTTTACCTTTTGCTCAGTTGGCCTCAAATAGGACAAAAATAGCAGAAAAAGGTGCCAATTTGACTGTCTTAAAAGTCAAATATTTTCACATCATTATGTTCAGCATGGTTTAATACTAACATTTACTATGTTGAATTTTTTTTTTATCAAGTCATTTGAGCATACATAATCACTACTATATGTTTAGATGCATTTCATATGATAAGTCATTTTCCAACGGATAAAAACTGGAAAAAAATACATGCATACATTACCAGGATAGTGTAGAACACTTGTACGGTGACGAAATTTCTGCGTAAAATCGCCTCAACTCAAAGAGATCCAAGGAGAGCTCTCGGATTTTCTTCGCGACACAAGTTGAAAATGACTTATAAGATCAACCTGCAGGATATTAGTATCCATGATTGGTCGCAGGTCCATCTGCGGCTGAAGCAGGTGTACCTGCGGTATTCTTATGTGGGTCCCACCCCTCCGATTTGGTCCAGTTCGAGTTGTAAAGGAGTTCTTAAAAATTGAAAAGGTCAAATTAGGCATAAAAATGCTACGCAATTGAGCAGAATAGCTTACAAATCCTGGACTTCCCATATGGAACCTTGGGTATGTCCCTCATTCATTGGTATTCGCCCAAACACAGGGTACACCATACCGATGATCTCATATGTTACCAGCCACGCTCGGCAATACCTTACGCAGGTCCAATGCCGCCAATTCAGGGTCAACACCCTAATTCTCTAACATTCCCTGGCGGGGGTCACAATGTAGTATCAAATGATTCCCCGACGGGGATCACAACACAGACTCAAAAAAGTTCCCCAGCGGGGGTCACCACGCATTGTCATCCATTGATGTACGTTTCAATGAAGGTCAACCAGCCTTGACATTATTTCAGCCGATAGCAAATAAACACATCGAGTCATCGAAAGCTATTCGATGATTTCATAATTTGATATTCATATTCCCCATCAGATCCTCGGCGGGGGTCACAATGCATAACAGCCGTTGATTCACGTGTCAACTAAGGTCAAGCAGCCTTGACAGTCTACCACACATGGCTTTTCATCCGTTGATTCACACGTCTGTGAAGTAAACGTCAATGAAGGTCAGGCAACCCTGACAACATATGATGTTGGCAGTAAATCCAACAGAACATTAACATATCCCGGCGATACAAACCAGGAAAAAGTCGGCATCATCAAAGAGGATCGATGATGGAATATGTTATACACATCCTCAAATAGACAGAGCTTTATCCCCGCAGATCTCTTACACATAAGAGGTGCCTCTTCAGAATCAAGTCTATATCAAGGATTAAGGACTTTGGTGATATCCCCAACATCAACATCCTAACAGATACAGATCACACATCCAATCGGGTCATAGTTGCCAATCCTCGGTAAAAGTTACAGGGAACCGGTAATCATCCCCAGCATGTTGGGCAACAACCTCGTACACATGCATCATACATCACATTGCATTTGAAGTGTCTAGGATTCTTTATCCTACCCATGCATTGCATTGCATGAATATGATAAAGAGGGGCATCTGTAGACACTCAAAATTTTCTGCACACCTGTCACTGACATTTCAGGAATGCAGATTCATCTTTCAGAGATAACCCTGGAAGACAGCTCACATCCAGTCTGAATACTATCGGACGTTCAGTCTCAACCCCGGAACACACACTAGGAGTAACAGTTCCAACCTCGGAGATAACCTCGAGGCATGAAGTTCCAATATCGGAAACTCCACCGGAGAAGACCGATTAATCTCGGAGACAACCCTGAGGTATCCAGTCTCAATCCCAACACTGGGAATAGCAGCTACCAACCTTGGTGATAACCCCAAGGAATGCAGTTCCGACGATGACCCCGGAAATGCTTGTTTCAAATGCATGCAATTAGCTTCAACCTCGGCACTCACACCGAGGCACTTAAGACCAGACCCGGAGATAATACTGGGAGGACATGCACCCCTCAGAGATGATACTGAGGACCTTCAACACTTGCAGTAGTCCAATCTCAGAGATAACCCTGAACAACATCTGCTTTATCAGCCCAAAGAGGCAATAACTCCGATGAGGGGCCAATTTGTCATCTTGCCAATTCAAGGCCACATCACTTCGTCTCAACATCTCATACATACATTTCTACATAATGATATCCCACAAGAATCAAGGAAAACCAATCCCGAGTGACTATTGTGCAGGGTAACGGATAGAATTTAAAGCTTAAAGACCGGAGGGCACCGTCCCATCTTCATGACTTCGTAAAACCTCTAATCCCATGCCATTGTACAACTGTCGACAACGGCGGTCCGAAATAGGTCCTATATACCTCATCCGGACGCACGGATTGCGATCCTGAAAGTTCGAGCGGACATTGCAGTACCTACGTGCACGTACTGCGAGATGACACGGCCCGAGAAACCCAGGGCAACCCGGGCAGCCTCAGGTACACCTACGTCTGGCCGCAGGTACACCTGCAGCTCCCCTTTCTGTAAATAGTGGGCTTGGAGTGACCATTTTAAGAAAAAGAAAGGCGAGGAAGCCCTGTCAAATTTGCTCCGTACTTACAATATACTGAGTGCTTTCTCATTTTATACACTTGTGAGCTCACATATAGCTACTTTTGTATCGACAGGAGCCGAGTTTTATCTACTTTAAGGATATAGAAGTCTTCTTTGGCAGTCCACTGTAAGCCTTCTTGCACACTTTAAAGCCTTTCTCTTTATCTTTCCACACACCCTTCTTCACGTTGAGAGTCGTGTTACGTGTGTTTGCCCGGAATTCGGTCCGTGGTTTTATTTTCAGTTTGTATATACATATATATTTATATATATGGACTAACATTATCGAGTTATGCCTCGATTGAGCCTAGACTTCTGTCTGGAGCGTTTATTTGCTTTTATATACATATATATACTTATATAGATATGAACTATGTGTCGGACATTGTTCGATGAGCCTGAACTTGATGCGGAGCATTTCTTGCTTTAATATATATATATATATATATATATATATATAAGCTTATATATATATATATATATATATATATATATATATATATATATGAACTATTGTCGAACTTTGTTTCGATGAGCACAGATTTTACATCCTAGCATTTACTAAACTTTTATATATATATATATATATATATATATATATATATATATATATATATAAATTGTTGTCAAACTCATTCGATGAGCACGGATTTTCATATATATATATATATATATATATATATATATATATATATATATATATATATATATATATATACATCATCATCCCACACAGAGTTTACTTAGAGTGGTTGATCGCTTTTACAGCTTTCTTTACGTTTCGTCCTGCCTAGAGTTTACTTCGTGGCAGTTGATCGGTTTGTACAACTTTATCTACGTTTCGTCCCACCTGGAGTTTCCTTCATGGCGGTTGATAGCTTTTACAGCTTTATTTACATTTTCTGATCCCCCATGGAGGTGCTTCGTGGTGGCTGATCATGTTTGTGTATATATATATACATCTTTTATATATATACCTGTTTACTGCTTTCATATAAATTGCAGTATCGCGTGAGCCTAGGAATCACGTGATCACAGATTCAACCTATTGGATCTAGATTCAGTTCCCGTGATGGACATTTTCAGCTGTAAGCAGCTTGTAAATTATTCTGCGGTGTTTGAATTTCCTCATATAGTTTTCATACCCACGGGGAAATCGACATTATTTTGTACATTATTTTCTTATAGATGCTTCGCATCTCGAAAATAAAATCAATCAAGCCGAACACTTAATAAAATGGAAGTGTAAAAGGTCTCAATTACTATTGAGCACAAGGGTTTGAAAAATCTCTTTTATAAAACATCACTGCCATATCTTGTTAAAATTGAATATTTACACAAATTCAAACCCTGTGTATATAGGTGCGAATGAGGCCTCACACCACTTGTTGGTCATTTTACCGATCAATATATGTGTGCAAGTATACACGGTCAACAAGTAATAAAGAGTAAGTAAAGTATCGTTCCCACGGAGAATTAACTAATAAAGTTCACCAAGCATTAACCCATAACCATCTCAGTCTTATTTAAACGAATGATATTATATTTTATATTAAAACTATGAAATTAAATAAACCTAACTAATCCTAGAGTGAAACTAGATAATTAAGACCTGAGATCATAATTTCATCTATTGACTCATTCAAATCCACACATTTCATGTTAAGCCAAACTAATTGTACCGGTTTGTTAGTCGAGAACACTAAAGTAAAGTAAATCCATCTTTCAATGTACCATACCCATATCACATATAATCCACAGTTTATAGAATACACATGAACACCCACATTATCTAAATCACTATATGTCTATGTGATTTACAAATAATTAGGGTTTAATTCCAAGTTCTCAATTGACTACGAATGGTACCTCGGTATATGTCTATCCTAAGCACGAATTATACATTCCATCACCATATAGAACATACAAACACAAGCTATCAAGATCATATCTAAACCCATACTTCGTCTTTCAAGTTCATATGGGATATCACAGTAATTGATGGCCAATCAACTAAGCAAGTAAGCCTAAATCTTAATAGACAATCCCATAGAAATCAATAAGGCTAACAATGAAACATATCAGAAATAACTAATCCATAGAATCCATTGCAATCTCAGAATAGAAGTTAAATCATAATTGATTCAATTCTACCATCCACATATTGAATAAACATCATAGTTTACAAATAGGAATCAAAGAGAGGTTAAGAGTAGAGAATTGAAGTGCAAATCTGTTCTCCCGCTTCAATATTGAATCTCTGATGCTTTCCAGGTGCTTCAAGTCTTCAACTTTAATCTAATCTAAGGTTTTAATCTAATTTAAAAAGAAAGAGAAGAAAACAAATAATGATAGCTTCTTCATCCCCCCCCCCCCCCCAAGGGGTGGTATATCCCTTTTATTGCTGATAATAAGTCTAATATATAAGACCTAATCGAAATCTCTCTTCAGTTACGCTTCCAATTTCCAATTTAAAATAATGTCAGTAGCTGCAGTCAACGTCGCGTGCGGCCGTGCGCCCCTCCTTTGCAATCCTCACATGGCGCAAGAACTTGCAGTGTGCAATGTCATCCAACCAGTGCTTTCATGCCAAGGCCCTCAAGCTTATTCTTATTACATCATGCGCTTCTACAACTTTGAATGTTGGTTCTGCTGCTGCACTGATCTGTTCTGCTCTTCATTATTTTGTCCATCCATGCCTTGCCTCCTGCTCCAATTGATCCTCATTCCATGCATCCAACAGCCTCATGCCATTTACATCACCAAATCATGCCATATCCTGCACTTTTACACCAAAGGAGTTTTAAGTAAATGCTATGCAAAATAACATGAAATGCAACTAAGAACACACTAAAATATACTTGAGATGGGCCTAGTTCGCGTGAATTAATATCCAATAAGTAGGTGTAAAACCCACTTATCAAATACCCCCAAACTTGAACTATTACTTGCTCCCAAGCAATGCAATATAATACAATCTATATGCTATGCAAGCTACACTACTATGCAAAATGAATCCCACATTCTCAGCCAAATATGAATTCCAATAATATATACCTCAGAGAAATATCAAGATCCAAGAACAAAGCATCAAACTAAGTTCAAGGCATAATGACATACAATCAGATAATCCTAACCTGCTATAAAGATGTTGTGTGTGTATGATGTGTTCACATATAAGCTTGACAAAGATGAAGATACCACATGATACATTTCTTAAGACAGAAAATTGAAGTTTAGATCAAGAACTACATATACTAACGAGACATCGATCAACTACTCCAACACATCAATACAAATTAAGGTTCAACAATGGGTTTATTCTGCTTTATTTTTACTCACGAGGGCGATTTTCGCACTTTCTCGAGGCGTTTATTGATTTTATATATATATATATATATATATATATATATATATATATATTTCCCATGACTGTGCAATGTCTCATTCCATTAGGCTAACTGTGCTACCCCTTAGCGATCTTTCAACCAACGACTCCCAGACCATTAAGACCTTAGGGCGCTAGGTGTAGAGACAATCTCCTCGGGCGTACTTACTCAAGTAACAAAGGCCCTGAAACAAGACTAGCCACGGTAATTATTCATTTTTTTATTATTATATTTTTTTTATTATTATTATCATTTTTTTTAAAGCAAGCATACCCATGTGTTCCCAAATCAGTGTCTTCATAGTCATTACTCACTTCCTACACAATTCTATCATTAAAAACAACATTTTTCTCTCAACAGATAAGCATGCTAATCTTAACCAACAAGCAAATAGGAACATTATTGTGCTACCCGGTAACATCTAAACAACAGGCATAGATTACATCATGTATGAAATTATAACTAAGTTTAAGTTATCAACAGAGTTCAAAAATCTATCACATTTCTATTTTATCATTGGCCAAATTAGAATTCAACTAACTAAAAGCCTGGGATTATGCAATGTTATGCAACTATACACATACTAAGAAAACAAGACAAAAGAAAACTAAAAACAAAAAATTTCATGTAAAGTTTAACTACAAAGATACTAAAATACCCCTATTATGCAACTTAAACCTGCAATCAAACTATATGCAACTAACTATATGCAACAACTACTCACTACAACCCAATACCCCTAAACTTAAAATAAACAATGCCCCCATTGTAATTAAAAGTAAAAGAATACTCCCCTAAGTGGCAATGTCATCTTCGTTCGCCTCCTCATAATCCGATGGGATATCAGGCGATGGCTAAGTTTGAGATATTCTATTGTTGGAAACTGAGTGTGGGCTTCTAACTGTCCGAATGCTTGAGTCATAAATTCAAAAAATTTGGCAATTTTTTACTGTGACTGAGCTATGGCGCGACCATGTGCTAGTTTGGCTTGTAGTTGGCGCAGTACGCGACCATGTACTTTAGCGACTTTCGCTTTTTGTTTGACTTGCTTTGATCATGAAGGCTTATAGCAATTGGATTGAACCTGAGAGGAGAAACAATAAAACTATTATTAAGACTTACCACTATCTAACATCTACTAAATAATGAAATGTAAATAAGAATTAAATAAGGAGGGAGAAAGATTGGATGGGGTGCCTCCCATAGAGCGCTTGGTTTATAGTCCGTTAGCTGGACTCTTTTCTTGACACCGCTATCCAATTCCTCTACGATAAGCTAGGAACCATCCATCCATTAGAACTACAATGTGCGTAGGTAGGTTCCCCATCTTGTGTGTCTATGAATTAAAACAACCTAGCATATTTCCTGTACATGATGCCCCCAGTTCTATTGCATAGCCTGGTGCTCCTTCCATTGTGTCTGTGAATATATTTTTGCATTGAGGCATGACATATACAACATGATTTTATTCTTCTATTATCTCTTCCTCAACCCACCATGGTTTGTAAAAGGCCTCAGAATTGCAAAAAATCTTACTTTGGATGTGACTACCAAGGGGACATGGGTGTGCAAATTTCACTGAATTTTTTAACTCTAACTGGGAAGGCACTTGGAGTATTATACAAGTCAGCTCATGATCTTCATTTTCCATACCCCCAGTTGTCTCCTCAATGTCCACTCCTTTCAGTTCATTCAATGGCATGAACACCTCTGGCTCTCCATCAGATTCATCGTCCATGTCATAGCACCAATTGTTTTAAGGGCAATTGTTCAAGGCTTCGAGTATTTGATCAATTTGATTCTGCAGATTCTGAATTATCCTCTCTTGCTTAATCATCTTCTCCTCAGTTGATGCTATAAACTTGAACCACAAATCCTCCACTCTTGAATTATCTTGTTCAATTTCAAAATCCATGTATTGAGGACCATTCATTGAGGAGTTAATGAGTTATTCCGTCTGTTTGTTAAGATTTTGGCTTGATAACTCCTGACTCATCATCATCTCTTCATGGTCTGCTATGCTTTTTGACATGAATTCCTTCAACCTTGAATTTTGCTCTTGTTGTGTTGAAGGTGGATATTAGAAATCTGATGGATGTGTTGGACTTGGGATGCAGTATTGGTTGGGATAGTTATAACTCCATTCATAATCTGGGTGATACCCCCAACCTTGTTGATAATCAGGATAAACATCATTGTTGAAGTAATCACCCCCAAACTGTACTTGTCCAACCTTGATGTTGCACTGATAACTCGGATGCTCGCCAGCACAATATTCACATGTAACTACTATCTCTCGAGTGCGTTGGGCTGCAAGAATATCCAACATCTCCGAAAGTGTTGCAATTTGTGCTGACAATGTAGAAAATAGATTGAGTCCCTCAGTGCTTGTGTCCCTTGGTTGAATCATATTTGCATAAGGCCATTGATAATCAAAGTCACCCATGGTACCTAAAAAGAGAAAAATATAAGAAGATAATTAGAACGAGAAAAAAATGTTTAAATTAAGACCAATTTGATTGAAATTAATGTTGGAAACATTATTAGAATAATTCCCCGGCAACGGCGCCAAAAACTTGTTGGTCGTTTTACCGATCAATATATGTGTGCAAGTATACACGGTCATCAAGTAATAAAGAGTAAGTAAAGTATCGTTCCCACGGAGAATTAACTAATAAAGTTCACCAAGCATTAACCCATAACCATCTCAGTCTTATTTAAACGAATGATATTATATTTTATATATAAACTACGAAATTAAATAAACCTAACTAATCCTAGAGTGAGACTAGATAATTAAAACCTAAGATCACAATTTCATCTATTGACTCATTCAAATCCACACATTTCATATTATGCTAAACTAATTGTACCGGTTTGTTAGTCGAGAACACTAAAGTAAAGTAAAGCCATCTTTCAGTGTACCATACCCATATCACATATAATCCACAGTTTATAGAATACACATGAACACCCACATTATCTAAATCACTATATGTCTATGTGATTTGCAAATAATTAGGATTTAATTCCAAGTTCTCAATTAACTACGAATGGTGCCTCGGTATATGTCTATCCTAAGCACGAATTATACATTCCATCACCATATAGAACATACAAACACAAGCTATCAAGATCATATCTAAACCCATACTTCGTCTTTCAAGTTCATATGGGATATCACAGTAATTGATGGCCAATCAACTAAGCAAGTAAGCTTGAATCTTAATAGACAATCCCATAGAAATCAATAAGGCTAACAATGAAACATATCAGAAATAACTAATCCATAAAATCCATTGCAATCTCAGAATAGAAGTTAAATCATAATTGATTCAATTCTACCATCCACATATTGAATAAACTTCATAAGATTACAAATAGGAATCAAAGAGAGGTTAAGAGTAGAGAATTGAAGTGCAAATCTGTTCTCCCGCTTCAATATTGAATCTCTGATGCTTTCCAATTGCTTCAAGTCTTCAACTTTAATCTAATCTAAGGTTCTAATTTAATCTAAAAAGAAAGAGAAGAAAACAAATAATGATAGCTTCTTCATCGCCCCCCCCCCCCCCCAAGGGGTGGTATATCACTTTTATTGCTGATAATAAGTCTAATATATAAGACCTAATCAATCACTCTCTTCAGTTACGCTTCCAATTTCCAATTTAAAATAAAGTCAGTAGTTCCAGTCAACGTCGCGAGCGGTGGCGTGCCCCTCCTTTGCAATCCTCATGCATGCGCTGAACTTGCGATGTCAATGATGTCCGTCCGGTAGGGTGGTCGCATGGCATGCAAGTCCTCAAGCTTATTCATCCGCGCGGCTTCTGCAACTTTGAATTCTGGTTCTGCTGCTGCACTTATCTGTTTTGCTATTCATTCTTTTATCCATCCATGCTTAGCCTCCTGCTCCAATTGATCCTCATGCCATGCATCCAACAGCCTCATGCCATTTACATCACCAAATCATGCCATATCCTGCACTTTTACACCAAAGGAGTTTTAAGTAAATGTAATGCAAAATAACATGAAATGCAACTAAAAACACACTAAAATATACTTGAGATGGGCCTAGTTCGCGTGAATTAATATCCAATAAGTAGGTGTAAAACCCACTTATCACCACTTCCAAATAAATAGCACATTGACCCACACACACACATTCAGATAATAGTTCCTAGAAAATAGGTGGTCACCGTGGTAACACGGATGTCAGGGGGTACCTAACACCTTCCCTCCGCATAATCAAGTCCCCGGACCCTAATGAATCTCAGTTTCACCGACCCGTTTAGCAGCTTCACATCACTGGGTCAATGTGAAAACCTTTTCTCGGTTGTGTTGGTACAACCATTTAAAAAACCAACTGGCGACTCTTAACAGTCCATCGTCGACATTATACATGTCGGACCTTTTTTACTTGTTTTTTCAAACAAATCTCACCTAAAATGAGAACACCAAAGAACAAGTAACGGAAAGGGACAACTAAAAATCCCGACGTCGACAGTACCCTATATTGTACAACACTCTTCCATTAAACATATTTACGTTTTGATTTTGACACCATGCGTGCCAGTCGAAAACTCGACTAAATACATTTGTTTGATTAAGTGCAAACCTACCTTCGAATCAATACCGAAGCAATTTGCGTTAGATATCTTAGCTTTTCATAATTAATATTTGTTTGTTTAAGTTCAAACCTACCTTTGAATCAATACCAAAGCAATTGGCATTAGATATCTTAACTTTTCATAAATAACATTTTAAAAAATTTACTAACAAATACATACAACATTTTAGCATTTGCCAAACCGAACAATGGCACCGAAATTTTCTTAAACAATTTATGTCATAACATCGCTTGAATACTTATACAAATACTAAAAGATTTGCATAAGCATGGAATTCACACAATTACAGAAGAGTTGTGTTTATTTTATTTTAAAACATCATATAGGCTTTATAATAATAGAATCAAATGAAGTAAAACTTTCTCAAATAAATTAGAGTAAGCTTAGGAAACTTGTCTTAAGCGTTATTTTATAAGTTTATGCTAATTTTCCTGTCAAATGGCTTACACAATTATGATTTCCTTCACATACCAATTAAACACATAATTGATGTCAAACATTTACTTCTTACTTCTCATGTCCTTGTCATTAGACATGGAATACTTTTCAAGTTTATTATTACTTGTTATAACGTTTTGGCTTTTATTTGTCAAACACTCATTACAACCTTCGTAAACGTTTAAGTCATATGCCATTGCATATGCTCAACACGATCTCAAAATATTTATAATAATCGTTGATTTAGTTAAGTGTTTTACATTGCCATCACTTACGATCTTATCATCAAATTCAAACTTCATTCAGTTCATTTCATTCATTATGGTTTTCTAATGTTTATACGTTGTACTCCCATCTTTATTATACAAACATTTAAGTCTTACTCTACAATATACTTCAAACATGTTTGTTCTACGTGTATACTAAACATTTACATTATTTTCCGTAATTTACGTTTATTATCCTTCATTTTTTCTATTAACGTTCAACCTCTATTTAAGGTTTTAATTTCTTGGTTTTATTGATTTAAAAATGAGAAAAATGATTTAAAAATATTTTAAGTTATAATTAATGACTTTTAATATTTTGATAATAATTTTATTAATATTTAAATATTAATGGTGATGATTTAAAATGATTTTAATTATTTTAAAAAATTATTTAAGTAGAATATTGATGATTTAAAATATATTTTAAGTTATTAATAACTATAATATTTTGAGAAGTATGTCATTAATATTTTAAATATTATTAAATAATAATGATGATGGAATTAATTAGTATTTAAATCATTTAAAAATGATTCTGGTGTTTGAAAAAATATTAGAAATTATAATAATTATTAAAAGCTTCCGAAAAATATTAGAAATGATATTTGACTTATCTAAAATAATATTGAAGCGTTGAGACCGAGTTTAAGTGACAATAAATATGTTAATTGTCGGATAGGGTGACCAGTAAACTGAGATGATATCGAAGTCCAACTAGACCGAACTTGTTAGACTTGATAAGTGTTTTTATAGGTATTAAACACTGATGTGGGTATGTGGTAATGTGCCTATGAGATAGATTGACTATAAATTACAGTGTGATGTGTTGTGATTTATTGTGCTAATTGTGAGACCGATATTGTGATTATAAGTCTTTCAAAAGCAGAAAAGTTTATTGTATAGTAGTAATCAACGCAGAAGGAAAGTTTCCTAACTCAACCTTGAGTTATATCTGTTTAAAAACTATGGTGGTTAATTATTGTTGTTTAGACCACGTTCAAGAATTCATTGTTGATTATTCGCAGTTAGTGCATGTTTATTAATTCAAATTGAATTAATGATTCTGAGAATATACTTGTAGAATAACTGTTGTTGGATATTCACATCCGTAGAAGCTATTATTGATTTCAAATGGTACAGTTAAATTCTGTCTATTGTTGAATCGTATTAAAATATGTCTTAGCTAATTGTTCTGGCTAAACGAACATTTGTTAGAACTTGATAGGTTTGAGAAGAAAAGAGAATTCAAATATTATTGATAGATCAATGCTAGTTGTTTCAGCTAGATCGAAAAAGAAAATTTGATAGGTTTGAGATGAGAAGAGAAGTGATTAGATATTGAAATCATTGTATTTCGTTATTAATACAACTTCTATTTGTAAGACTGAGAAGAACAACCTTTTTATAAAAAAAGGGAACCTTTTGGTCGTATATTCGGCTCTTGCGCGCGTTTTAAGTATTATGCATAATATAGGGTACAAGGAGTTGGCCGCTCTAAGTACTTGCAAAGGGGTATAATTTAATCTTTATGGTTATCTGATACACCTGGGTATATCAAAGTAAATCTTTGATAGTTACTCGAGAAGAGAAGTTCTAGATCCTTTGTGATCACTCAGCATAAATTCTGGAAAATATTCCATCTTGTTATTTGGGTATATCAAAGTAAATCTTTGATAGTTACTCGAGAATAGAATTTCAAGATCTTTTAAGATCATTCGGTATAAACTCTGGAGAATATTTCTAAATTGTTATTCAATAGAATGTCGTAGAAACTTGAAAGCATTATATTCTTTCATTATTGTGTTGAGGTTGCGAGAAGATTAGTTAAAGAAGAATAAATTGTTCAGCTAATTCAAAGTTCCCCAAACTTTGGTGTCATTCTATCCAAGTAGATAGTCTGTTGTTCTGATTCTTATACATTAATTCATTCTATATCTTAACTTGCGGAGCAATTTGTTGCTCACCCTTGCTAAATAAAACATTTCAGCTAGGGACGAAGTGACAGGAGGTGCTGTGAAGAACAAAGGCAACGACAAAATGCTGGAGTAGTTTTAATGAACATTATTAATATGTGTATTTGTAAACCCTTTTTGTATATCTAAAGGGTATATTTGTAATATAAATGTTAGATAACCTGGGACGAATGTATTAGCTATATCAGTTAATGTAGTGTAATTTTCTATTCATAATTAAATGGGTAGTAATTAGATTCTATTTATATTGTGGATCGTGAGCACCAAACTCAAGAGTCAGGTAACCCGGATTTGGTGGCGTCATACCAACTACAGGAGTTGTTAGACATCGGCTTCATTCGTCCTAGTACATCTCCTTGGGGTGCTCCTGTTTTATTCGTAAAGAAGAAAGATGGGAGTATGCGACTTTGTATTGACTACCGGGAATTGAACTATGTCACTATCAAGAATAGGTATCCGCTACCTCGTATTAATGACTTGTTCGACCAGTTGCAAGGAGCACAATTATTTTCAAAGATCGATCTTCGTTCTGGATATCATCAGTTGGAGATTAAAACTGAGGATATTCTGAAGACTGCCTTCAGAATTCGGTACGAGCATTATGAATTCTTAGTCATGTATTTTGGATTGATTAATGCTCCTGCTGCTTTCATGGATTTCAAGTATGCAACGAAAGATAGAATAAGGCTCAGGAACAGACTCATTCCAGTATAGGATGATGAAGTTACGGGTTTACAAAATGAGCTTCAAGATCAATTGCACATATATTGAACTTGGACAACTTTTTCCTAGAATTGGTGTCGCAGCACCATTAGCAGAACATCCGGACTACGCCAACGTCTTAGCGCCGGTTGCAAGGCAAAACTGGGCACCGCAGTGTCAGGTCGGGTCCTTGCATAGAAAATTTTGTTTTAAAACACAAAAAGAAGGAAATTTTAAGGAACGACTAAGAACTTAAATTTTTGTGTTTTTCCTTATCTTTTTCTATTTTTAATTATTTATTTATTTATTCTTTGTACTTTTGGGTATGTTGCATTTGAAATTGGTTAGGGGTAAATTGAAAATCAACTTCATATAGTTTTTCATTAGGTAACCAAATCCAACTTCTGTTTTCATCTGCAGACTGCAATTGGGCCGTATAATTGACTCACATGACCTCTGGCTGTGGAAAACCTTACACAGGCGGAGTCAAGATCTGGTATTCTCAATCGAGTCCTTATTTTCATAATTAATTTTTTCCCCAATCTTTCTCTCACAGCTGTAGTTGTAATTGCACATTAATCTCCACAAAAATGGAAAGTAAACAGTCTGGGGAAGAAGTGTCAGCAGCGACTGCAGTACTACTTGGTGCCTTAGCTCCTGGTGTTAATGTCCGTACGATTGTTAATTAGAATCACCTAAATTTACAGTCTCTACTCCTTTATCAATACCTTTTTGCCTATATAATTATTATAGCAAAGTACTGATCTTTTGTTGTTTTGATTTCAGGGTCCAACTTGGAATACACTAAAAATTTCATTTTTGATGTTGGGTGTGAGTCTTGCTGCTATGCTGGGCTTAGCTTTTTCTTCAAGTGACTCTGCATTGATTCTCCATGTTACATTCCTTGTTCTGATTACTGGGACCCTCTTCTTTCTTCTGACCAGGTAGCTCAAATCTTTACTGAAATTCCAAGTTTGATGTTTGATATTTGTATTTTGTACATGGTGATGATATTGATTATTGAAGACTTGTTTGTTAATATTGAAGACGTGTTTGTTATGTGTTCTAAGAAGGATGTATATATTTGATCTAGATTTAACTTTACACACTATGCTTAGGGCTTCCGAAATTGTGTGTTTAATTAACATGTGCTATGTGTTTAGTGTGCTAAGTTACTGTTTTCAATTTGCGATTTTTAACATTTTAAAGCGATGCTGCTTCAAAATCAGTATTGTTGAGTTGTAGTATGCTTCAGAATTGATTATTTATTTTGTCAACTGCCTATATAGTTTATAAGGCCAATACTTGATTGAACCTTTTATCCCATATCAGTTTATGAGCTTTATCAACATCATCCTAACAAGCCAATTTCCATAAAGAAAGTTTAAAGTCACCACCTAGCAACTTTAGCTCTATGCAGTGTAAATTTCCGTGCCTATGCATTTGCATTCCATGTGACGTTTATTTAATATAATAATTAAATAAATCTCTTATCATTAATATTAAATTATTAATGAAAATTACTCAAAAATATTAAAAGTTACATTTTATAACTCCAAATATTTTTAAACACTTTATTCTTATTTAAAATAATTTTTATAATACTGTGGGCCCAAGTGCAAAATTATGGTTCACATGACCTAATTGAATTAAATACACAATTAAGGTTCTACGACCTCATTAAATGTGAAAATTAGAGTTTGCATTGATTGATTGATTAAATTGATCGGCTGATTATTAAGGCAGCCTCTGACCAAACCTTTTTTTTAGATCGTCTCACCAACCTTGCTCAGGCTTCACAATATGTCTTTATACTCTTTGCCAGTTGAGGACTTGAAGAAATTTAGCAATGATGTAGATGACCTTGCAACTGTGGGTGTTGATGTCTCCTTTTTGTACTAGGTTGGATCTTCTTAATTCAAATTTTAGTCTTGTTGCACTGTGTTCGGAGGTCGTTGTACGTAAGTGTAAAGATCACACTTTTTCAATACAAATTTTAGAGCTTGATGAAGCCGCAAATAAATTGAAGGGCCAGTCTCGAGATCTAAAATCCCAACTTCGGGATGTAGAATGCCGACTTGGACTCGTAATCCACTACGATATATTAGGGAACCGAAAGTCAGAAATCTCAATATTCTAACATTGTTGACTTGGAAGCTTTAGCTATGCCCCCACTTCAGTTTGATATGTCATGGCCTTTTGTAGTATTTTTCATTTCCTGTATCTGAAAACTCATTTACATATATTTTATTTATCAAAATAGAGCTTCTTTATACTTATTAATTGCCTTTAATTTGAATGATTCCTTAAAATTCAATATTTATCGTTGAATTTCAAGTTATTCAAATTAATACTCCAAGACAACAATAGGCATTAAAAGAATAAACAAGAATTTAAAGAAAAGACGTGTTTTTTTTTCTTTTCGATCTCATGCAAACCAACACTTGACTCTATATTTTTTTTCCATCAAGTATAAGTGAAAGTTTGACAGTTTATTGATAATCAAGTTGCTTTTAGCATTACATTTCAGATAATAAATCTTGTTTTTGACGGAGAAAGCATAACGTTCGCCACTTTTAAAGATAAAGTATAACTTTTTCGGGGTTGAGGACTTATACTCAGGTGCCTCAATAACTTTTAAAGTTAAAAGTGTAACTTCCGAGGGCTGATAGTCACGTGCCTCGATTACTTTTAAAGTTTAAAGTATAACTTTTTGATCCGAGGGCTGTTAGTCAGGTGCCTCGATTACTGTCGACGTCGGGATTTTTGTGTGTCCTCTTTCCGTTACTTGTTCTTTGGTGTTCTTATTTTAGGTGAGATTTGTTTGAAAAAAACAAGTGAAAAAGGTCTGACATGTATAATGTCGACGATGGGACTGTTAAGAGTCGCCAGTTGGTTTTTTAAATGGTTGTACCAACACAACCGAGAAAGGGTTTGCACATTGACCCAGTGATGTGACACTGATATACGCGTCGGTGAAATCGAGATTCGTTTAGGGACCGGGGACTTGGTTTTGTGGGGGGAAGGTGTTAGGCACCCCCCGACATCCGTGTTACCACGGTGACCATCTCTTTTCAAGAAACTATTATCTGGATGTGTGTGTGTGTGTGTGGGTCAATGTGCTGTTATATGAAAGTTGTGCGAGGCCTCATTCGAACCTATATACACAGAGTTTGAATTTATGTAAAAATTCAGTTTTTAGAAAGATATGACAGTGATGTTTTATAAAAGAGGTTTTTCAAACCCTGATGCTCAATAGGAATTGAGACGTTTTACACTCCCATTTTTATTAAGTGATCGGCTGGGTTGATTTTATTTGACGGATGCGAGGCATCCGTATGAAAATAATATACAAAAATAATGTCGGCTTCCTCGTGGGTATGAAAACCATCTGAGGAAATTCAGACATCGCAGAATAATTTACAAGCTGCTTACAGCTGAAAATGTCCATCACGGGAACCGAATCTAGATCCAATGGGATGAATATGTGATCAAATGATTCCTAGGCGCATAGAATGTGGCAATTTGTATGAAAACAGTAAGTAGGTATATATATAAAAGCGATAAGTATATATATATATATATATATATATATTCTCCTGAGCAACGATTAAAAGTTGACACTAACTACTCCTGAGCCTTGCCTTTGCCTTTATCCCTGTTAGAACCTTCTGCTACATCGGCATTAACTAAAATATTTTATTTAAGCAAGGGTGAGCAACGAGTTTGCCCAGCAAGTTAAAATATACAATAAATGATATATATCATGAATAGAAGAGTCTAGCTTCTTTAGAACTTCAACAATAATCAAAAGATTTTGAAGTAGCTGAAGAATAATTCAATCTCAATACTAAAACTTTCTCCCATTTCATACTGAATAACATATCAGAGATGAAAGAGTAAAATTCTTTCAAAGATTCAATAATATTCGATTGAATAATAAGAATTAACAATCTTGGCAACAATATTCAATAAAGTGGGATATACCCAGATTTCATGTTGAGTGATCACAAAAGGATCATGAACTACTAGAGGAATCATTTAGTTATTAAAACTAAACTACCACAAGAATATAAATTAGTTATAAAACTAAATTATACTCTTTACTGCAAGTACCGGAGCTACCAACTCCTTTGTACCCTATATTATGCATAATACTCAATAATAAGCGATAGGTCGATTTTACTTACATTAAAATTTGTTCATCTCAGTCTTACATCACGAGTCCGTACCACAACAATATGGTTTGGATTACTTTCAAAGAAATACTATGATTTCAATAATTAATAACAATACTAATCTAGCCGAAACCAATGGCATAGATCTTCCAATAACAATTCAGTTCATAATAAATAGAACATTTCATGCTTTAACAAATATTAGTCTTGCCAAAACAATTAGCTGAGACATGATTTATAAATAGTTCAAATAATAGAACAAGAATCAATTGCACTACGTGTGAATTACAATAATCATTATAGATGTGAATAACTATCAATAATTATTCACTACCATGTTTGAAAAATAATAACTCAAGTTGAGTTAGGAAACTTGCCTGATTCGTTGACTACTGCTACGCAATTTAAGTTAACTTCTTTTGTAAGACCTATCATTGATAAAATCGATCTCTTAATTAGCATCACATATCTTACTCATAGCAATTTAACATGAAATCACATAACCAATCATTAGTAAGTTCATTATACTATCTTAGACTTAACACTTACTTGTTCATTTATAAGTTCGTAATATAACTTAAAAAACTATTTATGAACTCAGTAGACTTAATATATCATTTCAGTTTCTATTTCAGCAAGCTAAAACAACACTGACATCTCTTCTGACATTTTAGTTTCCCTTTTCAGCAACCTGAAATGTTCATTTCGGGAAGCTGAAATACACTACTCACGAAAATATGAAATCAGCTTATTATTTTCTAATCTTTTGGCCAATCATATATACATATATTCTATACACAAAAGTATTTTTCTGGAATTTTTCAACTCCCTTAAGTATTTTTCAAAAATAAATTCCTAGTTAATTCCTTAAGAAATTAGCTACCTCTTACTTAACTCCAGAAATTCCCAACTCTTGGTGGGATCTTATACATGTTAACGTGAGCTTACAGTTTAAATTTCAAGACCATCGGAGTTATACAACTACGGTTATAGCGATTTCCGTCGGGAAAACACAAAAATTGAAATAGTCATAACTCGCTCATTTTAAGTCGGAATGAGCTCATTTTTGGACACAACCTACGTTATCCCATATATTTTCATCCCCCAAAAGGCCGGATTTTATATCATTAAATAAGTTTCCGAAACAGCCCTTCCCATTTCTTGGCAGCAGCTTTTTAAGCATTTTCTTTTTTTTCATTCTTTACTAAAATCATTCCACACGAAAATCTACAAATCCTTTTTAAGTGGTTCCACTTGGGATATTTTAGAAGACTCGTAGATCTAACTCTAGGACTTGACCATGCTCAAAAATTCAAAGTAGAATGAGAGATATGATCATTTCCATATCATACTTTGTTTTTTCAAAAATCTATTTTTCAACTCTTTATGTTTTGTATGAAAACTTTCATGATCTCCCATAAAACCAACATAACTCATCATATTAACTCAAAACAACTCATATACTCATGGATCTAACATGATCCATGGTTTAATTCACCAAATAATCAACAATCATAAGATCAAACACAACAAAAGCTAAGAAAATTATAATTTTCAAACTTTTGAAAAACCTAACTCATATTTCTTAGTTTAGATTCAACTTTTGATCCATAAAAGAGTTGGATCTAAATATAAAACACTTTTAAACACCAAAATCTATGGTTTTTATCTTTAAGATCAAAACTTCATACTATCAAAAATCAAATCAAAATAAAAAGAAACTTAATCTATATACAAATAGAAATCCTTATACCTTCTCTTGATTCATCTTCTTCTTCTTTCTAATACTTAGATTATGGAACTTGGAAACTTACAAAACTCTCCCTCTCTCTTCCCTATTATGGCCGAATCCCTCTTGCACTCTCTCTCTATATATATCTTGTTTGTTTTGATTACTAAGTTAAGGAAATAGAAAAGATGAAAGAGAAAGGAAATTTGATGTTAGTAATTTTGTATAGATATATTTAGTGTATCTATAATCATAATCCAATGTCTCACTCTTCCTCTCTCTCCTTATCATTATAAGCTTGCTTGCACTCTTGGTTTAACTTGTGGGTTGGATGAAAAAGATAAGAATGAGTCCAAGGCTTGACACCTAGCAAGTTAGTTCACCTACTAAAGTAATGTAATGATTACATGCCTCCCCCTTTCTCTCCTCTATGTAATTTTCGGCCATGATGGCCTTCTTGGGCCCCTTTTTATTATCCTTTAAGCTCCATTTAGCTTACTTAATGGTTCCTTCCCAATTGGGCTAAGAGTTGGGCCAATCAATTAATTATTTAGGCTAGAAATTCTAATTCTTTGGGCTTGCAATTCAACATAGTTTATACTTTTTAATTTTTTTATCCATTCCCCATTATTTAATTAGGGTTCCCTTACAAACATTAGTAAGTTAATTTCTTACTCATATATCTTTAATTTCATAACCCAACTAGACTTGCTATTCTTACGTTATAAATTAATTAATTGAGATGTATAAAATAAATCTCTTAGGATTAGTATATCTTTTTAAATACTATCATTCTCTTTAATTTATAACCCATTAGGTTATTTAATTATCATACCTAATATATGTATTAGGTTACATAACTTTATTCTTCATCTCTTTACAAAATAAATGTATACACATTATATAATAATATTTACTCAATCACGTATATCATTCATATATGTCCTAACATATTTCCCATAGTTTATTAACTTATTATCCCAACTTGACTTAATAAGTTATAAACACATACATACTCATATCAATCATCAATTACTTAAGGATTGTAAATCCTTTTAATTTAATAATCAAGGCTAACATTCAAGCTATGTTAATTTCTTATATAACTTTCATTACTCTTCCTTGAGAATGATTAACTAAACTTCTTAGTTAATAAATTAACTATCTAGCTTAATTATCATATAAACTTATACGATTCAAGTACTTTCTTGATTCTTTTTCTAAAAAAAATAAAAAATTATTCGTAAATTTTGAATTATGTGAAATTCTGGGTTCTCACATTCTCCCCTCCTTATAAGGATTTCGTCCTCGGAATCACCGCTTTCTTACTCTCTAATGTTCTTTAAAGTTGTGTCATCAATTCATTTATATCAACACAATATTAATTTGTGTTTCATATACTAATTTGTGACTTGGGATCTATCAAAGAAAACCATTCACAGCTATATATACCCAATATTTCTCGCCTAATTCATTTACTCAACTAAATCATTACCTGTGACCACCTCCCGTGCAGCTACTGCATCTTGCAATGTCATGTTGAACGTGCGCGCTATCTATCGGTCTTCCTACCGAAAGCGAGTCCTTTGATCGCTAGTGTTCCACTGCTATTTCCTCTATTGTTGCTTCCTCTTTCTGCATTCTTCTTTGGACAGTTACGAATTTGATGTTCTAGCGATCCACATGAAAAAAAACCTGGTATCTTCTTTGGACTTGGACAATTTGGAGAGATGTTTCCCTCTTGTCCACAGTTAAAACACACTCCTTTTCCCTTTAAGCATACTCCCTGATGCTTTTTACCGCAATTTGCACATGCCTCACCTTTCTTCCTATTATCTTCTGACTTGTCTCCAAATTTAGTATTGTATACGCTTATTAGAGTTACTTCCTCCACTGCTACCTCCTTCATTCATCTTTTTCTTCTTCTCTTGATGATACCTTGACACAGCTTCACTTCCTCCTTCGGCGATGATTGCTTTTTCCAACAGGGCCAAAAATGTCTTAATCTGCAACACAGCTACTTTGCTATATATCCCTGGCTTCAGTCCATTTTCAAACCTTCGCGCCTTTCTTACCTCAGTGTCCACCTGATGTGGAGAAAATCTCGCTAGTTCGTTGAATTTGGCGGCGTATTCTACAACCGACATATTCTCCTGTTTCAACTCCAAAAAGTTTACTTCCATTCTTGCTTGCATACTTTCTGAGAAATAATTTTTGAAAAATAACTCCTTAAACCTTGTCCAAGTTACTACTGGTGTACCAACTCTAGCTTTGTTTGTCTCCCACCAGTAATTCGCCTCACCCTTCATCAAATAGGTAGCAAAATCTGTCTTTTGCTCCTCCGCTACTCTAGAAATAACAAAAGCTTTCTCCATCTCATTTACCCAGGTTTGGGCTTCTATAGGGTCAATGGTTCCCTTGAATTCCGGCGGTCCTACGGCTTTAAAGTCTTTAAAGTTAGCTAATCGATTAGCTGGTCGATTTCTTGCTCCTGGGGCTCTAGTTTGAATAGCTTGAGCTAGCATGTCTGCGTAGTTCTGCATTGGATCAGCTTGATCTCCTTCATTATTCACAGACCGCTCCTCCCTTTGGTTACGATTTTGTCATCTTGGCGGCATTATCTGATGAAATATAAACTTACATTTATACTTTGTCTTTATGCAACATCTTATTAATAGTAGTCAAAATTTTAAACTTAAACCAATTTCAGCTTCCTGGATTTTTTAATCCAGCCTACTGAATTATCAAATTCTTCAGATAATCATCTTAATAACTTAATTCTCAGAATTTAATTACTTATTCAAACATATATTCATATCATTGCATTTATATTCATGCAAATAATACATAGTACTTTTCAGTACATAGTGCAAACTACTACAAACGATTACTATCCCCACGTGACAAAAGTCGGGATTCATTACTACAACTTTACACAAAAAGTTGAGACATAAAAAAAATTATCTTAATATTCATACCAAAGCGAATATTATACTCCAAAAGATTATACTCCTAACACTTAATCTTTCTTCCGTCCACTTCCTCCATCTGTCTTATTTTTAGGACAAGTCTTAACCCTATGACCCATTTCACCACATGCAAAACATCCTCCTTTCTTTGGTTTAGGACAATTTGGTGATAGATGTCCTTCTTTACCACAATTGTAACACACATTCTTACCCCACATACATTCCCCTGAATGGTTCTTTCCACACTTGCCACATGCTTGTTTCTTCTTTGAATGTGAATTCTCTGAGTTGTTGTCACTGTCATTATTCTTTTTCCTTTTATTACCCTTCTTTTCCTTACTTACATCCTTAGATGATACATTACACTTAACCCTCATTCTATCGACTTGTGCCTTCAGATTATGTCGTTCTTCTGTCATCTTGGGTAATGCTCTTTCTGTCTTCCATAATTCCTCCAGGAGAAATAATTTAGTCCTTAACTCTTGAACTTCCACAGATGCTTAACCTTCTTTGATTGCTATTTCACCTTCTTCCCCATCTTTGATCTTTATTTCTGGCTTCACCTTAGTTTCTTTGGAATATATTTCTTCCACTTCATCCATCTCCATCTCGAGGTACTCGTCATGATCGCTTGCTAGATTTACTGCAGGTTCGTCTCTTAAAACTTCCTCAACTGACTCACTCTGAGCTGGCACCTCGGCTAATGGCATTGGTGCAGCTGCTAACACTTCCGTAACCAACTTATCATATCCTGACATCATGTCACCAATTTTTAAATAACTTCATTAGTACATCACTATCAAATATAATACATAAACACTTAGTGTCCCCATATCTTACTATTGATGAATTTTCCTAATCCATCACTTAGAACTCTAAACGAGTTTTCTCTATCCTGTTTATGGTTATATTCCTAAGGCTTTTCCCCCCACCTAAGGTTTATAACCTCGACTTTGATACCAAGTTGTGGCGCCCAAATCAGGGTTCTCTAACTCCTCGGGTTTGGTGCTCACGATCCATCAAATATATCACATCTAACTACTCATTCATTAATGAAAAACATCATTCATAATATTCTTTAATACAACTTATAATAATATCCCAGGTTAACTAACCTTGACATAACTTACATACCCTTATATAATCAAAAGGTTTACATAATTAATTACATGATAAAACATAACCATTAAAAGTTGACACTAACTATTCCTGAGCCTTGCCTTTGCCTTTATCCCTGTTAGAACCTTCTGCTACATCGGCATAAACTAAAATATTTTATTTAAGCAAGGTTGAGCAACGAGTTTGCCCAGCAAGTTAAAATTTACAATAAATGATATATATCATGAATAGAAGAGTCTAGCTTCTTTAGAACTTCAACAATAATCAAAAGATTTCGAAGTAGCTGAATAATAATTCAATCTCAATACTAAAACTTTCTCCCATTTCATACTGAATAACATACCAGAGATGAAAGAGTAAAATTCTTTCAAAGATTCAATAATATTCGATTGAATAATAAGAATTAACAATCTCTTATGACAATATTCAATAAAGTGGGATATACCCAGATTTCATGCAGAGTGATCACAAAAGGATCATGAACTACTAGAGGAATCATTTAGTTATTAAAACTAAACTACCACAAGAATATAAATTAGTTATAAAAACTAAATTATACTCTTCTGCAAGTACCTGGAGCGGCCAACTCCTTTGTACCCTATATTATGCATAATACTCAATAATAATAAGCGCATAATTTCGATTTACGACATTAAAATTTGTTCATCTCAGTCTTACATCACGAGTCCGTACCACAACAATATGGTTTGGATTACTTTCAAAGAAATACTATGATTTCAATAATTAATAAAAATACTAATCTAGCCGAAACCAATGGCATAGATCTTCGAATAACAATTCAGTTCATAATAAATAGAACATTTCATGCTTTAACAAATATTAGTCTTGCCAAAACAATTAGCTGAGACATGATTTATAAATAGTTCAAATAATAGAACAAGAATCAATTGCACTACGTATGAATTACAATAATCATTATAGATGTGAATAACTATCAATAATTATTCACTACCATGTTTGAAAAATAATAACTCAAGTTGAGTTAGGAAACTTGCGTGATTCGTTGACTACTGCTACACAATTTAAGTTAACTTCTTTTGTAAGACCTATCATTGATAAAATCGATCTCTTAATTAGCATCACATATCTTACTCATAGCAATTTAACATGAAATCACATAACCAATCATTAGTAAGTACACTATACTATCTTAGACTTAACACTTACTAGTTCATTTATAAGTTCATAATATAACTTGAAAAACTATTTATGAACTCAAGAGACTTAATATATCATTTCGGTTTCTATTTCAAAGAAGCTAAAACAACACTGACATCTCTTCTGACATTTTAGTTTCCCTTTTTAGCAACCTGAAATGTTTATTTCGGGAAGCTGAAATACACTATTCACGAAAATATGAAATCAGCTTATTATTTTCTAATCTTTTGGCCAATCATATATACATATATTCTATACACAAAACTATTTTTCTGGAATTTTTCAACTCCCTTAAGTATTTTTCAAAAATCAATTCCTAGTAAATTCATTAAGAAATTAGCTACCTCTTACTTAACTCCAGAAATTCCCAACTCTTGGCGGGATCTTATACATGTTAACGTGAGCTTACAGTTTAAATTTCAAGACCATCGGTGTTATACAACTCCGGTTATAGCAATTTCCGTCGGGAAAACACAAAAATTGAAATAGTCATAACTCGCTCATTTTAAGTCGGAATGAGCTCATTTTTGGACACAACCTACTTTATCCCATATATTGTCATCCCCCAAAAGGCCGGATTTTATCTCATTAAATAAATGGCAGAAACACTTTTAAACACCAAGATCTATAGTTTTTATCTTTAAGATCAAAACTTCATACTATCAAAAATCAAATCAAAATAAAAAGAAACTTAATCTATATACAAATAGAAATCCTTATACCTTCTCTTGATTCCTCTTCTTCTTCTTTCTAATACTTAGATTATGGAACTTGGAAACTTACAAAACTCTCCCTCTCTCTTCCCTATTATGGCCGAATCCCTCTTGCACTCTCTCTCTATATATATCTTGTTTGTTTTGATTACTAAGTTAAGGAAATAGAAAAGATGAAAGAGAAAGGAAATTTGATGTTAGTAATTTTGTATAGATATATTTAGTGTATCTATAATCATCATCCAATGTCTCACTCTTCCTCTCTCTCCTTATCATTATAAGCTTGCTTGCACTCTTGGTTTAACTTGTGGGTTGGATGAAAAAGATAAGAATGAGTCCAAGGCTTGACACCTAGCAAGTTAGTTCACCTACTAAAGTAATGTAATGATTACATGCCTCCCCCTTTCTCTCCTCTATGTAATTTTCGGCCATGATGGCCTTCTTGGACCCCTTTTTATTATCCTTTAAGCTCCATTTAGCTTACTTAATGGTCCCCTCCCAATTGGGCTAAGAGTTGGGCCAATCAATTAATTATTTAGGCTAGAAATTCTAATTCTTTGGGCTTGCAATTCAACATAGTTTATGCTTTTTAATTTTTTTATCCATTACCCATTATTTAATTAGGGTTCCCTTACAAACATTAGTAAGTTAATTTCTTACTCATATATCTTTAATTTCATAACCCAACTAGACTTGCTATTCTTAGGTTATAAATTAATTAATTGAGATGTATAAAATAAATCTCTTAGGATTAGTATATCTTTTAAATACTATCATTCTCTTAATTTATAACCCATTAGGTTATTTAATTATCATACCTAATATATGTATTAGGTTACATACTTTTATTCTTCATCTCTTTACAAAATAAATGTATACGCATTATATAATAATATTTACTCAATCACGTATATCATTCATATATGTCCTAACATATTTCCCATAGTTTATTAACTTATTATCCTAACTTGACGTAATAAGTTATAAACACATACATACTCATATCAATCATCAATTACTTAAGGATTGTAAATCCTTTTAATTTAATAATCAAGGCTAATATTCAAGCTATGTTAATTTCTTACATAACTTTCATTACTCTTCCTTGAGAATGATTAACTATACTTCTTAGTTAATAAATTAACTACCTAGCTTAATTATCATATAAACTTATATGATTCAAGTACTTTCTCTATTCTTTTTCTAAAAAAAAAATTATTCGTAAATTTTGAATTATGTGAAATTCTAGGTTCTCACAATCAACCTCCTTCTCCCGAATGATGACCATTACGTGTGGGCAATCATCGTCTGGGGTGTATCTATTTGAGAAGGGTTTGTTTGGGTTTTTATTTGGTTTGACCGCACCATTGATGGTTGCCTACGTACTCCTATTGAAGAGGAGATCAGGTCTTTCGTAGATCAGGCTTTGGTTTGAATAGGTTCAAAGGGGTAAGTGGTGAGAAGAGTGTAAAGATGTTTTTTTCTTTTTTATTTATTTACATGCATGGAAAATAAAAGTCATACTACGAAGAAAGTGATACCGTTCAAACATTTTTTGGAACTCCAACTTCATCCCCTGGATCTACATCTTTTCGGCTAGTTGAGGCCGTATAGTCCAGTTGTCAGTGGTTATGTTGCCTTCAGGGCTCGTGATAGGGGTTACCCCTTGATTCTGAATGTCTTCGCTTGTGGCCATAACTTGATCACTTCCTAATTCTGTACATTCCTCAGGGACGCTTGATATGGACGCATTGCAAAAAGGGATGAACTCTGGATCCTTTAATGGGTTGGATTCCCCGACAATCTCACCACCTTTTTCTTCATGTATTCCTTCGCCTTCTTCATGGGTTTCAAAGGATTCAACCATGAAATCTCCCTCGAACTGTTGTTTCATTTCTTGCAAAGAACATTCCTTTTTGGTTTTTTCTTCCTTGGAAAGGATTAGTATTTCCTCCGCATCATCCAAGGTGATAAGATCAGGAACGTGGTTGATATCTTGGAACCATAGGACGTTTGATGTTGGCGGGGGAATCTCCTTTGGGGATGCCTTTGTCTCTTCTGTCACTTCTTTCATCAGGATCAGTCCACCTTGTGCTCTGCCAGAATTGTCGCTCAAAGCCTTCACCTCATTTGAAATGCCTGTCTCGAATGGACATCTTAAGCTTTTTATTTCCTTTTCGCCTTTTTTGGTCATGGGAAATTCTATATCCAGCTCTCCATTTTCAATGAGATCCTGGATTTTATGTCGCAAAGACCAGCATTCTTCAGTCGTATGCCCAAGTGAGTTAGAATGGTAGAGACATATCTTGGTGGAATCATAACTCTTTATCTTGGGTTTTATTGAGGCAACTCAAGAATCCTTCCTTTGCTTATCAGAAAGTGTAGCATTTCTTCTTTGGATTTGCTTAGAGGGGTGAATTTTCGGACTCTTTTGGAGGTTGTTTGATCTTTCATCTTTAAGAATTCGCATTCCCTCGATTGGTTCTTCCGCTGGCGAGATCTTCTAGCAATTTTATCATCCTCATTTTCTTGTATTTCCAGCCTGCATTGATCTTCTTCATTTAGCTGGCTCATCGTGTAGTCCTTTTTCTCTTGGCTTTCTGATAGTTGAGTGAAAAATTGCCTTGTTTCCTGATGTTGGCGCACTATCAGCTTAGCCAATAGGTTTACTTGATTCTGGATCGCATCCAATTTTTGCATTACTGGCATACCCTCCTCCGCGTTTTCCCACTCTAGGACATTTGTTATGCGCTTTTGGGGGTATTCCTCTATCCTTCGTATGTACTTACGAATTAGATACATTTTAGCGCTTCCTGACCCGATCATGTTTACTTCTTCCGTATCATGTCGCAACGAAAGGTTGGTGTTGATATTTTGTTGGTCAGGTTGTTCGACCACAATACTGCCACTTTCGATCAGATTTTGAATCTTATGTTTTAAGGACCAACAATCCTGTGTATCGTGTCCTGGAGACCCTGAGTGGTAAGCACATCTCTGGTTTGGATTGTATCTTTTGCTCTCTGGTTCCAGAGGTGGAGCTAGTTCGGTAATTTTCTTATTATCCATTAATATCGCCAATACATGTTTAAGGGAATCGCCCAGTGGAGTGAATACCCGATTTTCCGTTCTTTCAAATTTTCTTTTCCTGTCTGGGTATTGGTTGAATGGAGCATATTGTTGAGATGGCATATTGTCTTACATTTTCCAAATGGGCGGACTGTATTTTGGCCTCCTAGCTTGCCCCTGTACAACAAAGGATACATCCTCATTGCCTTTATCGGATACCCCCTTGGGATCGCTCGCATACTTGCCAGTTTATATATGTTTGGCGACTGCTTCCAAGGCAGTGAAGTCTTTAATCTTGCCTACCTTCAGGCCCATCTCTGTCATTTCTCCGTGTTTGATCATTTCCGCAAATGGCTTTCCTATGCCTGCTAGGATCCTCTCATAGTAAGGAGCCTCTTGGATATCAATAAATGTCATTACCATCTCAGTTCTGTCATTGATGGAATGACTTGCGCTGCTAGATGTCTCCACCTTTAGTCATATTCTCGGAAAGATTCAGTACTTTGCTTTTTCACTTTAGTCACTTGATATCGATCTGGTGCCATTTGTGACTGAAAACTGTACTGATTTAGAAAGGCGTGGGCCAATTCTTCCCAGTTGTGGATTTTGGCATTGTCAAGTCGGGCATACCAGGCTTTAGCTTCTCCAGTGAGACTCTTTTGAAAAAGTTGCATTCTGAGGCTTTCATTTTCAAAGATAAGACCCCAGTTAATGAATGTACACTTTTAGGTGTGTATAGAATCGCATTTATTGTACTTTTCAAACTCGGGACTTTGAATTTGGTAGGATATCGAGCCCCCGGAATATATAGAAACTCAATAGGTAACACTCCCATAATTTCCAGTCCCTTTAATTGACCGGATGGTATGCTCCATTTGTTGGACTTTCTTTCTTATATCCCCAGTTTCTCGATCATCCCTGCGATTTGTGAATTCTTTATTAGAATGAGGTTTAGGTATCTGGGTTTCCATCTTTTTAACAATGCCCTGACTGCCCCCTGGTGTGAAGGACTCTGGTTGAGTAGGCATTGTCTGGCCCTGCATATTTTTACTTTGTTCTTTTAGAAAGATAACCAATTACATTGTCGATTCCTTAATCCTTCAAACTCTTCTCGAAAGCAGAGTAGGATCGGTGGCCCGGTGTAGCCATGCCTAACGGTGGGATCAGTGCCTTCTTGGACTTTAAACGGGTAACGGGACCGATTGCTTCCCTGCGTAAGACTTGCATAGTTTAGTCTTTAGGGAATGTGTATAATAACATGCTATGTGATGTGTCCATTTTAGGATTTTTATCCTGCAAAACGGATGTTAGTTGTTTGTAGCATGCTAAAGACTTGCATAGTTTAGTCTTTCCTCCGTTTTGGGTTTATCAGAGGCTAACCTATCTTAGGTTACTCTCGTGGCTTTTTGGCATGAAGGTTCCTAAATCATCGCAATCTACTAGACGGGAAGTTAATTTGGTCTTTCAACTAGAGCGAATTTGGGTGGTGCCTTTCCTGAGCCTCGGAGAATTAGTCTTCTCACGAGTCCAGTAATCAAACACCGACGGGATAGCCTCCTAGTGGAGGGACCACACAACATACATTCACATACATCGCATCTCACCGTATGAAAATGATGACAAGTGCGAAGCACTAATATCACAAGCAGTTATGGTGTGATGCACTAATATCACAAGCAGTTATAGTGCGAAGCACTAGAATCACAAGCAGTTAGGGTGCGAAGCACTAAGTGCAATAAGGAAATGCATTCGTACACATTCATCAAATGTAAATGCAACATCCACACACAAGCAAATAACAATTTTGAAAAGATTGTAATAGCGGCTTAAGTCCTCTTACTGGAATCCCCAGCAGAGTCGCCACTTGTCGACGTCGGGATTTTTGTGTGTCCCCTTTTCGTTACTTGTTCTTTGGTGTTCTCATTTTAGGTGAGATTTGTTTGAAAAAAACAAGTAAAAAAGGTCCGACATGTATAATGTCGACGATGGGACTGTTAAGAGTCGCCAGTTGGTTTTTTAAATAGTTGTACCAACACAACCGAGAAAAGGTTTGCACATTGACCCAGTGATGTGACACTGATATACGGGTCGGCGAACCCGTGATTCGTTTAGGGTCCGGGGACTTGGTTATGCGGGGGGAAGGTGTTAGGCACCCCCCGACATCCGTGTTACCACTAATTCGCCTTTTTTTCAAGAAACTATTATCCGGATGTGTGTGTGTGTCAATGTGATGTCTTTGTTATATGAAAGTTGTACGAGGCCTCGTTCGAACCTATATACATAGAGTTTGAATTTATGTAAAAATTCAGTTTTTAGCAAGATATGGCAGTGATGTTTTATAAAAGAGGTTTTTCAAACCCTGATGCTCAATAGGAATTAAGACCTTTTACACTCCCATTTTTATTAAGTGATCGACTGGGTTGATTTTATTTGACGGATGCGAGGCATCCGTATGAAAATATTATACAAAAATAATACCGACTTCCTCGTGGGTATGGAAACCATCTGAGGAAATTCAGACATCGCAGAATAATTTACAAGTGGCTTAAAGTTGAAAATGTCCATCACGGAACCGAATCTAGATCCAATGGGATGAATCTGTGATCACATGATTCCTAGGCGCACAGAAAGTTGCAATTTGTATGAAAGCGTAGTGGTATATATATAAAAGATATATATATATATATATATATATATATATATATATATCTGAACATAATCACCAACCACGAAAGCACCTCCACGGGGATCGAAAATGTAAATAAAGTCATTAAAAGCTATCAACCACCACGAAAAGAAACTCTAAAGTGACGAAATGTAAATAAAGTCAGAATATCGATCAACCGCCACTTGAGGAAACACCAAAGTGGGACAAAATGTAAAGAAAGCGGTAAAAGCAATCAACCACCACGAAGTAAACTCTGTGTTGGACAAAATATGTATATATATATATATGTATATATATATATATATATATATATAAAATAAACACACCGATGTAAAATCCGTGCTCATCGAATGTAGTTCGACCACAGTTCATATATATAAATATATATATATATATATATATATATATATATATATATATATATATAAAAAAGCGAGTAAACGCACTGCATCAAGTTCAGGCTCATCGAACAAAGTCAAAGTCCTACACACGGTTGATATATATATATATATATATATATATATATATATATATATATATATATATATATATATAAAAGCAATAACGCCTGCATCAAGTCTAGGCTCAATCGAGGCATAAATCGATAATGTTAGTCAATATATATGTAAATATATACATAATATATAAATATATATACAGATCGAATGAAACCACTTGATCAAGTCCGGCAAAAGCAAGCAACACGACTCTCAACGTGTAGAAGGGTGTGTGCAAAGATGAAGAGAAAGACTCTAAAGTGTGTGAGAAGGCTTACAGCTGACTGATAAAAAAGGCTTCTATATCTTTAGAGTGGGTAAACACTGGGCTTTTGTGGGTACAAAAGAGGCTATGAATGAGCTCACAGGTGTGTAAAAGTGGGAAAATACACTGTATGACGAGTGCAGAGCAAATTGTGCAGGGTTTCCCCGTCTTTTTCCCTTAGAAAATCAGCACCCCAAGCCCCATATTTATAGAGAGGGCACCTAGTAGCAGTGTACTGCAAGGCTGCCGCCGGTGCCCCGGCAAAGGTGGGTCCCACCGTGTCGAAATGCGTGACGCTACTGCTCGCTTTCGGTCGCTCATAACTTTCAATCCGGGAGTCCAATGGAAGCGTGCCATACCATTCTGTAAAGCTCTTTCTGAGAGCTATACAATGATATATGATTTGACCTTTTTGATTCCAGGAATATGGGTCCATGACCGAAATGGCATTCCCGGGTTTCCGTCAGGCAATCCGGTGAGCCGTTTTGTGTAGTTTGCGCTCCGGAGTTAAGATATCGCTCTTGTGGGAATTCCTTTGAAGTATTTTGAGTGTATTTGATTTGAAGTGAATTTGAGTTGGCAAAATGACCATTTTTCCCCTCCCGGGGTTATCTCTGATTTTCGCGTAGTTGTAGCGCCAAGTTTCGTGGTTATCTCTCGAGGTTGGCTTCATTGTTGACTTTGACTATCCTCAGGGTCATCTCTGAGGTTGGATTGACCTATTCCCATGGTTGGGACTGAGACTGGATACCTCAGGGTCATTTCTAAGGTTAATCGGTCTTCTCCTGTGTGTGGTCCGGTATTGTATCTGTAGGCCTCGGGGTTATCTTCAAGGTTGGATTTGGTTACTCTCAGATTGCGATCTAGGGTTTGATGATGAACTTCCGGTAGTATCCGGTATGGATTTGGATTATCTTTCAGGGTTCCCTCTTAAAAGACGAATCTGTCCTCCTGCAATGTTAGTAACAGTAGAAGAAAATTTCGAGTGTCTATAATTACTTTTGAAGTTTAAAGTATAAATTTTTGATCTGAGGGCTGCTAGTCAGGTGCCTCGATTACTTTTGAAGTTTAAAGTATAACTTTTTGATCTGAAGGCTGTTAGTTAGGTGCCTCGATTACTTTTGAAGTTGAAAGTATAACTTTGTGATCCGATGGCTGCTAGTCAGGTGCCTCGATTACTTTTGATGATAAAGTATAACACTCGGGTGCCTCGTCACTTGGGTCGTCCAATTTCTTGGCAAACGTGATCTACGAGGACTTAAAACCAGGTGCCTCGTCACTTGGGTCATCCAATTTCTTGGCAAGTGTGATCTACAAGGACTTGGCCACCATTTAGAGTGGACCACCATCTTGGGTGGATTTTTGATATTCTTGTATCTATAGTTCAGAGATCATTGAACGGTAGAGCCAGTATTTGGGTTGTCCATCATCTTGTGTTGATGAAGCTTGTGTAACAAAACTTCCCATGCCTTTGGGTGATCATCCTGGATTTTTAAGAGAATCTTTATCAAGAGTTTGTTTGTGGCCTTTGCTTGTCTATTGCCTTTGGGCAGTGAGGTGATGATGTATAGTGTTTCACCTTATATCTCTCAATCAGATTTTTAACGTCCCTGTTGATGGAAAGAGTTATATTATCTGATAAGATGTTTGGACAGTGGGTTGTTTAGCACAGTGTTTCCCTTCCCAATTCGATTTCACTTGATGCTAACTTCTCGTGATAGATCCTTCGCAGACTAGAACAGTCAGTGGTGGAATGCCCTACGTGTTGATGGTACACACAGAAGTCTTGTCTTTTTTTCATTTCTTCAGTCACAACAGATCTGGTCCTGGGAGAATTCACCACTACATGTTCAACCCATTGTTCATACAGGCCTCTAGAACTGGCAATTCTTGTATACTTGTCTCCGGGCTTTCCTTTGCTCCGTTCAACATTTCTCTCGTTCATCCCCATTTTTACCCCATGTGGTTTAAACTGAGAATATTCTGCCAAAGCCATAGTTTTCGTCCTCTTGCCCTTATATATAACCATCGCAGGGCAAAGTCATGATTCCTCCTAAGTCTTGTGAAAAAGATGAGAGGGTCGCGAATGAGTCACAATCTTTTGTAATGAGATGGGGCTTGAAGGCATCTAAAACACCATTTTTACATATGCTAACCAAGTTCTTTTCCTTGATTGGCTCTGCACACTTCTGTGCTAAGGACCTAAATTTGTCCACATAATCTGACAGCTCCACGTCCAGCTCCTGCTTGAATCACATGAGCTCTACAATAGTTACCTGTTTTTTTCGCAATATGCTCCTTGGCATTTTTTTCGTATGTCGTCATGATCTTTGGCCCCTCGCGTATGAAGGTCTTGAGGGAGCTCATCCTTTGGAGCTTGTTAAAAAAATGTGCCTCCTAGGGGTTGAAGCCTAAGAGGGGAACCGTTGAGTTCTTCTCTTATTCATTTCTTCTATTTTGGTCCTCCCTTTGTTCGGTAGTTAGTATTGTGTCAGGCATCCTTCAGGCTTTCTTGTGGAGTTGCTTCTTGGCCATCTCCAAAATTGAGTTCGTTAACCCTTTCGTATGAATCATCCTCCCAAGGGGAGACCATTTGAAAAAGGTTTATTAAACTCATCTGCTAACTCCGAAGGATGCTTTGTCGAGAATATATATTTTTCATGGATATTTTCCTATAACAGAACAAAATTTGTTAATCATATGGGCATTTATATATTAACACATGTGAACATATGTACGAATGCAAATATGTAAGGAATTGTATAATGTACTTCCCTTGATTTGAAAAGTTGGAATTATGGAGTTCTCATGCCCCCCAGTTTTCTTTACTTTGAGAAATCGAAAGTCAAGAAAACTTCGTGAAATACTTCTTCAAATTTTTATTTTTTTTAATGTGAGAGTTGTCTCTTATTCTTCGCGTAACAAAGCTCTTGAATGATCGAGCTTATGGTTTGAACAAGAGATGAATAATGGGTTGTCCTCCTTTTAATGGTAGTTTAGTCATTATAACGTCAATAGGCCCTAGACTTGACCTTCGCCCTTGGTAGTAATCGTGATCCATTCTGTCTTTCCTCTTGGTGAGATTCAATTTTCTTTAGATCTTAACATCATCATATTTATTGAGTTGCTCTAACTCGAAGAAGTCATGATCCATGTGGTGATCCGGTGTACCACATAGTGATTCTAAACTATGTTTGGTGAGTTCCCAATACATTTGTGTCATCCTGCTTGATTCCAGGTGAAGCTTTTAATCTCGACAAACTCATGCGTAATACTGGAAAAGATAAAATATATACACAATTGTCAGTGTACTGTTAAACATCATGAAAAATCAAATTATACGGATGTATCTATGTTATACATGAAGTTTGTTAATTATGTATACTTACATTATAATGTAAATATATTTCGTTTTCATATTTATTTCGAGTTGTATCCAAATAAAAAAAATATTATTATTGTTGGTAATAAAAAATTTATCATATAAACATAAATGAGCAATATGTATAAATGAAAGAGATATCTGAGATGGCAATATGTATATTTAGTAAGAGCCCTTTTAATTGCAACCACCTCAATAGTATATTATTATTACTCTATTATAGTAGGGTTCGTAACAAGGAGGGTTCGAAAAAGGTGGTTCGGGCCCCTCAAAAGTAAGGAGGGTTCAATCAAGGTGTCTCTATCATGCTCATAAATATTCTATCACTACCATGTTGCAGCAGGACTCGGAGATTTTAGGCTTCGCTGACTTCATGTTTTTATCTTTACATGTTGGTATCTTTACACCACACATTCCTTTCTCTTGACAGAAAGGAAGGCAATCACTTAATCAATGCCGGAGATTGGAAACATCCAAATTTATAGGAAACTTGCTGCATATATCATACCAAGATTGAGGTTATTACTTTGAATATATGCATGCATACATGCACTATACATATAGGCTAACTAAACTTTGCTGCACATTTTTGATCACTTTATTATGGGACATATATATATATATATATATATTATGGAATCAAATATTCTATTTCTAAATAGAAATGATTTGATTATATTTCCAAAATAATGTATATGCTTTGATTTTATATAAAGAAAGATTTTATTTTATTTTCCAAAATAAAATAAGATCTTAGCTGCTTTGTACATAAAATCCAACCAAGAAAATAAATTGGATCTTATTGTCATATGACAAGTCTCCCTAATAAGCATCACAAACAGCTTGAAGAGAAAATTTAGCTTCTAGTATAGGATCTGCTTGTTAAAAGCTTAATTCAAATTCAATTCCGCTCAGTAAAACAATGACAAACAAGGACTACACTTGTAAACACTAAGATCTTCAAACTGAATGTGAAAATTAGTACAACAAAGCAGCTAATTATAATATGAAACCCTAAACAAGCTTGCAAATGTGGGCAAGGAAATCGCACCTTGCTTGTTTAGGGTTTCGTGTTGGCTAAGGAGGAGAGAAATCCACGAAGAATACGGAATTGATTGATTGATTGTAGAGGGCAGAAGGACATGTGGGCGATTACTCCAACGACGCGTGGCAGAACCCCTTGAATCTGGAAACCGTGTTAGGGTTATTGGGATTCCAAGAGCCTTCTTCAGATCTTCGAGTTGATGAGAGAGTGTTCCAATCTTTTTTTAGAGCTTTTAGGTGGAATATCCAAGCCTTAAGCTACCAAAAGAGTCCTCTGAGTTCAGAGAATGTCCAAACCCCTTTAGTGCTTTTAGGTGGAATCTCCAAGCCTTTAAGTAACCAAAAGGGTCTTTTGATCTTCCAAGAGTCCAAGTCTTGAGTCTGAAGTGAGGTCCCCTTCCCAATGGAATGGAAGGGGTATTTATAGGGTTTTCTGGAAAGTAGTCATGTGCGAGGCAGATGCTTTTAGGAAAATTCCAGAAATACCCCTCAGTCATTAGAATAATGCCCATATTGCCATATCCTTCTAGCCACCAATCCAATCTCTCAATCAATTCCCAAAATGAACCGCCTCCACAAGTCTTCTGCCTTGGGACACGTGGAGGCTTCTCTCGGGTCTAACTCATTTATTTCTGACTTTTTTGCCCTCATTCGATTAGGTTATGCAAACCCTAATTTGCACATTTAATGAGGTCGTAGAACCTTAATTGTGTATTTAATTCAATTAGGTCATGTGAACCCTAATTTTGCACTTGGGCCCACATTTGCCCCCTGCGCGAGAGTCGTATTTCCAAATAGACGATCGTGCAAGAATTTTTCAAGCCTTTGAATGATTTTGCGGGACTTCACTTTATAGGTCTTGAAGATAAGGGTCCTAGAAGAGGGAACCCTTAGGGAGCCAAACACTTAGGGTTAAACCCTAGGGAGGCAAAACCTAGCAGGGCTCTTCCTTGGACATATTGGGAATTCTTCTGAAAATCTTTCCAGATCTTGCTCAATCTTTGTTTTCATAATTTTTTTTTGTTGAGACACTTGCTTTATTTTATGCTCTCCATCCGGGTGTTGCCACCTTGTCGTATAGTGACCTTGGTTATCCTCCAGATGATGCAGGCAATTCGAGGAATCATCAGCAGCACAGTAGACCCCTACTCATTTTTCATTTGTCTTGATGAACTCTATGATTGCTTCTAAAGTATCTCCCGATAGAGCTTTCTTCAATCCAAGTGGAGATCTTGTTTCTAAGAGGGGCTTTCACATATCCTCTTCTACTCAGGAAAGTCTCAAGCATCTCCTAGCTCGATTCTCATATAGACTTGATCGGCTGATTATTAAGGCAGCCTCTGACCAAACCTTCTTTTTAGATCGTCTCACCAACCTTGCTCAGGCTTCACAATATGTCTTTATACTCTTTGTGAGTTGAGGACTTGAAGAAATTTAGCAATGATGTAGATGACCTTGCAACTGTGGGTGTTGATGTCTCCTTTTTGTGCTAGATTGGATCTTCTTAAGTCAAATTTTAGTCTTGTTGCACGGTGTTCGGAGGTCGTTGTACGTAAGTGTGAAGATGACACTTTTTCAATACAAATTTTAGAGCTTGATGAAGCCGCAAATAAATTGAAGGGCCAGTCTCGAGATCTAAAATCCCAACTTTGGGATGTAGAATGCAAGCTTCAGGACTTAGAATCCACTACCTGATATATTAGGGAACCGAAAGCTGCAAATCTCAATATTCGGAACATTGCTGACTTGGAAGCTTTAGCTATGCCCCCACTTTAGTTTGATATGTCATGGCCTTTTGTAGTATTTTTCATTTCCTGTATCAGAAAACTCATTTACATATATTTCATTTATCAAAATAGAGCTTCTTTATACTTATTAATTGCCTTTAATTTGAATGATTCCTTAGAATTCAATATTTATTGTTGAATTTCAAGTTATTCAAATTCATACTCCAAGACAATAATAGGCATTGAAAGAATAAACAAGAATTTAAAGAAAAGACGTGTTTTTTTTCTTTTCAATCTCATGCAAACCAACACTTGACTCTATTTATTTTTTTCATCAAGTATAAGTGAAAGTTTGACAGTTTATTGATAATCAAGTTACTTTTAGCATAACGTTTCAGATAATAAATCTTGTTTTTGACGGAGAAAGCATAACGTTCGCCACTTTTAGAGATAAAGTATAACTTTTTCGGGATTGAGGACTTATACTCAGGTGACTCAATCACTTTTAAAGTTAAAAGTGTAACTTCTGAGGGATGATAGTCACGTGCCTCGATTACTTTTAAAGTTTAAAGTATAACTTTTTGATCCGAGGGCAGTTAGTCAGGTGCCTCGATTACTTTTGAAGTTTAAAGTATAACTTTTTGATCCGAGAAATCATGCTAGTCGGTGCCTCGATTACTTTTGAAGTTTAAAGTATAACTTTTGATCCGAGGGTCATTAGTCGGTGCCTCGATTACTTTTGAAGTTGAAAGTATAACTTTGTGATCCGAGGGTCGCTAATCAATTTTGCCCTCGATTACTTTTGATGATAAAGTATAACACTCGGGTGCCTCGTCACTTGGGTCGTCCAATTTCTTGGCAAGCATAATCTACGAGGACTTAAAATCAGGTGCCTCGTCACTTGGGTCATCCAATTTCTTGGCAAGTGTGATCTATACGAGGACTTGGCCACCATTTAGAGTGGACCACCATCTTGGGTGGATTTTTGATATTCTTGTATCTATACTTCAGAGATCTTTCAACGGTAGAGCCAGTATTTGGGTTGTCCATCATCTTGTGTTGATGAAGCTTGTGTAACAAAACTTCCCATGCCTTTGGGTGATCATCCTGGATTTTTCGAGAGAATCTTGATCAAGAGTTTGTTTGTGGCCTTTGCTTGTCTATTACCTTTGGGTAGTGAGGTGATGATTTATAGTGTTTCACCCTGTATCTCTCAATCAGATTTTTAACGTCCCTATTGATGGAAGGAGTTATATTATCTGATAAGATGTTTGGACATTGGCTTGTTTAGCACAGTGTTTCCCTTTCCAATTTGATTTCATTTGATGCTAACTTCTCATGATAGATCCTTCGCAGACTAGAACAGTCAGTGGTGGAATGCCCTACGTGTTGATGGTACACACAGAAGTCTTGTTTTTTTTCATTTCTTCAGTCACAACAGATCTGGTCGTGGGAGAATTCACCACTACATGTTCAACCCATTGTTCATACAAGCCTCTAGAACTGGCATTCTTGTATACTTGTCTCCGGGCTTTCCTCTACTCTGTTCAACATTTCTCTCGTTCTTCCCCATTATTACCCCTTGTGGTTTTAACTGAGAATATTCTGCCAAAGCCACAGTTTTCAGCCTCTTGCCCTTACATGTAACCATCGCAGGGCAAAGTTATGATTCCTCCTAAGTCTTGTGCAAAAGATGAGAGGGTCGCGAATGAGTCACAAGCTTTTGTAATGAGATGGGGCTTGAAGGCATCTAAAACACCATTTTTGCATATGCTAACCAAGTTCTTTTCCTCGATTAGCTCTGCACACTACTGTGCTCGGGACCTAAATTTGTCCACATAATCTGATAGCTCCACGTCCAGCTCCTGCTTGAATCGCATGAGCTCTACAATAGTTACCTGTTTTTTTTGCAATATGCTCTCTGGCTTTTTCTTTCTTCCCATTGTATTTTGGAAACTACGGGGGAGGCTCAACATGCCCTGTTGGGTATAGATGTCTTCGAATATATGTCGGATAGGGTGGAGTAAAGTCTAACTCCGAAGTTTGGGATGTCTGCTTGCGAAGTTGATTGATCACATCAATCATATCATCCTTCATTATATACTGGCTTGTGGTATGGACTATTTCTTGTGTTGCGATGTATTGATGCATTAGCCGTGTGTATGGTAAAAATTGGCTGATGTACATTGGTATCATATAAATTCTGTATCGGTTGTGCTTGTAGGCTGGTTCGTTAGACAAGACTTGGGATGGTTGATATCTGTACTTGTGAAAATCAGGGGATAATGGTCAGAATGATGTTTATCTGAGGTTGGCTGACTTCCAGTCTGGGTTGTGGCACGTCACAACTGTTCTGAGGTTCCAAGTGGATGATTGGAATAGATTAATTCTTCGTCAATGGAGGTGCAGTCTGATTCTCCTTATTGTTGCTATTGTTGTTGTTGTCCTCCAATCTTACTTGTTCTCCCTGCGAATTGCCTGGGAACATGGCCTTGAAAGTGGGGATCTGCATTAACTATTGGTGGAAATTCTCCATTTACTCTTGTTTCCTCTACATCTCCAGCATCATAGCCATCATCATCCCATGTCCTTCTCGTGCTTCGTTTAATGCCTTGAGCAACTCCAGTTGCACATCATTTGTCTGCTCTCCACTTTCTTCGTCACCTTTTTCATGTCGTCATGATCTTTGGCCCCTCGCGTATGAAGGTCTTGAGGGAGCTCATCCTTTGGAGCTTGTTAAAAAAGTGTGCCTCCTAGGGGTTGAACCCTAAGAGGGGAACCGTTGAGTTCTTCTTCTCTTATTCATTTCTTCTGTTTTGGTCCTCCCTTTGTTCGGTAGTTAGTATTATGTCAAGCATCCTTCAGGCTTTCTTGTGGAGTTGCTTCTTGGCAATCTCCAAAATTGAGTTCGTTAACCCTTTCGTATGAATCATCCTCCTAAAGGGAGACCATTTGGAAAAGGTTTATTAAACTCATCTGCTAACTCCGAAGGATGCTTTGTCGAGAATATATATTTTTCATGGATACTTTCCTATAACAGAACCAAATTTGTTAATCATATGGGCATTTATATATTAACACATGAGTACATATGTACGAATGCAAATATGTAAGCAATTGTATAATGTACTTCCCTTGATTTGAAAAGTTGGAATTATGGAGTTCTCATGCCCCCCAGTTTTCTTTACTTTGAGAAATCGAAAGTCAAGAAAACTTCGTGAAATACTTCTTCAAATTTTTATTTTTTTTAATGTGAGAGTTGTCTCTTATTCTTCGCGTAACAAAGCTCTTGAATGATCGAGCTTATGGTTTGAACAAGAGATGAATAATGGGTTGTCCTCCTTTTAATGGTAGTTCAGTCATTATAATGTCTATGGGCCCTAGACTTGACCTTCGCCCTTGGTAGTAATCGTGATCCATTCTGTCTTTCCTCTTGTTGAGATTAAATTTTATTTAGATCTTAACATCATCATATTTATTGAGTTGCTCTAACTCGAAGAAGTCATGATCCATGTAGTGATCCGGTGTACCACATAGTGATTCTCAACTATGTTTGGTGAGTTCCCAATACATTTGTGTCATCCAGCTTGATTCCAGGTGAAGCTTTTAATCTCGACAAACAAATGCGTAATACTGGAAAAGATAAAATACATACACAATTGTCAGTGTACTATTAAACATAATGAAAATCAAATTATACGGATGCATCTATGTTATACATGAAGTTTGTTAATTATGTATACTTACATTATAATGTAAATATATTTCGTTTTCATATTTATTTCGAGTTGTATCCAAATAAAAAAATATATATATTATTGTTGGTAATAATAAAATTTATCATATAAACATAAATGAGCAATATGTATAAATGAAAGAGATGTATAGATGGCAATATGTATATTTAGTAAGAGCCCCTTTTAATTGCAACCACCTCTATAGTTAATTACTATTACTCTATTATAGTAGGGTTCTTGAACAAGGAGGGTTCTAAAAGGTGGGTCTGGTCCCTCAAAAGTAAGGAGGGTTTGGTCAAGCGTGTCTCTCTACCATGCTCATAAATATTCTATCACTACCATGTTTGTGCAGCCGGGACTCGGAGATTTGAGGCTTCGCAGACGTCATGTTGTTATCTTTACATGTTGGTATCTTTACACCACACATTCCTTTCTCTTGACAGAAAGGAAGGCAATCACTTAATCAATGCCGGAGATTGGCAACATCCAAATTTATAGGAAACTTGTTGCATATATCATACCAAGATTGAGGTTATTACTTTGAATATATGCATGCATACATGCACTATATATATAGGCTAACTAAACTTTGCTGCACATTTTTGATCACTTTATTATGGGACATATATATATATATATAAGATTTGATCCTTGTTTTTCAAAATAAAATAAGATCTTATTTTATTTTGTAATACATAATTTGATTTATCTTGATTTAGTTTCCCAAAAAAACATATAATATATATATATATATATATATATATATATTATGGAATCAAATATTCTATTTCTAAATAAAATGATTTGATTATATTTCCAAAATAATGTAAATGCTTTGATTTTATATAAAGAAAGATTTTATTTTATTTTCCAAAATAAAATAAGATCTTAGCTGCTTTGTACATAAAATCCAACCAAGAAAATAAATTGGATCTTATTGTCATATGACAAGTCTCCCTAATAAGCATCACAAATGGCTTGAAGAGAAAATTTATCTTCTGGTATAGCATCTGCTTGTTAAAAGCTTAATTCAAATTCAATTCCGCGCAGTGAAACAATGACAAACAAGGACTACACTTGTAAACACTGAGATCTTCAAACTGAATGTGAAAATTAGTACAACAAAGTAGGTAATTATAATATGAAACCCTAAATAAGCTTGCAAATGTGGGTAAGGAAATCGTACCTTGCTTGTTTAGGGTTTCGTGTTGGCTGAGGAGGAGAGAAATCCACGAAGAATACGGAATTGATTGATTGAATGTAGAAGGGAGAACGACAGGTGGGCAATTACTCCAACGACGCGTGGCAGAACCCCTAGAATCTGGAAACCGTGTTAGGGTTATTGGGATTCCAAGAGCCTTCTTCAGATCTTCGAGTTGATGAGAGAGTGTTCCAATCTTTTTTTAGTGCTTTTAGGTGGAATATCCAAGCCTTAAGCTACCAAAAGAGTCCTCCGAGTTCAGAGAATGTCCAAACACCTTTAGTGCTTTTAGGTGGAATCTCTAAGCCTTTAAGTCACCAAAATGGTCTTTTGATCTACCAAGAGTCCAAGTCTTGAGTCTAAAGAGAGGTCCCCTTCCCAATGGAATGGAAGGGGTATTTATAGGGTTTTCTGGAAAGTAGTCATGTGCGAGGCACATGCTTTCAGGAAAATTCCAGAAATACCCTTTAGTCATTAGAATAATGCTCATATTCCTAAAACGAGCCGCCTCCACGAGTCTTCTGCCTAGGGACACGTGGAGGCTTCTCCCGGGTCTAACACATTTATTTCTGACTTTTTTGCCCTCATTCGATTAGGTTATACAAACCCTAATTTGCACTTTTAATGAGGTCGTAGAACCTTAATTGTGTATTTAATTCAATTAGGTCATGTGAACCCTAATTTTGCTCTTGGGCCCACATTTGCCCCCTGCGCGAGAGTCGCATTTCAAAATAAATGATCGTGCATGAATTTTTCAAGCCTTTGAACGATTTTGCGGGACTTCACTTTATAGGTCTTGAAGATAAGGGTCCTAGAAGAGGGAACCCTTAGGGAGCCAAACACTTAGGGTTAAACCCTAGGGAGGCAAAACCTAGCAGGGCTCTTCCTTGGACATATTGGGAATTCTTCTGAAAATCTTTCCAGATCTTGCTCAATCTTTGTTTTCATAATTTTTTTTTGTTGAGACACTTGCTTTATTTTATGCTCTCCATCCGGGTGTTGCCACCTTGTCGTATAGTGACCTTGGTTATCCTCCAGATGATGCAGGCAATTCGAGGAATCATCAGCAGCACAGTAGACCCCTACTCATTTTTCATTTGTCTTGATGAACTCTATGATTGCTTCTAAAGTATCTCCCGATAGAGCTTTCTTCAATCCAAGTGGAGATATTGTTTCTAAGAGGGGCTTTCACATATCCTCTTCTACTAAGGAAAGTCTCAAGCATCTCCTAGCTCGATTCCCACATAGACTTGATCAGCTAATTATTAAGGCAGCCTCTGACCAAACCTTCTTTTTAGATCGTCTCACCAACCTTGCTTAAGCTTCACAATATGTCTTTATACTCTTTGCGAGTTGAGGACTTGAAGAAATTTAGCAATGATGTAGATGACCTTGAAACTATGGGTGTTGATGTCTCTTTTTTGTGCTAGATTGGATCTTCTTAAGTCAAATTTTAGTCTTGTTGCACTGTGTTCGGAGGTCGTTGTACGTAAGTGTGAAGATGATACTTTTTCAATACAAATTTTTGAGCTTGATGAAGCCGCAAATAAATTGAAGGGCCAGTCTCGAGATCTAAAATCCCAACTTCGGGATGTAGAATGCTAGCTTCAGGACTTAGAATCCACTACCTGATATATTAGGGAACCGAAAGCTGCAAATCTCAATATTCGGAACATTGCTGACTTGGAAGCTTTAGCTATGCCCCCACTTTAGTTTGATATGTCATGGCCTTTTGTAGTATTTTTCATTCCTGTATCAGAAAACTCATTTACATATATTTCATTTATCAAAATAGAGCTTCTTTATACTTATTAATTGCCTTTAATTTGAATGATTCCTTAAAATTCAATATTTATCGTTGAATTTCAAGTTATTCAAATTAATACTCCAAGACAACAATAGGCATTGAAAGAATAAACAAGAATTTAAAGAAAAGACGTGTTTTTTTTCTTTTCGATGTCATGCACACCAACACTTGACTCTATATATTTTTTTCATCAAGTATAAGTGAAAGTTTGACAGTTTATTGATATTCAAGTTGCTTTTAGCATAACGTTTCAGATAATAAATCTTGTTTTTGACGGAGAAAGCAGAACGTTCGCCACTTTTAGAGATAAAGTATAACTTTTTCGGGGTTGAAGACTTATACTCAGGTGACTCAATCACTTTTAAAGCTAAAAGTGTAACTTCTGAGGGCTGATAGTCACGTGCCTCGATTACTTTTAAAGTTTAAAGTATAACTTTTTGATCCGAGGGCTGTTAGTCAGGTGCCTCGATTACTTTTGAAGTTTAAAGCATAACTTTTTGATCTGAGGGCTGCTAGTTAGGTGCCTCGATTACTTTTGAAGTTTAAAGTATAACTTTTTTTTGATCCGAGGGTCATTAGTCGGTGCCTCGATTACTTTTGAAGTTCAAAGTATAACTTTGTGATCCGAGGGCTGCTAGTCAGGTGCCTCGATTACTTTTGATGATAAAGTATAACACTCGGGTGCCTCGTCACTTGGGTCGTCCAATTTCTTGGCAAGCGTGATCTACGAGGACTTAAAATCAGGTGCCTCGTCACTTGGGTCATCCAATTTATTGGCAAGTGTGATCTACGAGGACTTAGCCACCATTTAGAGTGGACCACCATCTTGGGTGGATTTTTGATATTCTTGTATCTATACTTCAGAGATCTTTCAAAGGTAGAGCCAGTATTTGGGTTGTCCATCATCTTGTGTTGATGAAGCTTGTGTAACAAAACTTCCCATGCCTTCGGGTGATCATCCTGGATTTTTCGAGAGAATCTTGATCAAGAGTTTGTTTGTGGCCTTTGTTTGTCTATTACCTTTGGGTAGTGAGGTGATGATTTATAGTGTTTCACCCTGTATCTCTCAATCAGATTTTTAACGTCCCTATTGATGGAAGGAGTTATATTATCTGATAAGATGTTTGGACAGTGGCTTGTTTTGCACAGTGTTTCCCTTTCCAATTTAATTTCACTTGATGCTAACTTCTCGTGATAGATCCTTCGCAGACTAGAACAGACAGTGGTGGAATGCCCTACGTGTTGATGATACACACAAAAGTCTTGTCTTTTTTTCATTTCTTCAGTCACAACAGATCTGGTCCTGGGAGGATTCACCACTACATGTTCAACCAATTGTTCATACAGGCCTCTGGAACTGGCATTCTTGTATACTTGTCTCCTGGCTTTCCTCTACTCCGTTTAATATTTCTCTCGTTCTTCCCCATTTGTACCCCTTGTGGTTCTAAGTGAGAATATTCTGCCAAAGCCACAGTTTTCGTCCTATTGCCCTTACATTTTACCATCGCAGGGCAAAGTCATGATTCCTCCTAAGTCTAGTGCAAAAGATGAGAGGGTCGCGATTGAGTCACATGCTTTTGTAATGAGATGGGGCTTAAAGGCATCTAAAACATCATTTTTGCATATGCTAACCAAGTTCTTTTCCTCGATTGGCTCTGCACACTTCTGTGCTCGGGACCTAAATTTGTCCACATAATCTGATAGCTCCACGTCCAGCTCTTGCTTGAATCGCATGAGCTCTACAATAGTTACCTATTTTTTTTTTCAATATGCTCCCTGGCATTTTCTTTCTCCCCATTGTATTTTGGAAACTACGGGGGAGGCTCAACATGCCCTGTTGGGTATGGATGTCTTCGAATATATGTCGGATAGGGTGGAGTAAAGTCTAACTCCGAAGTTCGGACGTTCTTTGCGAAGTTGATTGATCACATCAATCATATCATCCTTCATTACATACTGGCTTGTGGTATGGACTATTTCTTGTGTTGCGATGTATTGATGCATTGGCCGTGTGTATGGTAAAAATTGGCTGATGTACATTGGTATCATATAAATTTTGTATCGGTTGTGCTTGTAGGCTGGTTCGTTAGACAAGTCTTGGGATGGATGATATCTATACTTATGAAAATGCGGGGATAATGGTCAGAATGATATTTATCTAAGGCTTGCTGACTTCCAGTCTGGGTTGTGGCACATCACAACTGTTCTGAGGTTCCACGTGGATGATTAGAACAGATTGATTCTTCGTCAATGGAGGTGCAGTCTGATTCTCCTTATTGTTGCTATCATTGTTGTTCTCCTCCAATCTTGCTTGTTCTCCCTGTGAATTGCCTGGGAACATGGCTTTGAAAGTGGGGATCTGCATCAACTATTGGTGGAAATTCTCCATTTACTCTTGTTTCCTCTACATCTCCAACATCATAGCCATCATCATCCCATGTCCTTCTCGTGCTTCGTTCAATGCCTTGAGCAACTCCAGTTGCACATCATTTGTCTGCTCTCCACTTTCTTCGTCACCTTTTTCATGTCGTCATGATCTTTGGCCCCTCGCGTATGAAAGTCTTGAGGGAGCTCATCCTTTGGAGCTTGTTAAAAAAGTGTGCCTCCGAGGGGTTGAACCCTAAGAGGGGAACCGTTGAGTTCTTCTTCTCTTATTCATTTCTTCTATTTTGGTCCACCCTTTGTTCGGTAGTTAGTATTGTGTCAAGCATCCTTCAGGCTTTCTTGTGGAGTTGCTTCTTGGCCATCTCCAAAATTGAGTTCGTTAACCCTTTCGTATGAATCATCCTCCCAAGGGGAGACCATTTTAAAAAGGTTTATTAAACTCATCTGCTAACTCTGGAGGATGCTTTGTCGAGAATATATATTTTTCATGGATATTTTCCTATAACAGAACCAAATTTTTTAATCATATGGGCATTTATATATGAACACATGTGTACATATGTACGAATGCAAATATGTAAGGAATTGTATAATGTACTTCGCTTGATTTGAAAAGTTGGAATTATGGAGTTCTCATGCCCCCTAGTTTTCTTTACTTTGAGAAATCGAAAGTCAAGAAAACTTCGTGAAATACTTCTTCAAATTTTTATTTTTTTTAATGTGAGAGTTGTCTCTTATTCTTCGCATAACAAAGCTCTTGAATGATCGAGCTTATGGTTTGAACAAGAGATGAATAATAGGTTGTCCTCCTTTTAATGGTAGTTCAGTCATTATAACGTCTATGGGCCCTAGACTTGACATTCGCCCTTGGTAGTAATCGTGATCCATTCTGTCTTTCCTCTTGGTGAGATTCAATTTTCTTTAGACCTTAACATCATCATATTTATTGAGTTGCTCTAACTCGAAGAAGTCATGATCCATGTGGTGATCAGGTGTACTACTTAGTGATTCTCAACTATGTTTGGTGAGTTCCCAATACATTTGTGTCATCCAGCTTGATTCTAGGTGAAGCTTTTAATCTCGACAAACTCATGCGTAATACCGGAAAAGATAAAATACATACACAATTGTCAGTGTACTGTTAAACATCGTGAAAAATCAAATTATACGAATGCATCTATGTTATACATGAAGTTTGTTAATTATATATACTTACATTATAATGTAAATATATTTCGTTTTCATATTTATTTCGAGTTGTATCCAAAAAATATATATATATATATATTATTATTGATGGTAATAATAAAATTTATCATATAAACATAAATGAGCAATATGTATAAATGAAAGAGATGTATAGATGGCAATATGTATATTTAGTAAGAGCCCTTTTAATTGCAACCACCTCAAGAGTATATTACTATTACTCTATTATAGTAGGGTTCTAACAAGGAGGGTTCGGCAAGCGAGGTTCTGCCCCTCAAAAGTAAGGAGGGTTCGGTCAAGCAGGTCTCGGTCATGCTCATAAATATTCTACCATGTTGCAGCAAGGCTCGGAGATTTGAGGCTTTACTGACGTCATGTTGTTATCTTTACATGTTGGTATCTTTACACCACACATTCCTTATCTTCATCATTTTTTTTTGTAACCCTTCCATTTGGTGGCTTCATCCAAAAAGGCTAGAGTTCGACCAAAAAGGGCAGCTTGGGTTCTAAGAAAGGAGGGCTCGAGCCATATAGGATTTGACCAGGGTGTGTGTGTGCCCATGAGGATTCAGGTCTGTTGTGCCTTGTCTCTGCTATATTCTCTTATTAAGAAAATTTTGTGTGCAAGTTCTGCTATGAGAAAAAGTTGTTTATCAACTCTTACAATTCTTTTAGGAGTGATATCTGTATTTGATTCTTATATTTTTTTTCATTATAATCTAGTAAATTATATAAGGTTATTGACATTATTATATACAAGTGGATATTATGTCATCATCAAAACACAAAACCCTAACCCTAGCAAGGTATGATTTCCTTTCCCACATTTATTTGGCGACTCTGCTGGGGAGGAGAGAAATCGAAGAAAAGTACGGAATTTATTGATTGATTGAAGAGGGGAGAACGACAGGTGGGCGATTACTCCAACGACGCGGGGCAGAAATCCTAGAATCCGGGAACTGTGTTAGGGTAACAGGGATTCCAAAAGCCATCTTGAGTCCTTCGAGTTGAGAGAATGTCCAAACCCCTTTGGTGCTTTTAGGTGGAATCTCCAAGCCTTTAATTCACCAAAAGAGTCCCTTTGATCTTCCAAGAGTCCAAGTCTTGAGTCTGAAGAGAAGTCCCCTCCTTCATAGAATGGAAGGGATATTTATAGAGCTTCCTAGAATTTAAGTAATCACATGCCAGGCACATGTCTTCAGGGAAATTCCAGAAATACCCTTTTAGTCATTAGAATAATACCCATATCGCCCTGTCCTTCTAGCCACCAATCCAATCCCTCAATCAATTCCCAAAACGAGCCGCCTCCACGAGCCTTCTGCCTCGGGACACGTGGAGGCTACTCCCGGGTCTAACCCCTTTATTTCTGACTTATCCATCTTCATTTAATTAGGTTATGTGAACCCTAATTTGTGCATTTAATGAGGTCGTGGAACCCTAATTGTGCATTTAATTTAATTAGGTCATGTGAACCCTAATTTTGCACCTGGGCCCGCATTTAATTAAATGTGGGTAAGGAAATCGTACCTTGCTAGGGTTAGGATTTTGTGTTGGCTGAGGAGTAGAGAAATCCACGAAAAGTACGGAATTGATTAATTGATTGAAGAGGGGAGAACGACATGTGGGCGATTACTCCAACGACGCGTGGCAGAATTTGTAGAATACGGGAACCGTGTTAGGGTAACAGGGATTCCAAAAGCCTTCTTGAGTCCTTCGAGTTGAGAGAATGTCCAAACCCCTTTGGTGCTTTTAGGTGGAATCGCCAAGCCTTTAAGTCACCAAAAGGGTCTCTTTGATCTTCCAAGAGTCCAAGTCTTGAGTCTGAAGAGAAGTCCCCTCCTTCAGAGAATGGAAGGGATATTTATAGAGCTTCCTGGAATTTAAGTAATCACATGCCAGGCACATGTCTTCAGGGAAATTCCAGAAATACCCTTTTAGTCATTAGAATAATACCCATATCGCCTTGTCCTTCTAGCCACCAATCCAATCCCTCAATCAATTCCCAAAATGAGCCGCCTCCACGAGCCTTCTGCCTCGGGACACGTGGAGGCTTCTCCCGAGTCTAACACATTTATTTCTGACTTATCCATCGTCATTTAATTAGGTTATGTGAACCCTAATTTGCGCATTAATGAGGTCGTGGAACCCTAATTGTGCATTTAATTTAATTAGGTCATGTGAACCCTAATTTTGCACTTGGGCGCACATTTCCCCCCTGCGCAAGAGTCGCGTCCTTGGAGTGATGATCGTGCAAAATACTGTAACTTTGTGAATTCTGCTTCAAATTTCTTAAAAATCTGCGGAGCTGTACAAGTCCTGAAAACAGAAAATAATAGGAGAGGGAATCTATGGGAGCTCTCCCAATATATCTTTGGAAATCTTCTATGAAATATTTCCAAACCTTGAATAATATTTGATTCTCTAATTAATTTTTATATGTTTATATATATATATACATATATTGAAACTAAATCAAAATAAATTATATATTTGTCAACTAAAATCAAATCTTATTTTATTTTGAAAAACAAGGATCAAATCTTATATATATATATATATATATATATATATATATATATATATATGTAATAAAAAGTGATCAAAATGTGCAAGAAAGTTTAGTTAGCTTATATGTATAGTGCATGTATGCATGCATATATTCAAAGTAATAACCTCAATCTTGGTATGATATATGCAAAGAAGTTTCCTATAAATTTGGATGTTACCAATCTCCTAAGCATTGATTAAGTGATTGCCTTCCTTTACACAATGTCAATTGTCCCTCTTGCTACGCTGCCACCCTTGGTCACTGTCTTGCTGATAGACGCATGAAACAAAGGCAATACTGAAGACCCATCCAAATTAGTAGGGTCAGGCTCTGTCTTCACCAGCAGGCGGAGGTAAATAAGCCCACGTTGCCTAGTGAATTAGCTGATCCTTGATCAGATTCTGCGCCAACTATCCTTTCGTCTGTGGTTGGGGGGTGTGTTGGATTATGGATTGGAACATGCTGATGATAATATTTCTTGTGATTGGAATTCAGAGGTTTTTTTCCGGACGGTGGAATCCACTAAGTCGCTTACACCATCTTCCGTTAGCTTTATTATGGTGAAGATCACAGTAATTAGTCATGTTAGTTTGCTTACGAGAGTAAGCAATTTGCTATGGGAATACAAGAAAAAATCATTCCATCTCCCATGGAAGATAAATACTTTTCCAATTTTCACTGATTCAAGTCCTCTATATCACATACTTCAAAAGAGAGCCTCAAACTCTTGATATGGTTTAATCCCAGTTTTGAAGACAAACGCTTGGTTGTCTGAGCACCCATGTCACATCTTCTGCATCAGGCCCTATTGAAGAATGAAAGAAGGGTTTAGAAGCCCTAACCATTTTTATTTTTTATTATTTTATTTTCAGGTACCTCCAATCTTTCTTTTGTCTTCCGAGCCCCATTACCTTGATTATATCTTGGGTTTTTCCCTCAAAATTAATCAGAGGAAGGTTATAATTTTCGCGGTGAAAAAGGATTCGTTCCAAGCAGTTGATTAGTGGAGCGACAGGACCTTGGAGGTATGAAGGAACATCCCCTAGGTGGCCGAAGCCTACATGGCTGATTCCTAGGGGACCGAAGCCTACAAGGCAGAACCCTATAGGCTATTTTTTTTCTTTTCAAGACTCTCCAATCTTTGTTTTGTCTTCCGAGCCCCATTATCTTGATTACATCTCGGTTTTTTCCCTCGGATAATAAAGAAAGATTTGGCGTTCTTGTCAAAGAAAACACGAAGGGAGACAAAATGCTCTGCATGCGGCGAAACCACTCCAGTTGATCGAACCCTAGGGGTCTGAACCCTGAGAGGGGCGAACCCTAGGGGGGAATCAACGTTTAGACGAAATTATGCTCTTTAGAGCCCTTATGCTAAATTCTTTTTGCTTGCAGGTCCTCTCTGTTGGACATTATGCAAACTCGGAAAACCGCCAAGGAGGCCCCATTCCTCAGTGATTGAGGAAGGGCTCCCCTTTTTGGTCTTTCTGACGTCTTTTGGGAGCAAGTCCAGACTTATGACCGTACAACTTTTCCTCCGCCAGAGAAGGAAGGCTTGTTTCTATATGCAGCGGCTTGTGGAGGTTAGGATGACTTTCCCCATTCCAATCGCCTTCCCCGCATATGCATAGAGAAACAAGAATACACTTTCAGTCCCCTTCGCTTCTTGTCATGATTCATCTGATCGCCTTCAAGGATGGTAGGATTGGACCAACGAGATCCTCGGAAACACTGAGTACGTGGATATACTCAAGAGTGTGGGCATCTTTTATTGTGTTGAACTGTGTAGAGACCTACGTATCTAACAGGACCACTCCAGTTGATCGAACCCTAGGGGTCTGAACCCTAAGAGGGGCGAACCCTAGGGGGGAATCAACGTTTAGACGAAATTATGCTCTTTAAAGCCCTTATGATAAATTCTTTTTGCTTGAAGGCCCTCTCTGTTGGATATTATGCAGACTCGGAAAACCACCAAGGAGGCCCCGTTCCTTAGTGATTGAGGAAGGGCTCCCCTTTTTGGTCTTTCCGACGTCTTTTGGGAGCAAGTCCAGACTTATGACCGTACAACTTTTCCTCCGCCAGAGAAGGAAGGCTTGTTTCTATATGCAGCGGCTTGTGGAGGTTAGAATGACTTTCCCTATTCCAATCGCCTTCCCCACATATGCATAGAGAAATAAGAAAATAAATATGGTATTCTAATGACTAAAGGGTATTTCTGGAATTTCCCTGAAAGCATATGCCTCGCACATGACTACTTTCCAGAAAACCCTATAAATGCCCCTTCCATTCCATTGGGAAGGGACCTCTCTTCAGACTCAAGACTTGGACTCTTGGAAGATCAAAGACCCTTTTGGTGACTTAAAAGTCTTGGAGATTCCTTTAAAAAGCACTAAGGGAGGACATTCTCAAGGACTCTTTTAGTGCTTTTAGGCTGGATATTCCACCTTGCTTAAAAAAGAGTCCTCCTCAGTTCGAGAGAATGTCCAAACCCTCTTGAAATCCTTATAGGTGGAACACCAAGACTGGTAAGTTCCAAAAGGGTTTTTCTTGATCTTCCAAGAGTCCAAGTCTTGAAGTCTCCTGAGAGGTCCCTTCCCAATGGAATGGAAGGGTATTTATAGGTTTTTCTCTGAGTAGTCATGCCAAAGAGGCACATGCTTTTTAAAAAATTCTAGAAATACCCTTTAGTCATTAGAATAATGCCCATATTGCCATGTCCTTCTAGCCACCAACCCAATCCTTCAATCAATTCCCAAAATGAGCCGCCTATATGAGTCTTCTGCCTCGGGACACGTGGAGGCTTCTCCTGGGTCTAACACATTTATTTCTGACTTTTTCGCCCTCATTCGATTAGGTTATGCAAACCCTAATTTGTACATTTAATGAGGTCACAGAACCTTAATTGTGTATTTAATTCAATTAGGTCATGTGAACCCTAATTTTGCACTTTGGCCCACATTTGCCCCCTGCGCGAGAGTTGCATTTCCAAATAGACGATCGTGCAAGAATTTTCCAAGCCTTTAAACGATTTTGCAGGACTTCACTTTACAGGTCTTGAAGATAAGGGTCCTAAAAGAGGTAACCCCTAGGGAGCCAAACACTTAGGGTTAAACCCTAGGGAGGCAAAACCTAGCAGGGCTCTTCCGTGGACATATTGCGAATTCTTCTGAAAATCTTTCCAGATCTTGCTCAATCTTTGTTTTCTTAATTTTTTTTTTGTTGAGACACTTGCTTTATTTTATACTCTCCATCCGGGTGTTGCCACCTTATCGTATAGTGACCTTGGTTATCCTCCGGTTGACGCAGGCAATTCGAGGAATCATCAGCAGCACAGTAGACCCCTACTCATTTTTCATTTGTCTTGATGAACTCTATGATTGCTTCTAAAGTAGCTCCCGCTAGAGCTTTCTTCAATCCAAGTGGAGATCTTGTTTCTAAGAGGGGCTCTCACATATCCTCTTCTAGTCAGGAAACTCTCAAGCATCTCCTAGCTCGATTCCCACATATACTTGATCGGCTGATTATTAAGGCAACCTCTGACCAAACCTTCTTTTTAGATCGTCTCACCAACCTTGCTCAGGCTTCACAATATGTCTTTATACTCTTTGCGAGTTGAGGACTTGAAGAAATTTAGCAATGATGTAGATGACCTTGCAACTGTGGGTGTTGATATGTCTCCTTTTTATGCTAGGTTGGATCTTCTTAAGTCAAATTTTAGTTTTGTTGCACTGTGTCCGGAGGTCGTTGTACGTAAGTGTGAAGATGACACTTTTTTAATACAAATTTTTGAGCTTAATGAAGCCGCAAATAAATTGAAGGGCCAGTCTCGAGATCTAAAATCCCATCTTCGGGATGTAGAATGCCAGCTTCAGGACTTAGAATCCACTACCTGATATATTAGGGAACCGAAAGCTGCAAATCTCAATATTCGGAACATTGATGACTTGGAAGCTTTAGCTATGCCCCCACTTCAGTTTGATATGTCATGGCCTTTTGTAGTATTTTTCATTTCCTGTATCAGAAAACTCATTTACATATATTTCATTTATCAAAATAGAGCTTCTTTATACTTATTAATTGTCTTTAATTTGAATGATTCCTTAAAATTCAATATTTATCGTTGAATTTCAAGTTATTCAAATTAATACTCCAAGACAACAATAGGCATTGAAAGAATAAACAAGAATTTAAAGAAAAGACGTGGTTTTTTTCTTTTCGATCTCATGCAAACTAGCACTTAACTCTATATTTTTTTTTCATCAAGTATAAGTGAAAGTTTGACAGTTTATTGATAATCAAGTTGCTTTTAGCATAACGTTTCATATAATAAATCTTGTTTTTGACGGAGAAAGCATAACGTTTGCCACTTTTAGAGATAAAGTATAACTTTTTCGGGGTTGAGGACTTATACTCAGGTGCCTCAATCACTTTTAAAGTTAAAAGGGTAACTTACGAGGGCTGATAGTCACGTGCCTCGATTACTTTTAAAGTTTAAAGTATACCTTTTTGATCCGAGGGCTGTTAGTCAGGTGCCTCGATTACTTTTGAAGTTTAAAGTATAACTTTTTGATCCGAGGGCTGCTAGTCAGGTGCCTCGATTACTTTTGAAGTTTAAAGTATAACTTTTTGATCTGAGGGCTGTTAGTCAGGTGCCTCGATTAATTTTGAAGTTGAAAGTATAACTTTGTGATCCGAGGGCTGCTAGTCAAGTGCCTCGATTACTTTTGATGATAAAGTATAACACTCGGGTGCCTCGTCACTTGGGTCGTCCAATTTCTTGGCAAGCGTGATCTACGAGGACTTAAAATCAGGTGCCTCATCACTTGGGTCATTCAATTTCTTGGCAAGTGTGATCTACGAGGACTTGGCCACCATTTAGAGTGGACCACCATCTTGGGTGGATTTTTGATATTCTTGTATCTATAGTTCAGAGATCTTTCAACGGTAGAGCTAGTATTTGGGTTATCCATTATCTTGTGTTGATGAAGCTTGTGTAACAAAACATCCCATGCCTTCGGGTGATCATCCTGGATTTTTCGAGAGAATCTTGATCAAGAGTTTGTTTGTGGCCTTTGCTTGTCTATTGCCTTTGGGCAGTGAGGTGATGATTTATAGTGTTTCACCCTGTATCTCTCAATCAGATTTTTAACGTCCCTATTGATGGACGGAGTTATATTATCTGATAAGATGTTTGGACAGTGGCTTGTTTAGCACAGTGTTTCCCTTTCCAATTAGATTTCACTTGATGCTAACTTCTCGTGATAGATCCTTCGTAGACTAGAACAGTCAGTGGTGGAATGCCCTACGTGTTGATGGTAAATACAGAAGTCTTGTCTTTTTTTCATTTCTTCAGTCACAACAGATCTGGTCCTAGGAGGATTCCCCACTACATGTTCAACCCATTGTTCATACAGGCCTCTAGAACTGGCATTCTTGTATACTTGTCTCCGGACTTTCCTCTGCTCCGTTCAACATTTCTCTCGTTCTTCCCCATTTTTACCCCTTGTGGTTTTAACTGAGAATATTCTGCCAAAGCCACAGTTTTCGTCCTCTTTCCCTTACATGTAACCGTCGCGTGGCTAGTGGGCAAAGTCATGATTCCTCCTAAGTCTTGTGCAAAAGATGAGAGGGTCGCGAATGAGTCACAAGTTTTTGTAATGAGATGGGGCTTGAAGGCATCTAAAACACCATTTTTGCATATGCTAACCAAGTTCTTTTCCTCAATTGGCTCTGCACACTTTTGTACTCGGGACCTAAATTTGTCCACATAATCTAACAGCTCCACGTCCAGCTCCTGCTTGAATCGCATGAGCTCTACAATAGTTACCTATTTTTTTCGTAATATGCTCCCTGGCATTTTCTTTCTCCCCATTGTATTTTGGAAACTACGGGGGAGGCTCAACATGCCCTGTTGGGTATGGATGTCATCGAATATATGTCGGATAGGGTGGAGTAAAGTCTAACTCTGAAGTTCGGGATGTCTTCTTGCGAAGTTGATTGATCACATCAATCATATCATCCTTCATTACATACTGGCTTGTGGTATGGACTATTTCTTGTGTTGCGATGTATTGATGCATTGGCCGTGTGTATGGTAAAAATTGGCTGATGTACATTGGTATCATATAAATTCTGTATCGGTTGTGCTTGTAGGCTGGTTCGTTAGACAAGACTTGGGATTGTTCATATCTATACTTGTGAAAATGTGGGGATAATGGTCACAATGATGTTTATCTGAGGCTGGCTGACTTCCAGTCTGGGTTGTGGCACGTCACAACTGTTCTGAGGTTCCAAGTGGATGATTGGAACAGATTGATTCTTCGTCAATGGAGGTGCAGTCTGATTCTCCTTATTGTTGCTATCGTTGTTGTTGTCCTCCAATCTTGCTTGTTCTCCCTGCGAATTGCCTGGGAACATGGCCTTGAAAGTGGGGATTTGCATCAACTATTGGTGGAAATTCTCCATTTACTCTTGTTTCCTCTGCATCTCCAGCATCATAGCCATCATCATCCCATGTCCTTCTCGTGCTTCGTTCAATGCCTTGAGCAACTCCAGTTGCACATCATTTGTCTACTCTCCACTTTCCTCGTCACCTTTTTCATGTCGTCATGATCTTTGGCCCCTCGCGTATGAAGGTCTTGAGGGAGCTCATCCTTTGGAGCTTGTTAAAAAAGTGTGCCTCCTAGGGGTTGAACCCAAAGAGGGGAACCGTTGAGTTCTTCTTCTCTTATTCATTTCTTCTGTTTTGGTCCTCCCTTTGTTCGGTAGTTAGTATTGTGTCAAGCATCCTTCAGGCTTTCTTGTGGAGTTGCTTCTTGGCCATCTCCAAAATTGAGTTCGTTAACCCTTTCGTATGAATCATCCTCCCAAGGGGAGACCATTTGAAAAAGGTTTATTAAACTCATCTGCTAACTCCGGAGGATGCTTTGTCGAGAATATATATTTTTCATGGATATTTTCCTATAACAGAACCAAATTTGTTAATCATATGGGCATTTATATATTAACACATGAGTACATATGTATTTAATGCAAATATGTAAGGAATTGTATAATGTACTTCCTTGATTTGAAAAGTTGGAATTATGGAGTTCTCATGCCCCCAGCTTTTCTTTACTTTGAGAAATCGAAAGTCAAGAAAACTTCGTGAAATACTTCTTCAAATTTTTATATTTTTAATGTGAGAGTTGTCTCTTATTCTTCACAGTAACAAAGCTCTTGAATGATCGAGCTTATGGTTTGAACAAGAGATGAATAATGGGTTGTCCTCCTTTTAATGGTAGTTCACCATTATAACGCCTATGGGCCCTAGACTTGACCTTCGCCTTAGTAGTAATCGTGATCCATTCTCGCTTTTCCTCTTGGTGAGATTCAATTTCTTTAGATCTTAACATCATCATATTTATTGAGTTGCTCTAACTCGAAGAAGTCAGGATCCATGCGGTGATCCGGTGTACCACTTAGTGATTCTCAACTAAGTTTGGTGACTTCCCAATATATTTGTGTCATCCAACTTGATTCCAAGTGAAGCTTTTAATCTCGACAAACTCATGCGTAATACCGGAAAAGATAAAATACATACACAATTGTCAGTGTACTGTTAAACATCATGAAAAATCAAATTATACGGATGCATCTATGTTATACATGAAGTTTGTTAATTATGTATACTTACATTATAATGTAAATTTATTTCGTTTTCATATTTATTTCGAGTTGTATCCAAATAAAAAAATATATATTATTATTGTTGGTAATAATAAAATTTATCATATAAACATAAATAAGCAATATGTATAAATGAAAGAGATGTATAGATGGCAATATGTATATTTAGTAAGAGCCCTTTTAATTGCAACCACCTCAATAGTATATTACTATTACTCTTATTATAGTAGGTTCGGCAAGCGAGTTCTGACCCCCCTCAAAAGAAAGGAGGGTTTAGGTCAAGGTGTCTCTACCATGCTCATAAATATTCTATCACTACCATGTTGCAAATAGGGCTCGAGATTTGAGGCTTCACGACGCCATGTTGTTATCTTTACATGTTGGTATCTATACACCACAAATTCCTTATCTTCATTATTTTTTATTTTTTTGTAACCCTTCCATTTGGTGGCTTCGTCCAAAAAGGCTAGAGTTCTACCAAAAGGGAAGCTTGGGTTCTAAGAAAGGAGGGCTCGAGCCATATAGGATTTGACCAAGGGTGTGTGTGCCCATGAGGATTCGGTTGTTGCATTGTGCCTTGTCTCTATATTCTCTTATTAAGAAAATGTTGGGCCATAATCCTTTTCTTTATCAATAAAATTATTGGGCTCCTCCTCGATCATATTATGTTAAGTCATGGTTGGATCTCGTCATTGGGTCATTCTTATTATTTGGGCCTAGTCATTATATTGCCCATTATACAAATTATCACTTAATCCCAATTTTGACCAAGAATCATTATGCCAAATGACGTTTGACTATTATATACGCCACTTTCTTGCATGACATTAATGAGGATGGGACTCGGATGATCGTGGTGGCAAAATGAAGATGTGAGAGGGGTGAAAGTAGATCTGCTTACTTTTCTAAAGTGACCTAAATAAGGGAAAAAGGTGTCGAGGTGGTGGTGGGTGGCACGATGGCCTGGATAAGGGAGTATGCATGGGGCTAAGATCACATAAGAGAGTAAGTAACACATACATTTTTTCATTAGAATTCTTATTCTATCCCTCTCAGACACTAGATAATATTTTTCTCTCCATTGTTGACCTTGTGATCGCCTGACTTGACTCTCACGCCGGAGCTATCCCTCGACGGTCAGGCCGTCAAGCTTTTGGTGTTGACTTGTTGAACTCGCAAGGATATTGGACGCGGCGTCTTGGTGATTGGGACGTGGAGAAAGATCCATGCGTTAACATCAAGCGCTAGAAGGAGGGTTTGAGTTCTAGTGTCCTGGATATTTTTCAATCACAAACTGTGTTTGTTCTACGTCAATATTCATGGTGAAAAGTAGAACACCTACACGAAGGGCGCGGTAGGGTCGCCGATTGAATCGACACCCCGAGTAAATCATAAAAGATCGTTTGGGGCCCTAATAATAAGTGTTCATGCAAGCACACAGGCGTCCAAACGATCCCTTGAAGATTTTCAGTTGAAGAAAATGGGTAAGGTTAAACGAGGTTAGTCTACCCTACTGATAAAGTATCTGGCCACGATCGGAAACGAGTAGAAGGCACTTCGCCTAGAACTCGATAATTTAGAAGACCAAGATGAAAAGGTTTCACGATTAGCCAAGATGGTGATGATGCGGATAGAGCTATGGAAGTACTTGTGAAGCAACGACGGGATATAGGTCGAATGTATGGCCCGAATGACAGAGTTGAGAGATGAAGAACTCAGTTATAATCAGTCCGAAGAGCAAGGACACCGAAGTGGAAAAGAACCCGTTCATTCAGGATGAGAGTCTCGAGGCCGAAATCGAGAAAGAAGAAAATCCCGAAGCCCTACTCCTCAAAGATCGAGGAGGGTACATCATCCTATCGATTCTAAGGAGCAGGGTCGGAGGGAACGAAGAGGTCGATCCAGGGATCGTACTCCTGAAACCACAAAGAGAGCCCTTATTGTTGCACATTCTCACCTTAGTGCCCGAGCACAAAGACGAAGCATATCTAGAGATTGTACTCCCGAGAGTCTACTGAAGGTACACCGTCCTGTAGGCACTCGTCACCGAAGAAGCCCTTCTAGAGTTGAAGGTTCTGTTGTAAGAAACCGGTCTACTCATAGGAGAAAGGAGTCATCGGAAAAGGAAGCATCGTCTCAACCAGAAGGAGTAGATTATTTGGTTAAAGAGTTAAAAGAGCTTGAAGCGACTTGCAAAATCTGAAAAGACGAAGGACACTTTCGAAAGAAAGAATCCCTTTTTCCGCGGAGATTCTTAGAAAAAAGTCAATTCCCACCAAGAAGTCGCCCCATATGGAGAGTTATGATGGATCGGGGATCCTATGACCCACGATCCAAGCGTTCGAATCGATCGATGGATTATTATGACTTTAGCGATCTTTGCTAAGTGTCATACTTTCGTCACAACACTTAGAAAGGATGCCCGGCGGTGGATGGGGACTTTGCCCTCAAATTTAATTTCGCTTGGGGCGACATATGCGAGAAATTTCATGCTCGCTTTGGGAGCAACAAAAGAAGGGGAAAACCAACTGGTTCATTGGCTCAGGTTCGACAGTTTTCGAATGAGTCTTTGGGACAATATGTGAAGAGATTCCGTGAAGCGAGAGGGTGTGATGACTTGAATGATCTACAAGCCGTTGGACTGTTTTAGAATGGGTTAGATCTGGTCAAATCAGAAAAGTTAGTGAAGAAGTTGATGTTTCATCACCCGAAGAGTCTTGCTGAGGCCTTTGACAAAGCTGAAGGTTTTATCGTGGTTGAGGAAGCTATGGATGTCGGCCCCGCTTGAGCCGACCCTAAGGAGACAGACGGGATGAATCGATAAAGATCAAAGAAAAAATGAGGGTAATAAAGACCGCTATGAGGGCGGATCAAAAAAGTTTAATAATTGGAGACAGGGTGGAGGACGTTCGTCCGCTCCAGCACAACCAGTGAATAGAACGTACTCAACACTTAATACAGACAGGGCTGTTATCTTGGATCAAATTAAGAACCAACCTATTTTCGAACCACCTCGAGATAACATTAAGCCTGGAAAAGGGAATTCTCGTAAGTATTGTGATTATCATCAAGCTTGGTCACGTGATACAAACGATTGTGCTAGGTTTGAAGGACTTTATTGAAAGGAAGGTACAAAGGCGAGCTTTAATTGATATGTGGTCGCCAGAACCAATCAACAAAGCAGGATGTAGGGGGCTGTTCAGTAGCTCAACCAGATTCAACAAGTGTTACCCGCTCGACGACGACTGTAAGGCATGTGATGATGTCATCACCGGGGTACTTCAGCAAACTCGTTGGAAAAAAAGCGCCGGCTACTTGGATTTGGTCATTACAGTGGCGGGTACCCTCCCGAAGACTGACAGACCTTATCCGAGTTCGGTAATCTCTTTTATCGATGAAGATTACCTTCTGAAATTATCGAACCGCACGAGGGATCATTGGTGTTAATCGCACAAGTGGGTTCTTGTAGATATGAAACGGATGATGGTGGATAATGGGTCTTCAGTAGATATCCCAGATGCCCACGCTTATCGAGAATGCACTAGATGGGCAAAAGATGGAGGTGGGACAGAAGCTCCTTTATATGGTTTTAGTAATGACCGGTCGAGGTGGTTGGAACTATTGAATCGCCAAATCTTGAACGGCCCCAACAGTAGAAATTATTTGCAAATTTTATGTTGTAAATGTAGATTCTCGCTTATAATGCTATTTTTGGGAAGGCTCGCTTTAATTGCTTTGCAAGTCGTGACCTCTATTCCTCATTTCAAAATTAAATTTCCTACTACTCGAGGGTTCGGCGAGGGTGAAGGGGATTTGATCTGCCGTAAGATGTTATAGAAATGTCTTTGTGATCACTTCGGAGTGGGAATATCAAAGCGTAAGCATGCTATGGCGATAGAGATCGAACCTTTCACGTAAAGTAGTTACGAACCATTGGTCATGCCAAATTGAAGAAACAGAGGAGATAGAGCTCATCCCGCAAAGCAAACAAAAGCGGTGAAAATAGGTTCAGATCTGCGGAACCTCTCCCATTTAAACCTCATGGAGCTCTTGCAAAGTTATGTTGATATTTTTGCCTGGGAGCCTCAGGATATGCCGGGGGTAAGCAGGGATATTGCTGAGCATCGGCTGGAGGTAGACCCATCGAAGAAGCCAGTCCGACAAAAGAGGAGGATTTTTGCACCTGAACGTCAACGAATAATTGATGAAGAGATTGTAAAACTGTTAGCAGCAGATTTCATCTTCGAGATTGACTACCCACAGTGGATGGCAAATGTGGTGCTGGTACAGAAGCAAAATGGTAAATGGCGAGTCTGCATCGACTATACTGATTTAAATAAGGCTTGTCCGAAGGATTTCTACCCTTTACCCCACATTGACCAACTAATCGATGCCACTTCGGGGTATGCTTTATTATGTTTCATGGACGCGTTCTCTAGATATCATCAAATTTCTATGTGTAAAGAGGATATACCGAAGACGGCGTTCATTACGCATCGTTCGGTATATGCTTATAAGAAAATGACCTTCGGCCTCATCAATGCCGGAGCCACATATCAGAGGATGATGAACCATGTTTTCCAATATCAGTTGGGCAGGAATATAGAGGTGTACGTAGATGATATGATTGTCAAAAGTATGTTGGTACATAAACATCTGGATGATTTGAAAGAATGTTTTCAGATAATTCGTCAAAACAATTTGAGATTGAATCCCACTAAATGCACCTTCGGTCTAGGAGCTGGCAAATTTCGGATATCTTGTCGATCGAGAGAGAATCGAAGCCAATCCCGGAGAAGATTCAAGCGATCCTCGAACATGAAGACTCTCGACCATTTAAAGATGTTCAACGTCTAACTGGAAGGATTGCAGCTTTAAGGAGGTTCATGTCCAAGTCGGCGGAAAGATGTCTACCGTTCTTTGATACATTGAAAGGGCCGAAGAATGCAAAGACGTTTCAATGGACTTCGGAGTGTGAAGACGCCTTTCAGAGCATCAAGTCCTATTTATCTTCGGCGCCTTTGTTGGTGAAGCCCGCTCCTGCTGAACCTTTATATTTGTACTTAGCAGCTAGTTCATCGCGGTAGGAGCGCTTTAGTGCGGGAAGTTGGGGTAAGCAAGACCCGGTTTATTATGTAAGCCATGTCCTTCGGGATGTTTGAAACAAGGTACCCGAATATTGAAAAGTTTGCTTTAAGCTTTAATAACCGCTAGTCGAAAGCTTAGGCAATACTTCCGGTGGTAGATTGGTAATAGTATATACTGAATCAACCTTTAAAGAAGATTATGGGCAAACCCGAGGTATCGGGAGATTAGTCGCATGGACGATGGAGTTGTCACAATTTTTCATTGAATATCATCCCGAATCGCCATCAAAGGGCAAGCCTTGGCTGATTTTGTTGTTGAATGCTCGCTTTACGTCGATGAAGTTGTAATGAAGGTGAAGGATCTGGACACGTTAGATTCGCAGCTTCTTCGCCAGACGCGAGTTTGTGGACGCCAGATGCGGATGGGTCTTCTACCACGGCGTCGATGGAGCGGTGTTATTCGACAAGTCCGGAGGGATTCAAGGTACAACAGCCATCGATTTTAGTTCAAAGCGACAAACAACGGTTTGAGTATGAAGCGGTACTTGCAGGGTTACGGTTGGCAAAAAGTCTTGAAGTACAACGCATAATTATCTTTAGTGATTCTCAGCTAATCGTTAAGCAACTTTCGGGGGAATATGAAGCTCGAGGCCCAAAAATGATCAGATATCTAACAGAGTTGAAGGAGCAACTTCAGTATTTCCAATCCTATGAGTTTCAAGGGATCGAGCGTAATAACAATTCTACTGCCGATGCATTCTCCAAATTAGCCACTACGGATGTTAACGTCTTTGATGGGTCGGTTTATTTACAAACTTTGCAACATCCCAAAGGTCATTATGAATCCAGAATGTGTATTGGCCAAACCAACTCACTTTGGTCGACTCCATATATAGAGTATCTGGCAGATGGCGTCTTACCTTCGGATCGGATGCTCGCCAAAAAGTTAAGTATAAAAGTGCTAATTTTGTTCTGATTGATGGAGATCTGTTCCGAAGATCTTTCTCATCTCCACTATTGAAATGTTTGACTCCATCTGAAGCTGACTATGCTCTTCGGGAAGTACATGAAGGTATTTGTGGTGACCATATGGCGGCTAAGTCATTAGCCTATAAGGTACTTCGCCAAGGGTACTACTGGCCTACTATCTTTAAAGAAGCAACTGAGTACGTCAAGAAGTGCGAGAAATGTCAACTAAACAGTCCGATCCCACATCAGCCACCAGAAGAGCTATACTCGATCTTATCTCCTATACCCTTCGCTGTCTGGGGGGTTGATATACTGGGTCCATTACCGAAAGCTAAAGGTCAGGTCAGCTTCGTCATAGTTGCTATTGATTATATGACTAAGTGGGTGGAGGCAAAACCACTTCGGTCAATAACGGAACAGGAATGCCTAAAGTTTATAAAGGAGTCTGTGGTGTTTCGCTTCGGAATTCCTAAGGTGTTGATATCGGACAACGGACGCCAGTTTGTGGGATCGAAATTTGAGGCATTCTTGAAAGAACTAGGGATTCAACACAGAAAGACCTCAGTGGCACATCCACAGTCAAATGGACAAGTTGAAGTGACCAACAGAACGTTGCTGAATGGGATCAAGCGCAGATTGAATGAAGCCAAGGGCAGATGGCCGGAGGAGCTACTTAGCGTGTTGTGGGCTTATCGAACTACTCCAAGGACTACAACAGGAGATTCACCCTTTAGATTGGCTTATGGTACTGATGCCTTAGTTCCAGTTGAAATTGGATCTCCCAGTCTTCGGGTCAGTCAATTCAGAGAAATTTACAATGAGGAAGGGCTTAAGGCCAACCTTGATTTACTTAAAGAAGAAAGAGAAACGGCCTTAATCAGGTTGGCAGCTTATCAGCGAAGAGTGGCTAAGCATTATAATAAGGGAGTAAAATGTCGAAGGATCGAAGTAGGAGATTTTGTCCTCAGAGAAGCCGAAGCATCTACACCTCAGAATATAGGAAAGCTGATGCCAAATTGGGAAGGACCTTATGAAATAACTGAAGTGCCGAAGCCGGGAACTTATCGATTAAAAGCATTAGATGGGTCAGCAATTAAGAATACTTGGCACGCTGGCAGGCTTAGAAAGTACTTTCAGTAAAAATGATGTATGTACATGGGAAGGCTGTAAATATTTATGTCATCATCAATGAAAGTTCCCTTTTTTCTCGAACAAATTTTGTCTTCATTGCTGATCAGACCATCGGTGTTAGGAGGTTCGGGTGGACTCGCTGGCCATTCGATGGCAGCCTTTTTGGCAGGTGGTCCTTATGAGTTTGTCAGGCCCTTCGTGGTAGGCAAACGTCATTGGTGTTAGGAGGTTCGGGTGGACTCACCGCCATCCGATGGCAACCTTTTTCTTAGTGGTCCTTATGAGTTTGTCGTGCCCTTCATGGTAGGCAAACGTCATTGGTGTTAGGAGGTTCGGTGGACTCATTTGGCCATTTGATGGCGACCTTTTCGGCGAGTGGTCCTTATGAGTTTGTCGTGCCCTTCGTGGTAGGCAAACGCCATTGGTGTTAGGAGGTTCGGTGGGACTCACCGGCCATTTGATGGCGACCTTTTAAGTAGTGGTCCTTATGAGTTTGTCGTGCCCTTCGTGGTAGTGCAAACGTCATTGGTGTTAGGAGGTTCGGGTGGACTCACCGCCATTCGATGGCAAAATTTTTTGGCGGTGGTCCTTATGAGTTTGTCGTGCCCTTCGTGGTAGGCAAACGTCATTGGTGTTAGGAGGTTCGGTGGACTCACCGGCCATCCGATGGCGACTTTTCGAGAGGTGGTCCTTATGATATTGTCGTGCCCTTCGTGGTAGTAAACGCCATTGGTGTTAGGAGGTTCGGTGGACTCACCGGCCATTCGATGGCAACCTTTTTCGGTGGTCACTCACTTAGACCTTGTCAGGCCCTTCGTGGTAGGCAAGTGTCATCTTTAAGACCTTGTCAGGCCCTTCGTGGTAGGCAAGTGTCATCTTTAAGACCTTGTCAGGCCCTTCGTGGTAGGCAAGTGTCATCTTTAAGACCTTGTCAGGCCCTTCGTGGTAGGCAAGTGTCATCTTTAAGACGTTGTCAGGCCCTACGTGGTAGGCAATTGTCGACACTTAGACCTTGTCAGGCCCTTCGGGGTAGGCAAGTGTCATCCTTCAGACTTTGTCAGATCCTTCGGGGTAGGCAAATGTCATCTTTTGGTTTTGTTAGGCCTTTAGGGGTAAACAAATTCCTAACGAAGCAGATATGTCTCACACTTCGGTAACTAATAAGTATTCCTTTACTTTATTATCTAAAATTTTTCTTAGTGTTGAGTTCAGAAAGCTTCATTCTTACACTTCATTTATTATATGGCATGTTTAGTTGTTACCTAACAGTTCAGGTTCAGCCCATAAGGGGGTTGGTGCATTTTTTCACTTAATGAAATATTGGAGTATTGGCAGATAATAAACCGAAGTCATAAGGAATAAAGCCATTTTCATTCAATATTCAATTTAATTACACTATTGACCATTTTTACAGATATTGTAAATTAAAGACAGAAAAGACATAAACAGAAAACATCAGCTTCAGGCTCCATCTTCGTCTGAAGAATCGAGTAAGGATGGGTCCAGATTGGCTGCAGACAGCTTCTCCTTGCCACGACTTCGGCAAAGCTCGTAACTCTCGGAGTATATCTTCATTATTTCTCCATTGATCTCGTCCGAGTTCCTGTACTCTTCGCATATCTGTTTGCGAAGGTCGCTTGATTAATGGAGGTCCAAGGTCCCAAGAGCCTTGAGTTCTCTGGATTTCTCTTGAGTTTGAGCCGCCTACTCATGTGATGAGTTTCTGCTGCCTCCAGCTTATGGATAGTCTTGGTCAAGATCTTTGCATCAGCTTTTAGCTCCTCGATCTTTTCCATCCTTATCTCGCTCCTCTGAACCAAGTCAACGTTCATTTTCACGATCTCTTCGTGTTGTGCTTTGGTTGACTTCAGTTCTTCCTTGGAGGCCTTAACATCTCCTTTGGCTTGGGCTAACTCTTTTTGAAGACCTTCATTTGTATGAAGAAGGCATTCACATTGAGTTTTCTCCTTCGCCAAGGCAGACTTCAACATGGCATTCTCCTTCCTCAAGATCTCTTCTTCTGCTTCAGCTTCGAGAGATCTTGGACGAAGACGTCCGAACACTGCATTGGCCTGTGTATTTCCAATATCATTTGATCAGTTTTCAGATGTATAAACATGCAGATAAATTCAGAAATAGAAGAAGTCAGAGAAGGGTTTCCCCCCATGGTGGATGATTGAGGGTTGGAGCTTGAACCCTCTTGGTTAGGGTTTGGATTGGGAGAAACGATGCTGATGGGAGTTGCACGCAAAGGAGAGTTCTGGTTAGAGGTTTCAGTCACCATTGTTTCGATTTTGTGAAGTAGAGGAAGAAATTTGCAGAGAAAACAAAAGCTCTAAGGTTCAAATTTTGAATTAGCAGGTAAAACCGTCAGAATTGGTAAAGTTTACCTTTTATACTGACAGTTGCACGGTAATTAAGGGCGGCACATTTAATTCACTGCAATGATGATGAATGGGAAGGGTTTCGTCCGTTTTAGACCTAAATATCTTCACTTTCGTGGGCTTGCATCTATTGGGTTTCTCACTTACATGCACGATGACAATTTGGGCTTTGGCAAGTTTCACTCTGGATCTCTTATGATTTTTTATAGATGGTTAAATCCTCGGCCTATACTTGTTTATAGTCTTTCATTAAACACCTGCCTAATATAAGACTAGGGGTAATGTTGGGCCATAATCCTTTTCTTTATTGGTAAAAATTATTGGGCTCCTCCTTGGATCATATTATGTGAAGTCATGGTTGGATCTCGTCACTGGGTCATTCTTATTATTTGGGCCTAGTCATTATATTGGCCCATTATACAAATTATCACTTAATCCCAATTTTGACCAGTAATCATTATGCCAAATGACATTTGACTATTATGTCTGCCACTTTGCTGCATGACATTAATGAGGATGGGACTCAGATGATGCCATGGTGGCAAACAAAGAATGAGAGGGGTGAAAGTAGATCATTTACTTTTCACCATGAAGTAATGGAAATAAGGGAAAAAGGTGTCAGAAGGTGGTGGGTGGCACAGTAAACCGGATAGTGGAGTATGCATGGGGCTAAGATCACATAAGAGAGTAAGTAACACATACATTTTTTCATTAGAATTCTTATTCTATCCCTCTCAGACACTAGATAATATTTTTCTCTCCATTGTTGACCTTGTGATCGCCTGTACTGACTCTCACGCCGGAGCTATCCCTCGACGGTCAGGCTGTCAAGCTTTTGGTGTTGACTTGTTGAACTGTGCAGGATATTGGACGCGTCTTGGTGATTGGGACGTGGAGAAAGATCCTGGCGTTAACAGAAAATTTTGTGCGCAAGTTCTGCTATGAGAAGAAGTTGTTTATCAACTTTTACAATTCTTTTAGGAGTGATATCTATATTTGATTCTTATATTTTTTTTCATTATAATCTAGTAAATTATATAAGGTTATTGACATTATTATATACAAGTGGATATTATGTCATCATCAAAAAGTTATCAAACTAACATTTCTTTGCATATATGGCAAAATCTCGTTATTATTAAAAAAGGTATACATATTCACTCATATACGTGCATGCATAGACCAAATTACTTAAATTGATGATCAATTTTTATTTCTAACTCATGGTATGTATGCATAACAAAAAAGTAGAGTACTCTTTCCATGCAAAATAATTTTTTTTGTCATACATGCATGCGCTTACTGGACTAACTAGATAATATGACCTGAGAGTTCATCCATTCACATGATAAAAGAATATAAACTGTAATAACCCGATATTTTCTATGTAAATAAATAAGAAATTTTGCATATAATTTTTTTTTTATTATTTTAATGATGAGAATATGTGTCAAGTAATGTATGATAAATGCAAATATATTTATTACCTATAAATAATTTTAGAATTTTTAATCACCACAAATTATATTCTTATAGTAATTAATTTTTGTAAGCAGCTAATTATTTTCCATTAAAACATGATTTTATATTATTTAAATAATATATGAAATGATTATTAAAGTATAATAATAAATATTTTATTATATGAATTTGTTCGTAATATTTAAGTTAATTATTTTAGCTTAATTATTGATGTTGAATATGAAGAATAAATCAGATATGGAATCCAAACCCTAAGTTTGGGTATTGATCAATGGATGAGAATAATAATATAATATTAATTATATTTTTATTTTCAGTACTATAAATATGTACTGTAAATGCATAGACTGATAATGGTGGGCCAAATATGGTAAATTAGGTCATAACCCTCATATCGTATTATTAAACCCTAATTGTTAAACTCGGTTATGAGTTTAACTGAGCAGTAATTGTGTTATATGAATTTTACTGTGTATTATATAATTTATGTAATTAGGAGAAACCCTAATTATTTATTTGAAAACCCTAATTGCAAATTTTAGAAACCCTAATTATTATTTTTGTGAATTATAATGATAATTAGGAAACCCTAATTGTTAATTTGGTAACCCTATGGTATTAAGGAACCCTAATTTAAAAACTCTAATTTCTATTAAAAACCCTAATTAATTAGTATGTTTTAAATTAAAATTTTATTTCACTTTGATTTTTAATTGTCCAAATCCTAGAAATTATTTGGGAAACTTTAAGATGTAAAATCTAGTGATTAAACCCTAGATTCAAGCACCTTGGACAAGAATACCCTTGAAGTTTAAAATAATTGCGAAAATGCCCTTTTGTCCTATTAGTTGCATTATTGCTAACCAAATCTTATCCAAGATCTGGCCAGCCACCCTAGACCTACCGACAAGCTACTCAGCAGCACATAATCAACATTGCCAACATTCAATACATTGCATCAAGTCATTTGCATAATTCAAGAGAGAGAAATGCAAAAAAATAAAGCTCATTTGATCAACCACACTTAGCCATTCTCTCTCAAGCTCAAACCCACGAAAATATAGTGCTAGATCAGTCCCTAATCAAGTTCCACGATCACACTTAGAAAATCAGAAGCATAGAAACAAGAATTTGTTCATAAAGAGGTAAGAACCCTAGAAGAAATCTGACCTTGATCAAGGTGTTAGATGTTATTTTTTTGTGTTAAACATGTAGTATGTAGTCTATAATGATGATCTGGGTTGCTAGATGTTAGATCCATAACATCTAGAAGCTCGGATTTGATGTTTTAAAAATTCTGGGAAAATATTTTTTTTTATGTTTGACAGTGAATGTCAGGCCGTGTAGATCTCTGTAGGTTTTTGATTTGTGTGTTTTAAGTGTTGGATCTTGTAGTATGTTGTAAGATCTAAAATCTGGAACTTGAATCAGGTTCATATCTGTTGTAGATTAAAAGTTATTTAAGGTCAAAGTGGGTTGTTTATTGATCGATCGGGTCATTTTGAAGCCCATAAATTTCCCAGAAGGTCTGACAGGCATTTTGATGGCCTCTGATCTTATTCCTTGTAATTTGTTTTGCCATGATTGTTGTTTTGTAGTTGTAAAAGGACATGAATATTACATCTTAAAGTCTTTGTATCACATATATACTTAACAGAAATAAATCTAGAGGTGGTCAAACTTAGTAGCCAAAACTGCTCAAGAACGTTTCTGGGTTTCCCAGAAATGTTCAAGAACAGTTCTGGGAGGGTACTTTGATCGGATTAGATCTGCTTGATCTGTTGTTTTTATGTAATATATATCTTTATCTACATGTTTACTACAACCCTGGAATTCTTAGATCAGAAAACTATTGCACGATCATCAAGTTGTGGAAGCCCAAACATGCACCCTCGATCTGTTCTTCATTTCTGGAAAACCCAAAAATGAAGAACAAACTCTGACATGATTTTCTGAGCCTTAACTCGGTTTCATTAATAATTGTTAGACCCTACGATTGCTTGTAACATGTTCTCTGATAGTTTGTCTACATGTCCCGACGAGCAGAAAACTTGTAACATGAACATATTGACAGATTTAAGGCCACAAAGGGCGTTGACCGGCCATGACTATAGTTTTCTGGGTAGCCCAGTATATGATGAACATGCCTGACAAGAAGTTTGAATGGCTAGATTTTTATGATGTTGTATGTTATGACCTGGATTTTTATTTTTAATTGTAGTGTTACATTAACACTATAAGATCTGACCATTAGGTAGCCCAGAAACATTTCGAGATGAGAATTAGGCTCGGTCAAACAGGGTATCTTGTGCACTGACTTGTCAGTGTTCTTGTGGCCAAGAACACCTAAAATGACAGATAAGTGTCGCTATAGCCTATAGCGACGGTTATTAATAATTTTATTTTATAATTTCTGGAAAAATGATTAAAAATAGAAAAAAATCAGTTTTAATTATTAAATAAATTACTAAAAAATTATTTTAAAGTCTGAAAATTAGTTTTTAATTATTTTAAGTATATTTCATTAAATATTTAATATTTTTGGGATATAAAAAGTATTTAATTTATTTAAGTATAATATTAAATAAATTATTTAAAAATGATTTTTATACATGAAAAATCATTTAAAAATAGGTTATGATATAAAAAGATATTCTAAGTTATTTTCTATAATTTTTAATATTTTGTGATGATTTTCATTATTAATTAGATATTAATGTGATTAATTTATTTAATAAAGATATTAAATAAATGATGAAAAATAGAATTAATGATTTAAAATTTATATGAAAATGATTTAGAGATTATAAAAATATTTTAAGTTATAAAATATAACTTTTGATATTTTGTCATGAAAAATATTAATATTTTAATATGAAGGATATTAGATTCATTTAATAATTATATTAGATAAAGTAATGTAAAATGATTTTAATATTAGAAAAATCATTTTTAAAGGAAAATAAAGTGTTTAAAGATATTTTAAGTTATAAAACATAACTTTTATTATTTAAATGATAATTTCATTAATAAATCAATATTACTGATAATAATTAAATATTAATGATATTAAGTTTATTTAATAATTATATTAAATAAATAGTTTTAAAATGGTTTTATTGATTTAAAAATCATTTAAAGGTAATATTGATACTTTAAAAATATTTTGAGTTATTATAAATAACTTTAATATTTTGGCAATGGTTTCATTAATAGTTTAATATTAATTAAATATTAATGATAATAGAATTAGTTAATATTTAAATCATTTAATAATGATTTCAAAGGTTTGAAAAATTAATGATAAAGTATAATAATTATTTAAAAATTATTATAAGGCTATGAAAAATAATATGAATGATATTTAAAATATCTAAACGAATATTGAACTACGATTAGAGTTTTAGACTCGATAATTGCCCGATAAAGCCGTCGGTATATAGAAATATTTCAGAAATTGATCTGGACTTGGATAAATTGACTAGATATGTGTCTATTTATGATCCAATGACTGTTAAACATATGTGACAATGTGATTAGGTTATGTCTTTGAATCGTAATTAGCGATTACTATGTGTTACGATATATTATTCTAATTGCACGAATGATCTTATTACCGATAGTCATCAGATATAAAGATTAATCTAAGTTGCGTTATTATAAGCAGCAGCTCAGGCAAGTATCTAAACCTTATGCACTACTTTTATTTCGTGCAAACATGTATATCATGTTATGCAAGTTCCTAAACTTACTCCAATTATTATTGTGCCAGATTATTAACTCTGTTATTATTGATTATGTATTCAATCTTTATATTCATACAATTTCTTACATTGTCCAATCATTGTATTATTGTATAATTCAGATATTCATTCTATTCGTTAATTCATATATAGGGTAAGACAAGTGTCCCCACTTGGATAACCATTGTATTTAATTATATGTTGATACATACTTATCGATTTCAAGTATGTATACGTTGACTTAAAAGCCGTCTAAGCTATTTGATTCAAATTAGACATAAAAAATCATCAACAAGATAGAACGTTATCAGATCCAACCGCATTGTTTTGGTTTGGATTCCCGACTAAGTATGAACATCCCGAATATGGGAAAACTTTTGTGCACCTAAGGTGGATAGAGTGAACGATAATATCATTCTTGCATATAGTATTGATCAATACAGGGCATAACGTGTTGATCACCCCCCGTGCCCGTAAGTTATGACGGTTTACAGATGAATTTCTGTTTAACCTTTTCAAAAATAGAAAACAATGTTCATAGTATGTTGACTGATCTCCAGATATAGTATGTACGTAGTTTCAAAGATTTGATATGGAAGTGATATATTGTTATTATTGGTTCAGCTTACTTCACAACTGTTGATTCGTTGTAGAAGTGTCTTTCAAAGAAAACATTTAATTCTTTCAGCTAATATATATTGTTGTTATTATTTGCTGGGCAATCCAATGCTCATTCTTGCTTTAAATTTAAATATTTTCAGTTAAGTATGATCAACCTGAAGGCTCAGGCAAGAACAAAGGGAAAGGAAAGCTGTACGAATGAGATTTATAATATGTTGTGTAATAGTTATAGTTTATTAAGACAATGATACTTATTATCTATGATATAATGAATGTTTAAAGGTCTCGTACCTGGGAGTAAACTTTGATGCATATGTAAATTAAGTTTAAACTTTATATTATTGTTATTATTATTAGCATTATTCAGCTTATAAAAATGGTATCGTCTCAAGTACTCGGATTTGGGGGCGTCACATAAACTCCATCTCATTATACAGAATTAATTAGCCCATGCAAAAGTCTAATGTCTTGGGAATATTATGTACTACGAGCCTTTACATGAAGAACAACATCACCAAGTAATTAATGGTGGGCCTCATCTATTAAGTAAAATGTTGTCCTTAGAAATCTAGCTAGTTAGGCGAACCCTACAATGCCGAAGCTTTAGAGGGGGTTTTACCGAACCCTGCAAGACCAAAACTTAAGGGATTTTTTTATTTTAATTTTTTTTTACCGAATTCTAGGTAGCATTTCGAGAAATAACAAGTTCATAATGATAAAAATAATTATTATAATTATTATTTATTTTTTATACAAGACTTGATTAAATTATAATTATTATAATTTAATCAATCAATTCCGTATTCTTCGTGGATTTCTCTCCTCCTCAGCCAACACAAAACCCTAAACAAGTAAGGCGCGATTTCCTTGCCCACATTTTTTGGCGACTCTGCTTGGATTTTCTACGACCTCATTAAATGTGCAAATTAGGGTTTGCATAACCTAATCGAATGAGGGCGAAAAAATCAGAAATAAATGTGTTAGACCCAGGAGAAGCCTCCACGTGTCCCGAGGTAGAAGACTCGTGGAGGCGGCTCGTTTTTGGAGTTGATTGAAGGATTGGATTGGTGGCTAGAAGGACAGTGCAATATGGGCATTATTCTAATGACTAAAGGGTATTTCTGGAATTTCTCTAAAAGCATGTGCCTCGCACATGACTACTTTCCAGAAAACCCTATAAATACCCCTTCCATTCCATTGGGAAGGGGACCTCTCTTCAGACTCAAGACTTGGACTCTTTTAAGATCAAAAGACCCTTTTGGTGACTTAAAGGCTTGGAGATTCCACCTAAAAGCACTAAAGGGGTTTGGACATTCTCTAAACTCGGAGGACTCTGTTGGTAGCTTAAGGCTTGGATATTCCACCTAAAAGCACTAAAAAAAAGATTGGAACACTCTCTCATCAACTCGAAGATCTAAAGAAGGCTCTTGGAATCCCAATAACTCTAACACGGTTTCCGGATTCTAGGGGTTCTACCACGCGTCGTTGGAGTAATCGCCCACCTTTCATTCTCCCCTCTACAATCAATCAATAAATTCCGTATTCTTCGTGGATTTCTCTCCTCCTCAGCCAACACAAAACCCTAAACAAGCAAGGCGCGATTTCCTTGCCCACATTTTTTGGCAACTCTGCTGGGGAGATGTAGAATTCATGAAGGGTATGACCACAACACGAAGAGGAAGAACAACGGTCAGAGAAGACACCATCACAGAAGACACCTCAAAATTAAGGCCAACGGAGGTTTCATCGATGAATGCCGCTAGAGCTAAAGAGGTCTCACCGACAAAAGTTATCGGACAAGAGCTGAAAAAACCACCGATTGAAGTGACGAGAGCCAAAAGTCCACAAATTAAAAAAAAAATTGAGGAAGTATTTCAAGGAGTTTTCTTTACATTCGATTTCTCAATGTAAAGAAAATTGGGGGCAACATGAACTCGATAGCTTCTACTTCTCATACTAAGGGAAGTAAATTATACCATTCTTTTTAACTCATTAATAATTTCAACTTAAAAAATTAGTATATGTGCATTAAAAAAAAATTATGGTCTAGATACGGAGGAGTCTTAAAAAAATAATAAAAAATAAATAATAATTATAATAATTATTTTTATCATTATGAACTTGTTATTTCTCGAAATGCTACCTAGAATTCGGTAAAAAAAAAAAAAAAAAAAAAAAAAAAAATCCCTTAAGTTTTGGCCTTGCAGGGTTCGGTAAAACCCCCTCTAAAGCTTCGGCATTGTAGGGTTCGCCTAACTAGCTAGATTTCTAAGGACAACATTTTACTTAATAGATGAGGCCCACTATTAATTGCTTGGTGATGTTGTTCTTCATGTAAAGGCTCGTAGTACATAATATTCCCAAGACATTAGACTTTTGCATGGGCTAATTAATTGTGTATAATGAGATGGAGTTTATATTCTTTTATCATGTGAATGGATGAACTCTCAGGTCATATTATCTAGTTAGTCCAGTAAGTGCATGCATGTATGACAAAAATAATTATTTTGCATGGAAAGAGTACTCTACTTTTTTTTTATGCATACATACCATGAGTTAGAAATAAAAATTGATCATCAATTTAAGTAATTTGGTCTATGCATGCACGTATATGAGTGAATATGTATACCTTTTTTAATAATAACGAGATTTTGCCATATATGCAAAGAAATGTTAGTTTGATAACTTTTTGATGATGACATAATATCCACTTGTATATAATAATGTCAATAACCTTATATAATTTACTAGATTATAATGAAAAAAAATATAAGAATCAAATATAGATATCACTCCTAAAAGAATTGTAAGAGTTGATAAACAACTTCTTCTCATAGCAGAACTTGCGCACAAAATTTTCTTAATAAGAGAATATAGCAGAGACAAGGCACAACAGACCCGAATCCTCATGGGCACACACACCCCTTGGTCAAATCCTATATGGCTCGAGCCCTCCTTTGCCGAACCCAAGCTGCCCTTTTTGGCCGAACTCTAGCCTTTTTGGACGAAGCCACCAAATGGAAGGGTTACAAAAAAAATAAAAAAATAATGAAGATAAGGAATGTGTGGCGTAAAGATACCAACATGTAAAGATAACAACATGACGTCAGCGAAGCCTCAAATCTCCGAGCCCTGCTGCAACATGGTAGTGATAGAATATTTATGAGCATGACCGAGACCTGCTTGACCGAACCCTCCTTACTTTTGAGGGGCCCGAACCCTGCTTGCCCGAACCCTCCTTGTTCCGAACCATACTATAATAGAGTAATAGTAATATACTATTGAGGTAGTTGCAATTAAAAGGGGCTCTTACTAAATATACATATTGCCATCTATACATCTCTTTCATTTATACATATTGCTCATTTATGTTTATATGATAAATTTTATTATTACCAACAATAATAATATATATTTTTTTATTTGGATACAACTCGAAATAAATATGAAAACGAAATATATTTACATTATAATGTAAGTATACATAATTAACAAACTTCATGTATAACATAGATGCATCCGTATAATTTGATTTTTCATGATGTTTAACAGTACACTGACAATTGTGTATGTATTTTATCTTTTCCGGTATTACGCATGGGTTTGTCGAGATTAAAAGCTTCACTTGGAATCAAGCTGGATGACACAAATATATTGGGAACTCACCAAACATAGTTGAGAATCACTAAGTGGTACACCGGATCACCACATGGATCATGACTTCTTCGAGTTAGAGCAACTCAATAAATATGATGATGTTAAGATCTAAAGAAAATTGAATCTCACCAAGAGGAAAGACAGAATGGATCACGATTACTACCATGGGCGAATGTCAAGTCTAGGGCCCATAGACGTTATAATGACTGAACTACCATTAAAAGGAGGACAACCCATTATTCATCTCTTGTTCAAACCATAAGCTCGATCATTCAAGAGCTTTGTTACGCGAAGAATAAGAGACAACTCTCACATTAAAAAAAATAAAAATTTGAAGAAGTATTTAATGAAGTTTTCTTGACTTTCGATTTCTCAAAGTAAAGAAAACTGGGGGGCATGAGAACTCCATAATTCCAACTTTTCAAATCAAGGGAAGTACATTATACAATTCCTTACATATTTGCATTCGTACATATGTACACATGTGTTAATATATAAATGCCCATATGATTAACAAATTTGGTTCTGTTATAGGAAAATATCCATGAAAAATATATATTCTCGACAAAGCATCCTCCGGAGTTAGCAGATGAGTTTAATAAACCTTTTTCAAATGGTCTCCCCTTGGGAGGATGATTCATACGAAAGGGTTAACGAACTCAATTTTGGAGATGGCCAAGAAGCAACTCCACAAGAAAGCCTGAAGGATGCTTGACACAATACTAACTACCGAACAAAGGGAGGACCAAAACAGAAGAAATGAAAAAGAGAAGAAGAACTCAACGGTTCCCCTCTTAGGGTTCAACCCCTAGGAGGAACACTTTTTTAACAAGCTCTAAAGAATGAGCTCCCTCAAGACCTTCATACGCGAGGGGACAAAGATCATGATGACATGAAAAAGGTGACGAAGAAAGTGGAGAGCAGACAAATGATGTATAACTGGAGTTGCTCAAGGCATTGAATGAAGCACGAGAAGGACATGAGATGATGGTGGCTATGATGCTGGAGATGCAGAGGAAACAAGAGTAAATGGAGAATTTCCACCAATAGTTGATGCAGATCCCCACTTTCAAGGCCATGTTCCCAGGCAATTCACAGGGAGAACAAGCAAGATTGGAGGACAACAACAACAATAGCAACAATAAGGAGAATCAGACAGCACCTCCATTGACGAAGAATTAATCTGTTCCAATCATCAACTTGGAACCTCAGAACAGTTGTGACGTGCCACAACCTAGACTGGAAGTCAGCCAGCCTCAGATAAACATCATTCTGACCATTATCCCCGCATTTTCACAAGTACAGATATCAACCATACCAAGTCTTGTCTAACGAACCAGCCTACAACCACAACCGATACAGAATTTATATGATACCAATGTACATCAGCCAATTTTTACCATACACACGGCCAATGCATCAATACATCGCAACACAAGAAATAGTCCATACCACAAGCCAGTATGTAATGAAGGATGATATGATTGATGTGATCAATCAACTTCGCAAGCAGACATCCCGAACTTCAGAGTTAGACTTTACTCCACCCTATCCGACATATATTTGAAGACATCCATACCCAACAGGGCATGTTGAGCCTCCCCTGTAGTTTCCAAAATACAATGGAGAGAAAGAAAATGCCAGGGAGCATATTGCAAAAAAAACAGGTAACTATTGTAGAGCTCATGCGATTCAAGCAGGAGCTGGACGTGGAGCTGTCAGATTATATGGACAAATTTAGGTCCCAAGCACAGAAGTGTGCAGAGCCAATCGAGGAAAAGAACTTGGTTAGCATATTCAAAAATGGTGTTTTAGATGCCTTCAAGCCCCATCTCATAACAAAAGCTTGTGACTCATTCGCGACCCTCTCATCTTTTGCACAAGACTTAGGAGGAATCATGACTTTGCCCACTAGCCATGCGACGGTTACATGTAAGGGCAAGAGGACAAAAACTGTGGCTTTGGCAGAATATTCTCAGCTAAAACCACAAGGGGGAAAAATGGGGAAGAACGAGAGAAATGTTGATCGGAGCAGAGGAAAGCCCGGAGACAAGTATACAAGAATGCCAGTTCCAGAGGCCTGTATGAAAAATGAGTTGAACATGTAGTGGTGAATCCTCCCAGGACCAGATCTGTTGTGACTGAAGAAATGAAAAAAAGACAAGACTTCTGTGTGTACCATCAACACGTAGGGCATTCCACCACTGACAGTTCTAGTCTGCGAAGGATCTATCACGAGAAATTAGCATCAAGTGAAATCGAATTGGAAAGGGAAACACTGTGCTAAACAAGCCACTGTCCAAACATCTTATCAGATAATATAGCTCCGTCCATCAATAGTGACGTTAAAAATCTGATTGCGAGATACAGGGTGAAATACTATAAATCATCACCTCACCGCCCAAAGGCAATAGACAAGCAAAGGCCACAAACAAACTCTTGATCAAGATTCTCTCAAAAAATCGAGGATGATCACCTGAAGGCATGGGAAGTTTTGTTACACAAGCTTCATTAACACAAGATGATGGACAACCCAAATACTGGCTCTACCGTTGAAAGATCTCTGAACTATAGATACAAGAATATCAAAAATCCACCCAAGATGGTGGTCCACTCTAAATGGTGGCCAAGTCCTCGTAGATCACACTTGCCAAGAAATTAGATGACCCAATTGACGAGGTACCTGATTTTAAGTCCTCGTAGATCACGCTTGCCAAGAAATTGGACGACCCAAGTGACGAGGCACCCGAGTGTTATACTTTATCATCAAAAGTAATCGAGGCACCTGACTAGCAGCCCTCGGATCACAAAGTTATACTTTCAACTTCAAAAGTAATCGAGGCACCTGACTAACAGCCCTCAGATCAAAAAGTTATACTTTAAACTTCAAAAGTAATCGAGGCACCTGACTAGCAGCCCTCGGATCAAAAAGTTATACTTTAAACTTCAAAAGTAATTGAGGCACCTGACTAACAGCTCTCGAATCAAAAAGTTATACTTTAAACTTTAAAAGTAATCGAGGCACGTGACTATCAGCCCTCGAAAGTTACACTTTTAACTTTAAAAGTGATTGAGGCACCTGAGTATAAGTCCTCAACCCCGAAAAAGTTATACTTTATCTCTAAAAGTGGCGAACGTTATGCTTTCTCCGTAAAAAACAAGATTTATTATCTGAAACGTTATGCTAAAAACAACTTGATTATCAATAAACTGTCAAACTTTCACTTATACTTGATGAAAAAAAAATATAGAGTCAAGTGTTGGTTTGTATGAGATCGAAAAGAAAAAAAAAACATGTCTTTTCTTTAAATTCTTGTTTATTCTTTCAGTGCCTATTGTTTTCTTGGAGTATTAATTTGAATAACTTGAAATTCAACGATAAATATTGAATTTTAAGGAATCATTCAAATTAAAGGAAATTAATAAGTATAAAGAAGCTCTATTTTGATAAATGAAATATATGTAAATGAGTTTTTTGATACAGGAAATCAAAAATACTACAAAAGGCAATGGCATATCAAACTGAAGTGGGGGCATAGCTAAAGCCTCCAAGTCGTGATATGTTCAATATTGAGATTTGCAAACTTTCGCCCCCTAATATATCAGGTAGTGGATTCTAAGTCCTGAAGCTGGCATTCTATATCCCGAAGTTGGGATTTTAGATCTCGAGACTGGCCCTTCAATTTATTTGCGGCTTCATCAAGCTCTAAAATTTGTATTGAAAAAGTGTCATCTTCACACTTACGTATAACGACCTCTGAACACAGTGCAACAAGACTAAAATTTGACTTAAGAAGATCCAACCTAGCACAAAAAGGAGACATATCAATACCCATAGTTGCAAGGTCATCTACATCATTGCTAAATTTCTTCAAGTCCTCAAATCGCAAAGAGTATAAAGACATATTGTGAAGCCCGAGCAAGGTTGGTGAGACGATCTAAAAAGAAGGTTTGGTCAGAGGCAGCCTTAATAATCAGCCGATCAAGTATATGTGGGAATCGAGCTAAGAGATGCTTGAGACTTTCCTGACTAGAAGAGGATATGTGAAAGCCCCTCTTAGAAAGAAGATCTCCACTTGGATTGAAGAAAGCTCTAGCGGGAGCTACTTTAGAAGCAATCATAGAGTTCATCAAGACAAATGAAAAATGAGTAGGGGTCTACTGTGCTGCTGATGATTCCTCGAATTGCCTGCGTCATCCGGAGGATAACCAAGGTCACTATACGACAAGGTGGCAACACCCGGATGGAGAGCATAAAATAAAGCAAGTGTCTCAACAAAAAAAAATTAAGAAAACAAAGATTGAGCAAGATCTGGAAAGATTTTCAGAAGAATTCCCAATATGTCCAAGGAAGAGCCTTGCTAGGTTTTGCCATCCTAGGGTTTAACCCTAAGTGTTTGGCTCCCCAGGGGTTCCCTCTTCTAGGACCCTTATCTTCAAGACCTATAAAGTGAAGTCCCACAAAATCGTTACAAGGCTTGAAAAATTTTTGCACGATCGTCTATTTGGAAATGCGACTCTCGCGTAGGGGGCAAATATGGGCCAAGTGCAAAATTAGGGTTCACATGACCTAATTGAATTAAATACACAATTAAGGTTCTACGACCTCATTAAATGTGCAAATTAGGGTTTGCATAACCTAATCGAATGAGGGTGAAAAGGTAAAAAATAAATGTGTTAGACTCGGGAGAAGCCTCCACGTGTCCCTGAGGCAGAAGACTCGTGGAGGCGGCTCGTTTTGGGAATTGATTGAGGGATTGGATTGGTTGCTAGAAGGACATGGCAATATGGGTATTATTCTAATGACTAAAGGGTATTTCTGGAATTTCCCTGAAAGTATGTGCCTCGCACATGACTACTTTCCAGAAAACCCTATAAATACCCCTTCCATTCCATTGGGAAGGGAACCTCTCTTCAGACTCAAGACTTGGAATCTTGGAAGATCAAAAGAACCTTTTGGTGACTTAAAGGCTTGGAGATTCCACCTAAAAGCACTAAAGGGGTTTGGACATTCTCTGAACTCAGAAGACTCTTTTGGTAGCTTAAGGCTTGGATATTCCACCTAAAAGCACTAAAAAAAGATTGGAACACTCTCTCATCAACTCGAAGATCTGAAGAAGGCTCTTGGAATCCCAATAACCCTAACACGGTTTCCGGATTCTAGGGGTTCTGCTATGCGTCGTTGGAGTAATCGCCCACCTATCGTTCTCCCCTCTACAATCAATCAATCAATTCCGTATTCTTCGTGGATTTCTCTCCTCCTCAGCCAACACGAAATCCTAAACAAGCAAGGCACGATTTCCTTGCCCAAAAATACTAAAATCATTTTTCTCTACTTTATTTAATACACTAATTAAATAAATTAAATATCACTAATGTTCAAATAATTATAAATATTAATGAAAAATATCCCAAATAATTAAATGTTATTTTTCAGAATTTAAAATGATTTTTAAAACCATTTTTATAATTTTTATAATTTATTTTCTATTTTTAACTAATTTCCGAAAAATCAGAAATTAAAAATATTAGAAACCGTCGCTATAGCCTATAGCGACACTAAGCGTCGCTGTTGGTGTTCTTGAGCCTCAAGAACACTGACAGCTCAATTAGCAAGGGGTGATGTTTGACTCAATTTAATTCTCTGCTCAAATCTGTTCTGGTCAATTTAAGACTTCGATATTGTAGCATGTAGGTAATACTACAATATTCAGTTATCATTTTGGTCATAACACTTCACAACAAGGAGATCTGAGTTTCCAAAATCACTGTAGGAGTGTTCCTGGGTTTTCTGGGTAACCCAGAAACCCAGGCAGTCCCAAGTGCCTACTTTCTGGCTCCATTTAATCTAGATTCCAGTCATGATTTCTGTGATTTCATGGTTCAAATCTATAGTCATAAATGTCGAGGAACATATACATAACATAATTTTAGTCCAACAATAACAGAATCACAATTTATCATTCGGTCAAACTATGTCAGAAACTTAGTTCATATGTTTTCTGGAAATTCCAGAAAACAGAAAACGTGATCGAGTATGCTACTTTGACCAATCACTCCATTCGATATATTGCTTGTTTAAAGAATCTAAAGACATGAATCTAAAGTCCATCTACCAAGCTATAAACTGGTTACAAGAAAAATCATCAAATCTCACAGAACCTGACAGATATGGGCCCTACAAAGTCTTGTCATACGCTGATTCACACTTTCTGGGTTACCCAGAAAGTTTTGGTCAAGCTCGACCAACTCACTTTGACCATGAATATCTTACAAGCTGGACATGGAATGGCTGTGATTCCACTTCCAGATCAAAGACCTCATGCCAAACAACAGATCCAAAATATAAAACAAGAAAAATAATAAACAGGCAGAGATCTACGGCCACTGACATTTGGTTGTCAGACTACTTTTTGAGTTCTTGGAATTTTTTTGAAAAACATCACTTTAAAGCCTTTTGATGCTATGGATCTATGGTGGATCATCATAGATCATCATAAAACATCCTTTAACATGATTCTAAACACATAAACACGAATTTTCTCTTAGCATTTAAGATCAAAAGTCAAATTAGGGTTTATACCTTCTAGTTCCAATCTTTGATCGTAGCTCTCCAATCTAATCTTATGGTTGCTAGGGGCTGTACTAGTGACTGAATCACTTGTATAATTCGGAGGTTTGGTGAGAGAGAGAGAGTTGTTGAGAGCTTAGATAGAAAATGAACAATTTTGGCAACCTTTCTCTCTCTTAATCTTTTATAATACTTAGATGCAATGCAAGTTGCTAACATTGCTGATGATATAGACTTATTTGATGGAGTTTCAGGTCATGCAAGTCAAAAGTTGGTGAACAACTAAAGGTCTTGGCAATTTTTACAAGTTACCTAATAAAAATCCATAAAGGGCATTTTGGTCAATGAACATGAAATTTTAATAGCATATAGGTATTTGTCCAAACCCTTAGGGTTTAACCCTAAGGTTCCTTAGGTTTTACAACCTACATTCAAGAATTTTCTAATTAGGGTTTTTAAATAGAAAATTAAGATTTCCAAAATATAATTAGGGTTTTAAATAGAAATTAATATTTCTAAAGTATATTTAGGGTTTCCTAATTATATTAACATTTACTAATCACATGAAAGTTTACTAGTCACATAAGGCTTGCTAATTAGGATTAGGGTTTCCTAATTAGGGTTTAGGATTCTTGAATTTAAAATTAGGGTTTTTCAGCTTTCGATTAGGGTTCCGAACTACGCGTTAGGGTATCTAATCTTGAGATGAGGGTATCTAATCCCTTATTATGGTTTACTAATTTTGTACCCTACCCGATCAATCATTGATAAATAATTCTAAATAATACAAACACGTACTCATTAATATAATTATTTTAATTATAATTTCTATCGATTCCCTATCCGTAAATTTGGGTTAGAGTTTCTAAATCTATTAAGCACAACTCTACTCTTATTTCTCAGTCAATACCCAAATTGACTACATCTCAAGGCTCGTATCACAGATACTTGACACAAAATTGATAATCAATATTAATATTAAAAAAAAATTATTCGTAAAATTCGGATTATTCAAAATCCCGGGTTATCACATTCACCCCTCCTTAAAAGGATTATGTCCTCGGAATGACCGCTTTCTTATCCCCTATAATATTTTAAAGTTGTATCATCAATTCACTCTTATCAACACAATATTCATTTGTGTCTCAACATTCTAACATGTGATTTGAATCTATAAAAGAAAACAATTCACAGCAATATCTATCCAATATTTCTCGAGAAATTTAATTTCTAAGCGAAGTTTTTACCTATCGCCACCTTCTGCGAAGCCACTACATTTTACGCCGTCATGTTAAATGTACGGGATGATGGTCTTCCTTGCTGAACAAGTCCTTGAATTGCCAAGGTTCCACTTTCGGGTCCCTTGTTGGCACTTCCTTTTTCCTCATTTCTCTTTGGACAGTTCTGAACCAAATGATCAGTCGATCTACACGCAAAACAACCTAGTATCTTTTTCGGACTAGGGCAATTAGGTGACATGTGTCCCTCTTGACCACAGTTATATTAGACTCCCTTTTTCTTCAGACATAATCCTGAATGATTCTTTCCACAGGTAGCACATGGCTCCCCTCCTTTCTTATTCACTTCTGTCTTGTTACCCGACTGGGTATTCTCGCTCAACTTTCTCTTGTTTGGATTACTACCACCACTGCGTCCTCCGTCATTTGTCTTCTTCTTCTTCTCCTGATTATATCGGGATGCTGCTTCGCTTCCCCCTTCAGCAATAATTGCTTTCTCCAATAAAGACGCGAATGTATTAATCTGAAATACAGCTACTTTGTTGTATAAACCAGGCTTCAATCCATTCTCAAACCTTCTCGCCTTTCGTAGCTCCGTATCCACCTGATGATCGAGGTGCAAATCTCGCTAACTCATTGAATTTAGTAGCGTATTATGATATCGACATATTCTCTTGCTTCAGTTCTAGAAACTTAACCTCCATCCGAGCTTGCATTCTCGGTGAAAAATAGTTCTCATATAATCACATATTTATTCAAATAGCACATAGTACATTTAGTACTCCAAATATACAACTATCCCTTTTTAATAATATTAGGATTAACAACACAACTTTACACAAAAAGTTATAATTCTCCAACTTTACACAAAAAGTTGTAATTATCCGACTTTACACAGAAAGTTGCACTTCTCCATTCACACATAACTATTCCAGTTCGTCAAACTTACCACACTTATGTGTTTAGGAACTTGCCACAATTATATGAGTGTATGAACTTATCCTAGTCAGACCTTTGGCGTCCATTTGCCGAGGGGTGCAAAACATTTCATATAATTATGAGTCATGAACTTACCATAAGTATGAGTTTTAAGAACACACAAATTAATCTTAATCTTATATTTATATAGAAAATAAAGATTTCATTCATACAAACATATATATATATATATATATATATATATATATATATATTTATGTATGCTTACACATCGTTCTCGATATTACAACCGTTAATATCACTTCTTACTATCAAAAGATATTATCGATAATACTTAAGCTGTCTACCTTCCACTCCCTTCACCAGTCTTCTTCTTACTAGTACTCTTGTTGAATCTGTGACCCATTCTCCCACATGAAAAACACTTTCTCATATTCAGCTTAGGACAATGTAGGGAAATATGTCTTTCCTGCTTACAATTGAAGCACACGTTCTTCCACATCATGCATTCTCCCGCGTGAGTCTTTCCACACTTGTTACAGACTTGCTTCTCCTTCGGGTTTGACTTTTCAGAATTATCACTGTCGTGATCCCTCTTTCTCTTATTCTTGTCATTCCGCTTGATTGCTCCTTCAGACAATCCACCACCTTCAGTCTTCATCCTTTCCACCTACACCTTCAATTCATTCCTTTCTTCAGTCATTTCGCATAATGCTCGCTCTGTCTTCCACAACTCCTCCAAGAGAAATACTTTACTCCGGAGTTCTTGAACTTTTTCAGATACTTGATCTTGTTCTCCAACTTTAGTCTTATTCTCTTTCTACACCTTAGCTTCTTCGGACTCTGCCTCCTCATCTCCACTCAGATATATCTCGGGATAATCATCATGATCACTCCCCATATTCACCATGGGTTCATCTTTTCCCACTTCTTCACTGACTTGCTTTGCGCTGGCACCTCGGCTACTGGCACTGGTGCAACAGCCGCTAGCATCTCCGTACTCATTTCATCTTCTCCAGACATCCAACAATCCGTTTAAATAATTTGATTAGTACTTCATTAGTACAAACTTCTCACGCTCTGTGTACACATATCTCACTATCGATACACTTCGGCAATCCCTTACTTAGAACTCGATCTAAATGAGTATTCTCTATCTCGCTTATGGTTATAATCCAAGGGTTTTCCCCCACCCCACTTAAGGTTTATAACCTACAGCTTTGATACCAACCTGTGACACCCCTAAATCCGGGTTACCTGACTCCCGCGTTTGGTTCTCACGATTCACAATAAAAATAACATCTAACTACCCATTTAATTATGAATAGAAATTTACACTACATTAACTTATATAGTTAATACATTCGTCCCAGGTTATCTAACCTTAATATTACAAATATACCCTTTAGATATACAAAAAGTGTAAGACTCCAACTTTTATAAATTAAATCAAATTTCCTCTAATTATTATTGTGAATAATAATGTGTTAATTTGATATAATACTTTGGTTATGGGTGAAATATGCAAATTTTGCAAAAGAAGTAAGTGGTTATAAAATATTCATTATGGTCGAGGAATATTCGTTTAGTCGTGGAATATTCTTTCTATCGGGGAATATTCGTACGACGGCGCAGCCATTTGTGGGCCCCATAACGAAAAATGGTCGGATGAAGAAAATGACAAGTTTGAGTTTTTATAAATAACGACGTAGTTGTTACCGTTAGCACTGTTGGATTACCCGGTGGTTAAAATACAGTAATATGCGTGGTTGCACAAGAGAGACATACTCCAGATACACAAAGATTTTTGAATTATTGATTCTTGCGTAAGAAGGCACTACTCAATAATTATTACAGTAATTACTGTTCAATAATTTATTTTATTGATTTAATAATTGCTACGTTGATATTTTATATTATTGTTGTTCCAATAATTGTCACTGTACAGTATCTTCATTATCAGATCAATAATTCATATTATTTGAATAATATTGTCATATAGCATTATTGGCAATATCTAAGGAAGTTCTTTTTAGGAAAGTGGTTTGGTCACCTAATTGTGCGCCAATAAAGAGAAATCCTTATCGGAAAGCCCCCTCTTTCCAGGGAACGACTTGATTGTCATAATTGTGATTCTGTAATATTATTTGTGAATAATTAATTATTGATTTATATAATAAGGAAATATTTATTTTATGTGGATATAAATGATGGATATATTTATTTTATGTCGATATAATTGAAGGAATAAATGCTGAGGTGTTTTATTAGTATTTTGTCAGAATAGAAGTGTTGAAAATCGTCCGTATGTGGATTTCAGTCATTTTTCGCTTGGAATTTGAAAACACTTAAACTTACAAAGTTGTAGAGAATTTAATTTCCTATGGAATAGACATGAGATTCGTATTTTTCTGATAAAATGGCTATTTATTATGAATTATTGAAGTTTTGGAAAATAAAATATTTTTATTAAAATTATGGGTGGGACCCACTTTTATTTTTTCTGAAACATGTGCTGAGATTTTTCAAGAATGGCATGCTCAGATGGTCTCGGTCTTGGCATGCGTAAAGAAAAAAAATAATATTATTTTATTAATTTAGTCTGCTTTGGTGTTCTAGCATTTTCCTATAAATAGGGTGCTTAGTTAGAATTAAAAATCATACCAGAAACAAGTTTTCTCTCTCTATATATTATCGAGCGTATTTTGTGAGTATTTAGATACTTTAAGAGTTGCTATTTAGTGCAAGTTCTTTCGGCATTATTGTAAGACCCCAACTTTTATAAATAAAGATGAATTTTCTATAAATATTATTTTTGAATATTATGGAATAAATTTGATATAATGTTATAGTTGTGGGTAATATTTATAAATTTTTCAAAGTAAGCAAGTTGTTATAAAATATTCGTTTGGTCGGGGAATATTCGTAAGACGGCTCAATCATTGGTGGACCCCACAACGGAAGTATTGTTGTAGTTAGAAAACGACAAAATTATCTTTCTATAAAAATAACTACAGAGGTGTTACTGAATTAAAAAGCTGCTGAACTACCCTAGGTAGTAAAAGTACAAGAATCTGCCGTAGTTGTATAGTAGCACACGATATTGATTTTTGATGCTTACGTGAGAAGTCACTCACCTATGCTCAATTATTACTACAAATAATTGTTTGATCATATCTCTTATATTATTGATTCAATTATTGTCATAGTATAATCAGATAATATGTTATAGTATTAAATCAATAATTGAGACGACAAGTTATAAATGATTAATAATTGTTGAAAGATTAAATATGTGTTGATTAAAAATAAAATGATTTGTGGTAATATTTATTCAATCCTTGATGTATATAAAGAGTCTGTTATGAGATGTTTGTGGTAAGTTTGATTATTTTATGGGGGGCCCATATGTCATCATCTAAGAGTCTCTTCATCAATAGTAATTACCTTCGTCAATAGTAATTACCTTTGTGAATAGTAATTACCTTCGTCAATAGTAATTACCTTTACCAGACGTCGAACCACTTGTCGTTTCACATTATAGGCGTCGAACCACTTGTCGTTTCACATTACAGGCGTCAAACCACTTTTCTTTTCACATCACCAGTCGTCAAGCCACTTGCCTTTTCACATGGCAGGTGATAAGCTAGAAATCTTCTATAAATAGAGGCCTAGTGCTTCATTATTTTTCACGAATTCATTTAAGCTATAGAGAGAGAAAGTATAGGGAGAATAAGAGAAAGAAAAAAGAGTATTTTTTTACTACACTACTGCGTTATTCAATCTCCTACCAAAAGTAAGGGTGTTATTCTTTCTTATTCATGAAGAGAACATTGTTATTCCATTATTTATTATTCTCATTTGAATAACTCAGATCTGCGGTTTACCCTATACTTGGTGACATTCTTCTATTATTCTGTTGGAACATCCTATCTGTGTGTTTTACACCTGACCGGTTCCGCCTTTTATTATTATTCTATTAGAACATCCCATGCATGTGTTTTACACCTGGACTGGTTTCGCTTTATTATTATTCTGTTGGAACATCCATGCTCAGGTATTTTACGCCGACACGGGTTCCATTCTTTATTATTCTTGCTGAATATCCGTGCATGCGTTTCTGCCGGACTTCGTTCCGTTATTTATTATTCTTGGAATAACTTTTGCTTGCAAGGGTCTATCGCATGCATGGTGATTTCTTTTGTTATTCCATTCTTTATTATACCCAATTGGTTAAAACTTTGACTTCTATACTCCATGAAATTAGTTGAATATCCTTGATATTTGTACTTCATCCAGTATCCTTTCATGGAAATATTCTTCTCAGTATTCTTGAATTTTACTCTACAAAGTAGTATCATGTTAACAGTTTGGATGTTATTGGTTCCTAGATAAATTAATTCTTGAACTTGTTTGATTGAATATCATTGTCATCATCCTCATGTTTATATTATGTTGAAAGTCATCTGTGGCCTGTAGTGCATAGATGGACTTGGTATGATTATGACCAGAGACTATTCGGTGTAATCATGACCGTAATGTTACAAATGATGTGGTAAAAATCCTCAGTGGCCCGTAGTGCATTGATGGACAGTTGTTGGCATGATCATGACCATTAATGAATACACAAATATTCTTGGCCCGTAGTGCATGAATAATTGTGGTCGTGATACTAAAGAATATCCTTGGCCGTAGTGCAGGGGTGATTCGATGATGTGGAATATTTATTAAAGTTGAGTCTCAAATTTCTAACAAAGGATGAAAAACCTTTTAAATCAAAAAAGATAGTAGATTTTATTTTCTACTTGACTCTTTTAATGGATTGCTGGTTCCGTTGTAGTTAAACTTGATGTTCATTATATTTTATCAGTTTAACACTATTGTAGGCTAATGATAATTTATTCTGTATTATCTTAGTCATAATATTTCTTACTGAGCTAGTTGAGCTCACCCTTTCTTTCACTGTTCTCTTCAGGAAATGAGAATATAGGTGGGACGAGTCGGGGAACGGAGTAATGGTCCAGAGGATAGCATTAGTAGTCCTCACTATTCTGTGAAATAGTGTGATAATAATTGTAATGAGGACTCCTTTTGAGTTTGTATGATCTCTAGTAGACAATATTTGTATTCAAACTCACAGTTTATGTCGTATTGTACACGACAGTTATATTAGTAAGTTGTATTAAAATTCAGTACCATGTATCTGACTACCCAAGATGGGTGATGTATACCTAATTTTGGGGGCATCACAGTTGGTATCAAAGCTTAGGGATATGATCCCTGGCTAAGATGTGAGAATAGTACTAGGAGGGGAGAGACGGGGAATACCTTCGCTAGTATGACCTACCTAAGTTTAAGTGCTATTTTGTTGGTCGGTCAGAATATAGGGATAATATGTTACATGTCAATTAACCTTTTGTTTTGTGGCGAGATCTCAAAATGACATCCGAGAATGTTGAGAATAGCAATGGAGCACACGAGCGATTGTTGATTCATCACATATCAATAATCGTGGATAATGTGCATCAGAAAGCGACAATCCTCATGCAAACAACAACACCGACCAAATGATGAATGATCAAATGTTCGGAGGCTTTATGCGATTCATGCAACAAAGAAAGTAGAACGACTCTCGCCCAAAACGTAGGTGGAAACACGGAAAACTCTCGGGCGGTCACCGCTAAACAATTCAAGGAGCCGGGACCACCGGAGTTTAAGGAGAGCCAAAACCACTTCTGGCGGAAGCATGGATAAAGCAGATTACCAAGATATTTGATGTCTTGGGATGTTCCGAGAGCAAAGGTTCCTTTTCTTGCCTTTTATTCATGCGCGAGAGGCGATTCTTCGGTGGGAATCGGTAAAACGACTCAACTTCAACAGATCAAGATATCTTGGGAGAAGTTCCAGGAGTCGCTCAACGACAAATAATTTCACGAAAGTATTCGCCATATGAAGGAGGTGGAGTTTATCAAGTTGGAACAAAACAATATGACCGTGTCGCAATACGAGGCAAAATTTGCGGAGTTATCACTAGTTCATATCCCACTTGTGGATAATGAAGAGAGAATGGCACGATTGTTTTTAAGAGGTTTGAAGTCGGGAGATACGTCAACATCTTATTTCTCATAAACCGTGTTTGTATTCGGATGTTGTAAATAGGGGGCACGATTAGTGGAGTGCGATAACGAGTCAACGAACAAAAAGAGCGAGCAACGTGAAAATTATAATACCAATGAGAGTAGTCATCGAGCGGTGACAACAAGCGTGGAGGGAATCAACGGGCCAAATATGGTAACCACTTCAAAGGTAATCGTACAAAATAATAAGAATGGACATTTCAAGAAAAGGAGATTCAACAATGATGGAAAGATGTCAAGACCAAAGACCACAGTTGTTAAGGAAGGAAAAAAGACCACCTATCATCTGTTTCAAATGCGGAGAGAGGGACACATCGATCAAATCTGCCATGCAGCCATCCAAAGCATGTTATAATTGTGGAAGAGAAGGTCACTTAGCTCGATTTTGTGCCATCAAGACAAATTCAAATAGGATGGATGCACCAAAGGTAGTCCCCGAAAAAGTCAAAACCGAAGGTGCAAGGAGAGCGTTTGTTGTGACCTCCCAAAGAGCAAGGAATCCGAATGTGGTCATCACGGGTAAGCTTATCATAAAATCTAATGAAGTTTATACTTTATTTGATACCGGTTCTATCCATTCTTTTATTTCTCCTACTTGCGCTCATCGATTAAATTTGACTTTGGAGAAATTAGACTTTGACTTATCTGTGGAAACTCCGTTAGGAGAAACCTTCATTACATCCACTGTTTGTAAGCCTTGTTTGGTTCAAATCGGTACCCTCACATTACCTGTCGATCTTATTTCATTAAAAATACTTGCATTTGGCGTGATTCTAGGGATTGATTGGTTAACTACTTATCATGCAAAAATTAATTGTTTTCGTAAGGTTGTTAGCTTTCATATTCCTAACCAACCTATTATGCGAATTCAAGCGACCAAACCATTAAAATCAATCACTACTATCTCAAGCCATAAAGTTATTCGTTTATTGAAAAACGGATGTCAAGCTTTCTTAGCTCATGTCACGATTTAAACAAAATACATCGCTTTTGAACGATATTTCTATTGTTAATAAATTTCCGACGTATTCCCCAAAGAACTTCCGGCCTACCCCAGGCGTGAAATTAAATTTTGTATCGACCTTGAACTCGGTGACAAAACCTATTTCAAAGCTCCATATCGAATGGCTCTATTGAACTTCGAGGAGTTAAAGACCCAATTGCGAGAATTATTAGACATTGGTTTTATTAGTCCTAGTACTACTCCTTGGGGTGCTCCTGCTCTATTCGTGAAGAAGAAAGATGGGAGTATGCGACTTTGTATTGATTATCGGGGAGTTGAATCATGTCACCATCAAAATAGGTATCCATTGCCACGTATTGATGACTGTTTGACCCGATTGCAGAGCCAAATTCTTTTCAAAGATTGATCTTCGTTCCTGATATCACCAATTGAAGATTAGAACCACGACATTCCAAAGACGGCTTTCCGAACTTCGAGACGCGGGCATTATGAATTCCTAGTCATGTCCTTTGGATTGACTAATGCTCCTAACGCCTTCATGGATATGATGAACCGAGTATTCAAGGAATATTTGGATCACTTTGTGTTCGTCTTTATTGATGACATCCTTATTTATTCCAAAAGCCGTGAAGATCATGAGCAACACTTGAGGTCGACACTCCAAAAGCTTCGTGAATATAAGCTTTATGCCAAGTTGAAGAAATGCGAGTTACGGCGAAGAAGTAGCATTCCTTGGGCACGTGGTATCAAGTCATTGAATATCCGCTGACCCAAAGAAAGATTGAAGCTATTCAAAGTCGGGAACAACCTAAATCGATGAATCGAAAATCGTAGCTTTCTCGGTTTAAGTGGTTATTATCTAAGATTCGTGGAAGGATTTTCTCGAATCGCTACTCCATCGACTCAAATTGACTCGAGAAAGATACAAAGTTCGATTGAGCGAAGAATGTGAGAAGAGTTTTCAAGAACTCAAGAGGAGACTTATTTCAAAGACTGCTCGACAATACCATTTGCTCTCGGAGGGATTTGTCATTCTCAAGATGATGCTTCAGGCAAAGGGTTGGGATGTGTTCTTGTAAGACCCCAGCTATTATAAATAAAGATGAATTTTCTATATTATGGAATAAATTTGATATAATGTTATAGTTGTGGGTAATATTTATAAATTTTGCAAATTATGCAAGTTGTTATAAAATATTCGTTTGGTCGGGGAATATTCTTTTTGTTAGGAATATTCGTATAACTACTCAATCATTGGTGGACCCCATTAACAAAATTATTGTCGAATTGAGAAAACGACAAAAATATTTTATAAAAATAACTGGCGGAGGTGTTACCGCTTAAAACTGTTGAACTACCCGGTGGTAAAGTAAAAAGAATGTCTGGCGTGGTTGCGCATAGTAGCACACGGTATTGATTATTGATGCTTACGTGAGAAGTCACTCAGATATGCTCAATTATTGCTACAGTAATTGCTGCATCATATCACTTATATTATTGATTCAATTATTGTCACAGTATCATCTGTATATTATATTATATTATTAATTGAGACGACAAGTTATAAATGATTAATAATTGTTGAAAGATTAAAAATGTGTTGATTAAAAATAAAATGATTTGTGGTAATATTTATTCAATCCTTAATGTATATAAAGAGTCTCATTATGAGACGTTTGTGGTAAGTTTGATTATTTTATGGGGGGCCCATATGTCATCATCTAAGAGTCTCTTCAATCGATAGTAATTACCTTTGTGAATAGTAATTACCTTCGTCGATAGTATTTACCTTCGTCGATAGTAATTACCTTCGTCAATAGTAATTACCCTTGTGAATAGTAATTACCTTCGTCAATAGTAATTACCTTTACCAGACGTTAAACCACTTGCCGCTTCACATTACACAGGCCGAACCACTTGTCGTTTCACATTACAAAGTCGAAACCACTTTTCTTTTCACATCACCGATCGTCATCGAAGCCACTTGCCTTTTCATATGGCAGTGCTAAGCTAGAAATCTTCTATAAATAGAGGCCTAGTGCTTCATTATTTTTCACGAATTCATTTAAGCTATAGAGAGAGAAAGTATAGGGAGAATAAGAGAGAAAGAAAAGAGTATTTTTTACTACACTACTGCGATTTCAATCTCCTACCAAAAGTAAGGGGTGTTATTCTTTCTTATTCGTGAAGAGAACTGTTGTTATTCCATTATTTATTATTCGGAATAACTCAGATACGCTGGTTTACCCTATACTTGGTGACATTCTTCTATTATTCTGCTGGAACATCCTATCTCATGTGTTTTACACCTACTGGTTCCGTCTTTATTATTATTCTATTAGAACATCCCGTCTGCAGTGTTTTTACACCGACTGGTTCCGCTCTTTATTATTATTCATTTGAACATCCTGTACTCGTGTATTTTACGCCGGACCGGTTTCCATTCTTTATTATTCTGTTAGAATATCCTCGTCTGCATGCGCTTTTACGCCGGACACAGTTCCATTATTTATTATTCATTGGAATAACTCACTTGCTGTCTGGCCTATCGCATGCATGGTGATTTCTTTTGTTATTCCATTCTTTATTATACCCACTTTGTTAAAACTTTGACTTCTATACTCTATGAAATTAGTTGAATATCCTTGATATTTAAGGCTTCATCCAAAGATCCTTTCATGGAAATATTCTTCTCGAGATTCTTGAATTTTACTCTACAAAGCGATGATCATGTCGATGCTTTGGATGTTATTGGTTCCTAGATAAATTAATTCTTGAACTTGTTTGATTGAATATCATTGTCATCATCCTCATGTTTATATTATGTTGAAAGTCATCTGTATTTTGTAGTGCATAGATGGACTTGGTATGATTATGACCGAGAGACTATTCGGTGTAATCATGGCCCGTAATGTTACAAATGATGTGGTAAAAATCCTCGATGGCCCGTAGTGCATTGATGGGCCGATTGTTGGCATGATCATGACCATTAATGAATACACAAATATTCTTGGTCAGTAGTGCATGAATAATTGTGGTCGTGATACTAAAGAATATCCTTGGCCGTAGTGCGGGGTGATTCGACGATGTGGAATATTTATTAAAGCTGAGTCTCATATATAATGATGAAAAACCTTTTAAATCATAAAAGATAGTAGATTTTATTTTCTACTTGACTCTTTTAATGGATTGCTTGTTCATTGCTGCAGCTTAAACTTGATGTTTATTATATTTTATCAGTTTAACACTATTGAAGGCTAATGCTAATTTATTCTCGCATTATCTTAGTCATAATATTTCTTCTTGGGGCTAGTTGAGCTCACCCTTTCTTTCACTTTTTCTATTCAGAAATGAGAACATAGGCAGGATGAGTCGGGGAATGGAGTAATGGTCCGAGGATAGCATTAGTAGTCCTCACTATTACGTGAAATAGTGTGATAATAATTGTAATGAGGACTCCTTTTGAGTTTGTATAATATCTAGTAGATAATATTTGTATTCAAACTCACGCTTTATGTCGTATTGTACACGACGCTTATTTTAGTAAGTTGTATTTAAATTACGTACCATGTATCCGACTACCCAAGATGGGTGATGTATACCTAATTTTGGGGGCATCACAGTTGGTATCAGAGCTTAGGGATATGATCCCTGGCTAAGATGTGAGAATAGTACTAGGAGGAGAGAGCGGGGAATACCTTCGCTAGTATGACCTACCTAAGTTTATGTGCTATTTTATTGGTTGGTCGAAAGATAGGGATAATTTGTTACATGTCAATTAACCTTTTGTTTTGTGGCGATGTCTGAAAATGACATCCGAGAATGTTGAGAATAGCAATGGAGCGAAAGGCGATCGTTGATTCACCACATATCAATAATCGAGGATAATGTGCATCGAGAGGCGACAATCCTCATGCAAACAATAACACCGACCAAATGATGAATGATCAAATGTTCGGAAGCTTTATGCAATTTATGCAACAAAGAAAGTAGAGCGACTCTGTCCAAAAACGTAGGTGGAAACACGGAAAACTCTCGGCGGTCATCGCTAAACAATTCAAGGAGCTGGGACCACCGGGAGTTTAAGGGAGAGCCAAAACCACTTCAGGCGGAAGCATGGATAAAGCAGATTACAAGATATTTGATGTCTTGGGATGTTCCGAGGAGCAAAGGTTCCCTTTGCACGCTTTATATTCATTGTGAGAGGCGATTCTTGGTGGGAATCGGTAAAACGTACTCAACTTCTTTGTCTTCAAGATATCTTGGGAGAAGTTCCAGGAGTCGTTCAACGACAAATACTTTCCCGAAAGTATTCGCCACATGAAGGAGGTGGAGTTTATCAAGTTGGAACAAAACAATATGGCCAGATGTCGCAATACGAGGCAAAATTTATGAGTTATCACCGTTGCGTCCCACTTGGAGGATAATGAAGAGAGAATGGCGCGAATGTTTTTAGAGAGGTTTGAAGTCGAGATACGTCAACATCTTATTTCTCATAAACTGTGTTTGTATTCGGATGTTGTAAATAGGGCTCGATTAGTGTAGCGCGATAATGAGTCAACGCCTTAACTAAAAGAGAGCAAATGGCAAAATTATAATACCAAATGAGAGTAGTCATCGAAGCGGTGACAACAAGCGTGGAGGAATCAACGGGCCAAATATGGTAACCACTTGGTGGTAATCGATTACAAAACAATAAGAATGGACATTTCAAGAAAAGGAGATTCAACAATGATGGAAAGACGCGTAAAGACCAAAGACCGTTGTTAAGGAAGGAGAAAGACCACCTATCATATGCTTCAAATGCGGAGGAGAGGGACACATCAGTCCAAACTGCGCCATGTCATCCAAAGCATGTTATAATTGTGGAAGAGAAGGTCACTTAGCTCGATTTTGTCGTTTACCAAAGACAAATTCAGCTAGGATGGAGGCACCAAAGGTCGTCCCAGAAAAGTCAAAACCGGTGAGTGTAAGGAGAGGCGTTTGTTGTGACCTCCCAAAGAGCAAGGAATCCAATGAGGTCATCACGGGTAAGCTTATCATAAACTCTAATGAAGTCTATACTTTATTTGATCTGGGGTTCTACCCATTCTTTTATTTCTCCTACTTGCGCTCAAATCGATTAAATTTGACTCAGGAGAAATTAGACTTTGACTTATCCTGTGAAAACTCCGTTGGGAGAAACCTTCATTACATCCACATGCTTATAAGTCTTGTTTGGTTCAAATCAAGCCCTCACATTACTGTCGATCTTATTTCATTAAAAATACTTGCATTTGGCGTAATTCTAGGGATTGATTGGTTAACTACTTATCATGCAAAATTGATTGTTTTCGTAAGGTTGTTAGCTTTCATATTCCTAATCAACCTATTATGCGAATTCAAACGACCAAACCATTAAAATCAATCATGGTCATCTCAAGCCATAAAGCTATTCGTTTATTGAAAAACGGATGTCAAGCTTTCTTAGCTCATATCACGATTTAAACAAAAATACGCCGATTTTTGAACGATATTTCTATTGTTAATAAATTTCTGACGTATTCCCCGAAGAACTTCCTGGCCTACCCCGGGCGTGAAATTGAATTTTGTATCGACCTTGAACCCAGTACAAAACCTATTTCCAAAGCCCCATATCGAATGGCTCTATTGAACTTCGAGTTAAAGACCCAACTGCGAGAAATTGTTAGACATTGGCTTTATTCGTCCCTAGTACTTCTCATTTGGGTGCTCTGCTCTATTCGTGAAGAAGAAAGATGGGAGTATGCGACTTTGTATTGATTATCGGGAGTTAAATCACGTCACCATCAAAAATAGGTATCCATTGCCACGTATTGATGACTGTTTGACCCGATTGCAAGGAGCCAAATTCTTTTCAAAGATTGATCTTCGTTACGGATATCACCAATTGAAGATTAGAACCGCTAACATTCCAAAAACGGCTTTTAGAACTCGGTACGGGCATTATGAATTCCTAGTCATGTCCTTTGGATTGACTAATGCTCCTTCTGCCTTCATGGATATGATGAACCGAGTATTCAAGGAATATTTGGATCACTTTATGGTCGCTCTTTATTGATGACATCCTTATTTATTCAAAAGTGAAGATCATGAGCAACACTTGAGGTGACACTCCAAAAGCTTTGTGAATATAAGCTTTATGCCAAGTTGAAGAAATGCGAGTTACGGCGAAGAAGTATCATTCCTTGGGCACGTGGTATCAAGTCATGGAATATCTGCTGACCCAAAGAAAGATTAAAGCTATTCAAAGTCGGGAACAACCTAAATCGATGGATCAAAATCACGTAGCTTTCTCGGTTTAGTTGGTTATTATCGGAGATTCGTGGAAGGATTTTCTCGAATCGCTACTCCATCGACTCAAATTGACTCGGAAAGATACAAAGTTCGGTTGGAGCGAAGAATGTGATAGGAGTTTTCAAGAACTCAAGAGGAGACTTATTTTAGTACTGCTACGTGATACCATCCGCTCGGAGGGTTTGTCATCTACAAATGATGCTTGGGCAAAGGGTTGGGATGTGTTCTCATGTAACATAGAAAAGTAATAGCCTATGCCTCATGACAACTCAAAGAATATGAGAGGAATTATCCTACTCATGATCTAGAGTTAGCGGCCTATTATCTTTGCACTTAAAATTTGGAGGCATTACTTGTATGGAGAGAAAGTGGAGATCTTTACGGATCATAAAGCCTCAAATATTTCTTCACTCAAAAGGAACTCAACATGCGACAACGACGTTGGCTTGAATCTGTTGAAAGATTATGATCATACCATCCAATACCATCTTGGAAAAGCGAATGTGTTAGGCGACGCATTGAAAGCGTAAGATCGTATGCAAGTCACGAGTGCGTTATTATCAACACAAAGGCCCATTTTGTGTGGATCGCAAAGGATGGAGATAGAGTTAAAGACTCGAGGACGCGTGTGATGATAGCGAATATACGAGTAGAACCGAGGCTTTAATCTATAAAGTTAAAGCCGCTCAAGCTACTGCACACGGAGCTTGATGCGTATGAGAGGAAGAAAGTGCAAGAAGGTGCTATATCTTAGGAAGCAAGAATCGATGAAGAAGGAATACTTGAGTCAACTCCGGACTTTGTGTTCCTAACGACCACGATTTAAAGTATAATATCATGATGGAGGCGCACAACACACCATTTGCAATCCATCTCGGGAGTACCAAAATGTATCATGATATTAAATCCATACATTTTGGTGGAGCAATAAGAGAGAGAGATATTTGTTTATCTCAAGGTGTCTAACTTGTCAACGAGTTAAAGCGTAGCATCAAGTACCAAAAGGTCCAATGCAACCACTTGAAATTCCGAATGGAAGTGGGAGCACATTACCATGGATTTCATTACTGGGGTCTTCCTAAGGTTTCTCAAGACATTGATGCGATTTGGGTCATTGTTGATAGATTGACCAAGTCTGCTCATTTCTTACCGATACGAGAAACCTATACACTTGAACGTCTTACTCGTATGTACATAAACGAGATTGTAAGATCTGCATGGTATCTTAGGATCCATAGTTTCCGATCGAGACCCAAGATTCACTTCACGATTTTGGGTTAGTTTGCAAAAAGCTATGGGCACAGACTTACGATTTAGCTTCGGCATATCATCCTCAAAAGCAGACGAGAGCGATACGGAGAGGACTATTCAAACTCTTGAAGATCTATTAAGACTCGTGTCCTTGATTTCAAGGGAGTTGGGACAAGTTCTTACCATTGGTGGAGTTTTCCTACAACAATAGTTATCAAGCAAGTATTGGCATGGCTCCATTCAAGCGTTGTATGGAAGAAAGTGTCGTTCTCCGATTATCTTTGGGATGAGGTGGGTGAAGCAACGTTGTTGGGACCAGAGTTGAAATACGTATGACTACGGAAAAGATTCAAACGATCCGACAACGTATAAAAACCTCACAAAATCGACAAAAAGAGTTATCTTGATCTTCATCGAAAGGGCGTGGAATTCGATATAGGAGATCATGTGTTGTTAAGAGTTGCTCCATGGAAATGAGTTACAAGATTTAGAAAGAGAGGAAAACTTAATCCTCGATTCATTGGTCCATTTTTAATCCTCGATCGAGTAGGAACTGTGGCCTATAGACTCGCTTTTGTGCCAAATATGTCTCGTGTTCATAACGTTTTCACATATCTATGTTACGTAAATATGTGAAAGACCCGAACCATATTATTGAGTTGGAACCGACGAAATAGCGGAAGATTTGACGTATGAAGAGGTTCCTGTTCAAATTTTGGATAAGAAGGAACATATTCTACGCTCCAAGTTATACCTCAAGTCAAAGTTTTGTGGAGGAACCACGATGTTGAGAAATGACTTGGGAGTTAGAATCAAAAATGAAATCAAGGTATCCTTACCTCTTGACATACCAGTGCGTACCCTAATTTTGAGGAGAAATTTCATAAGAAGGGAGGTTGTAAGACCCGGCTATTATAAATAAAGATGAATTTTCTATATTATTGAATAAATTTGATATAATGTTATAGTTGTGGGTAATATTTATAAATTTTGCAAAGTATGCAAGTTGTTATAAAATATTCGTTTGGTGGGGAATATTCTTTTTGTTAGGGAATATTCGTGACAACAAATTTCAATCATTGGTGGACCCCATAATGAAATTATTGTTTGGATTGAAAAACGACAAAAATATTTTATAAAAATAACTATGAGGAGATATTCTTTATTAAAACTGTTGAACTACCCGGTTGTAAGACCCCAAATTATTAATAAATGAAATTTATTTTCCTCTATTTATTATTTTGAAATAGTAAGGGTTGATTTGATTAATGTGGATAGTTATGGGTAAAATCGCAAATATTTGAATAAGCAAGTGGTTATAAAATATTCATTATTATTAGGGAATATTCGTTTGGTCGTGGAATATTAAATGCTATCGGGAATATTAAATGCGACGGCATTGATCTTACCTGTGGGCCCCATAACGAGCGATTGGATGAAGAAAAGCGACAAATATAAGTTGTTTATAAATAACTTGGCGTAGTTATTCACAGATTATCTTTGTTGGAATACCCGGTGGTTAAAACACACTAATCTGGCGTTGTTGAGCGGTAGCACGCAGTATTGCACCAATTATTAATTCTTACGTGAAGGCACTACTCAATAATTATTCAATAATTACTATTCGATATTTTATTTTATTGATTCAATAATTGCTGCGTTGATATTTTATATTCTTGTTGTTTTTGATAAATTGTCATTACATAGTATTTTCCATTATCGAAGCAATAATTCATATTATCTGAATAATATTATTAGATAACATTATTGGCAATGTCTAGAAAGTTCTGTCTAAGGAGAGGTTTGGTCACCTAATTGCGCGCCAGTAAGGAGAGATCCTTATTGGAAAGCCCCTCTTTCTTGGGAACGGCCTGGTTGCCAGTACTGTGATTCTGTAATATTATTTGTGAATAATTAATTATTAATTTATATGATGAGGAAAATATTGATTTTATGTGGATATAGATGGAGAAAATTTTTAAAATGACAATTGTTGAAAATTAATATTTTATCTTTTTCTGATAAAATAATTCATTTAAATATATTATTTTAATAATATATTAACGGTGATATTTTATAATGAATGTGGGATATATGAGTATATGAGGAGGAAGAGTATTTTGTGGCATTAAATGTTTAACACATATTTTGTGTGTTGGTGGACCCATTTCTTGAATGAAAATTGATTATAGAGCTTGTAAAATCGACCGTTTGTGGATTTGGTCAATTTCTGTTTGGAATTTGGAAAAACTTTCTTCTGCAAAGTTGTAGAAATTGAATTTCCTATAAAAACTCATGAGATTCAAATTTTCTGATAAAAGGGCTATTTATTATGAATTATTGAAGTTTGAAGTTAAAATAATTGATTTTGGGAGTTTTAATTAATTATTTTGAGAAAAACGTTTTTGGTGAGTTTGTGAACCTCATTTAACATGTGCTATGGCTGAAATCAGATTTCAAAGGTGGGCTAAGGAATTTTGTTTATAAATAATATTATTATATTCAATTTTACTGCTTTGGTGTTACTAAGCGATTTTCATATAAATAGGGTCTTGGTTAGAATTGAAAATCACACGAAGCTGAAGTTTTCTCTCTCTATATTATCGGCGTATTCTTGTGAGTATTTTGAGTATACTTTGAGTATTGCTATACGGTGCAAGTTCAAGTCATAGCCTATATCAGGTGTTTCAACTAAATCTTGTCTTTTCGAGGTAAGGGATGTTATTTTCTTCTCAAATGATATTATTTCTTCATATCATTATCTTTGAAATATTGGTTGGAACTTTTTATCAAATTTGGAACTTTTTCATGTCGGGAGTTACTATTCATGAGTTCTTATTCACTATTCATGATTACTATTCACGAGTTACTATTTCATGAGTTCTTATTCACGATTCTTATTCACGAGTACTATTCATGAAGCGTGAAGATGTTTTTTTGAAATTTCTATCTTTTGGTGTCGGAGTTACTATTCACGTATCTGGCCTTACTATTCACGTATCTGACACTATTCACGAATCGACACTTATTCACCAAAAAATGAAAATTTTTCTTTTAAATCTAAAATATCTATTACGGATACTAGCTTTGATTGTATCCATGTTTTGATCATTCTTGAATTTTACACCCTATGATTATTTTTGAGGTATTTTGAACGTGGATAAAACAAAAATCTGAATCCTTAATCCTTAATCCTTGTCATTTTGTTTCCTTTGGATTCGTTTCTTTAAAAATATTTTCATCATCTTGATCTTAAATGATGATATTATGGAATATCTTTGGCACAGTAGTGCAAAAGATGAATGATTTCTGAAGAATATCTTTGGCGTAGTAGTGCAAAGATGAGCAGTGTTTAGATGAACATGACCAATCGATGAATATCTTTGGCTGTGGTGCAAAGATGAATATTTGATTCGAGATATATATTGATTGATGTTACGGGGATAAAATATCGACGATGAACTTTTAAATTCATATATAGAAGATAGTAGTTTGCATTCTCTACTTAACTCTTCTAATGAATTATTGTTTCATTGCGAATTGTTGATTTAAAATTGGTTGTCTATTGTATTCTATTAGATTTTTCCTGTTGGAGACTAACGATAATTTGTTGTATATTATCTTAGTCATAATATTCTTCTTTAGGCTAGTTGAGCTCACCCTTTTCCTTTTTGTTCCATTTTTCTTCTCAGGAGGCGAGAATGTAACGAGTACTAGTCGGGGTATGGAATGAAGGTTCTAGAGAGAGTTGTTTAGTAGTCCTCACCATTTTTGTAAAATAATGTATCAATAATTGTGATAGGGATTTATTTGCATGTGGATATTGTCTAGATGGCAATATCTGTATTTAAACTCACAGTTTATATGTTGTAATAATAAAGTTGTAGTTATTTACATACCATGTATTTGGCGACTCGAGAATGGGTTGGATGGAATGGACCTATTTTGGGGCGTCATGCGGTTGGTATCGAGCTTAGGATATGATCTCTGGCGGAGATCGGGGAATAGAACTAGGAGGAGAGGCGAGTAAATCCTTTGCTAGTGTGTCCTACCTAAGCTTATTTGTTAGTTGGTCAGTATATAGGGATATTATGTGATATATTGATTTCCTTAATTAACCTTTGTTTTATGAAAGTTTTTAAGAATGGCTGCTGAGAAGCGTTAACAATGGAGTGAATGAGATCGTGGAGACACCTCTAATCATGACCGGGATAATGTGATGTCGGTGAAGAAGGAATTAGAGATATCCATGTGGTGAGTGAAGAATTGATAGTTGCACAGAGATAATCGCAGAGAGTAGTAATAGGTGAGAGTGAGGAAGAAGAGGAAGAAGAAGAATTACACAAGAGAGTTTATTAGAGGTATTTTATGATCAAAATGTAGAATTGCAAAATCATATTCATGAGTTAGAAGAAGCGGTTTGAAGAATTGCGAGGCGATCGTGGAGCAAAAGGATCTGAACGATTCAAGCTTGTGTTACCCGATATGTGATGCTTGAGCGAAAGCACTCTTTGGCGAGTATAAGATGATAAAAATTTGGAATCGAAATTTGAAAGAAGAAATAAGCGAGCAGTGAGAATGAGTGATGCATGGGTAAAAAGCCGCGCGACGCGTTGATATTATGGAAAGAGATGTCCAATCTAAAAGAAAGATTTAACGATGGCGGGAAGGCGTCGGCGACATCGACACCATCAACAAATTCTAGGGAAGAGCGATCGCCGGTTAGATCTACTGAGATCACGGAGAGGAGGGACATATAAGGTCAAACTGTTCAAATCCTTCCAAGGTATGTTTTAGTTGTGGAAAAGATGGTCACATAGCTCGATTTTGTCCTATAAGCGAAATCAAGTCCGATTGGGACGTTGGCACGAGGCGGATCTGAGAAAAGTCAAAGTCAACGATTCTTTGGAAGAAGCGTTTGTCGTGACTTCTCAAAATCGAGGAACCGAACGAAGTTAGCAGGGTTAGTTAATTATAAATTCTTGCGAAGTTTATACCTTACTAGATACTGGTTCTACCCATTCTTTTATCTCTCTTGCTTGCGCTCAACGTTTGAACTTGACTCCGGAGAAATTAGACTTTGACCTATCTATGGAGACTCCATTAGGAGAAACTTTCATTACATCCACTGTTTAGAAATCTTGCTTGATTCAGGTTGGCACTATCACATTACCTGTTGACCTTATTTCTATAGAGATATTTGCTTTTGATGTGATTTTAAGGTTAACTACTCATCATTACAAAATTGATTACTTTAAGTAAGGTTGTTAGTTTTCATATTCCTAAGCAACTTTGTTATTGAATTCAAACAATCAAACCATTGTAGTCAAACATTTTCATATCAAGCCATGAAGTCATTCGTTTATTACGGATGTCAAGTTTTCTTAGTCCATGTTATGGATTTGAATAAAGACACGTCAGATTTGAATAATATTCTTGTTGTTATTGATTTTTCCTGATGTATTTTCTGAAGAATTTCTTGGCTTACTCCCAAAGCGATATATTAAATTTTGTATCGACTTTGAACCGGTACAAAACTCATTTCTAAAATCTCATATCGAATGGCTCTATTGAACTTGAGGAGTTAAAAATTCAACTATAAATTTGGTACACGAGCCTTTATCTGGTGACTTCCTTTGTGGAATGCACAAAGCCGAGACTCTCCGTAGGGGACACCATATTAGATGCGATAGTAAAGCGATAGGTGTCATTGTAACGTCGTGTTATCCAAGGTTGGGATATGAGTCACGATTGAGAACAACCTAAGTTGGTAATCGAAATCGTAGCTTTCTAGGCTTAGTTGGTTATTATCGGAGATTCGTTGAAGGATATTCTCGAATCGCTATTCCATTAACGCAATTTGACTCGTAGAGATACAAAATTCGAATGGAGCAAGGAATGTGGGAAGAGCTTGAAGAACTCGAGAGGAGACTCATTTCAACACATGTTACGACCATGCCATCACAGAAAAAGCGAGCGTGGTAGGCGGCGTGTTGAGTAGAAGATCGTATACAAGTACAAGTACGATATTGTCAAAGACTCATTTCGTATAATTTACAAATAATAGAGATGGAGATGAAAACTCTAGGTACCCACGTGATGATATCTGAGTATAATCGACTTTAATCGATAAAGTTAAAAAGCGCTTGAAGCTACACCGGGGATGATGAATTTGAAGAAGGAGGTGCGAAGTTGTTATTTCAAAAGCGAGAATCGGTGAGGTGAGGAAAGCTCAAACCTTGATTTATTAATCCATTTAAAATTCTCGATCGAATAGGAGCTGTGGCCTATAGACTCGTTTTATCGCCAAGTATGGCGTGTTCATAACGTTTTCATGTATCGATGTTACGTAAATATGTGGACGACCGAACCACGTCGTTGAGTTAGAAGCCGAACGAGATATAGCGAAGACTTAACGTCTGAGGAGAAACTGTCAAGATCTTGGATAGGAAAGAACATGTCCTATGTCTGGGGTTATACCACAAGTTAAAGTTTTGTGGAGAAACCATGCTATTGAGGAAATGACACAGGGAGTTGGAAGCGGAAATGAAAGCGATGTATTCTCATCTTTTGAAACACCGAGTGCGTATGTCAATTTCGAGGACGAAATTTCATAAGGAGGGAGGTTGTAAGACCCCAAATTATTAATAAATGAAATTTATTTTCCTCTATTTATTATTTTGAAATAGTAAGGGTTGATTTGATTAATGTGGATAGTTATGGGTAAAATCATAAATATTTTTGAATAAGCAGTGGTTATAAAATATTCATTATTGTTGGGGAATATTAGTTTGGTGGTGGAATATTAAATGCTTGTCGGGAATATTAAATGCAACGGCGGCGCGATCTTTTATGGGCCCCATAGCAGAAAGCGATTGGATGAAGAAAAGCGACAAATATAAGTTGTTTATAAATAGCAGGCGTAGTTATTCTGAATTATCTTGTTGGAATACCGGTGGTTAAAACACACTAATCTGGCGTTGTTGAGCGGTAGCACACGGTATTGCACCAATTATTGATTCTTACGTGAAGGAAGGCACTACTCGATAATTATTACGATAATTTACTTATTCGATATTTTATTTTATTGATTCAATAATTCTTTGCGTTGATATTTTATATTCTTTGTTGTTTGATAATTGTCATTACATATATTTTCCATTATCGAAGCAATAATTCATATTATCTGAATAATATTATTAGATAACATTATTGGCAATGTCTAGAAAGTTACATCTCTAAGGAGAGGTTTGGTCACTAAATTTGCGCGATGAGGAGAGATCCTTATTGAAAGCCCCTCTCTTTCTGAGGAGCGGCACGGTTGCCCGATCTTGTGATTCTGTAATATTATTTGTGAATAATTAATTATTGATTTATATGATGAGGAAAATATTGATTTTATGTGGATATAGATGGAGAAAATTTTTAAAATGACAATTGTTGAAAATTAATATTTTATCTTTTTTGATAAAATAATTCATTTAAATATATTATTTTAATAATATATTAACGGTGATATTTTATAATGAATGTGGGATATATGAGTATATGAGGAGGAAGAGTATTTTTGTGGCATTAAATGTTTAACACATATTTTGTGTGTTGGTGGACCCATTTCTTGGCCAGAAATTTGATTATAGGCTGTAAAATCGACCGGTTTGTGGATTTGGTCAATTTACATTTGGAATTTGGAAAAACTTTCTTACGCAAAAAGTTGTAGAAATTGAATTTCCTATAAAAACTAGTGAGATTCAATTTTTACTGATAAAAGGGCTATTTATTATGAATTATTGAAGTTTGAGTTAAAATAATTGATTTTTTGGAGTTTTAATTAATTATTTTGAGAAAAACGTTTTTTAGTGAGTTTGTGAACCTCATTTAACATGTGCTATGGATGAAATTAGATTTCAAAAGGTGGGCTAAGAATTTTGTTTATAAATAATATTATTATATTCAATTTTACTTTTTGGTGTTCTAAGCATTTTCTATAAATAGGGTCTTGGGTTAGAATTGAAAATCACACGAAAAAAGTTTTCTCTCTCTATATTATCGGCGTATTCTTGTGAGTATTTTGAGTATACTTTGAGTATTGCTATCTGGTGCAAGTTCAAGTCATAGCCTATATCCAGGTGTTTAACTAAATCTTTGTCTTTCGAGGTAAGGGATGTTATTTTCTTCTCAAATGATATTATTTCTTCAATATCATTATCTTTGAAATATTGGTTGGAACTTTTTATCAAATTTGGAACTTTTTCATGTCGGGTTACTTTCACTTATTTCACGAGTTACTTATTCATTCTTTACTATTCATGAGTTCTATTCACGAGTTACTATTCACGAGTACTATTCATGAAGCGTGAAGATGTTTTTTGTGAAATTTCTATCTTTTGGTGTGTGAGAGTTACTATTCACGTATACGGCACTATTCACGTATCTGACACTTTATTCACGAATCGGCACTATTCATCAAAAAAAATAAAATTTTTTCTTTTTAAATCAAAATATCTATTACGGATACTAGCTTTGATTGTATCCATGTTTTGATCATTCTTGAATTTTACACCCTATGATTATTTTTGAGGTATTTTTGGACTTGTGGATAAAATAAAATACGAATCCTTAATCCTTAATCCTTGTCATTTTGTTTCACTTTGGATTCGTTTTTTTAAAATATTTTCATCATCTTCGGTCTTAAATGATGATATTATGGAATATCTTTGGCTGTGGTGCAAAGATGAATGATTTCTTGATGAATATCTTTGAAGAATATCTTTGGCCGATGAGTGCAAAGATGAATATCTGTTTAGATGAACATGACCAGTGATGAGATATCTTTGGCTGAATATCTTTGGCACATAGTGCAAAGATGAATATTTGATTCGAGATATATATTGATTGATGTTCTGAGGGGATAAAATATCGACGATGAACTTTTAAATTCATATATAGAAGATAGTAGTTTGCATTCTCTACTTAACTCTTCTAATGAATTATTATTTCATTGCGAATATTGATTTAAAATTTGTTGTCTATTGTATTCTATTAGATTTTTCCTGTTGAAGACTAACGATAATTTGTTGTATATTATCTTAGTCATAATATTCTTCTTGGGCTAGTTGAGCTCACCCTTTTCCTTTTTGTTCCATTTTTCTTCTCGGGAGGCGAGAATGTAGCGAGTACTTAGTCGGGGTATGGAATGAAGGTTCTAGAGAGAGTTGTTTAGTAGTCCTCACCATTTTTTTGTAAAATAATGTATCAATAATTATGATGGGGATTTATTTGCATGTGGATATTGTCTAGATGGCAATATCTCGTATTTAAACTCACAGTTTATATGTTGTAATAATAAAGTTGTAGTTATTTACGTACCATGTATTTGGCGACTCGAGAATGGGTTGGATGGAATGGACCTATTTTTTGGGGCGTCACGGTTTGGTATCGAGCTTAGGGATATGATCTCTGGCGGAGATCGGGGAATAGAACTAGGAGGGAGGCGAGTAAATCCTTTGCTAGTGTGTCCTACCTAAGCTTATTTGTTAGTTGGTCAAGTATATAGGGATATTATGTGATATATTAATTTCCTTAATTAACCTTTGTTTTATGATAGTTTTTAAGAATGGGCTGGCTTGAGAGCGTTAACAATGGAGTGAATGAGATCGTGGAGACACCTCTAATCGCCAACCGGGATAATGTGATGTCGGTGAAGAAGAAATTAGAGATATCCATGTGGTGAGTGAAGAATTGATAGTTACTTTTTAGAGATAATCGCGAGAGGTAACAATGAGAGTGAGGAAGAAGAGGAAGAAGAGGTACACGAAGAGAGTTTATTAGAGGTATTTTATGATCAAAATGTAGAATTGCAAAATCATATTCATGAGTTAGAAGAAGCGGTTTGAAGAATTGCGAGCGGTCGTGGGAGCAAAAGGATCTGACGATTCAAGCTTGTGTTACCCGATATGTGATGCTTGAGCGAAGCACTCTTTGGCGAGTATAAGATGATAAAATTTGGAATCTGAAATTGAAAAAAAAAGAAATAAGCGAGCAGTGAGAATGAGTGATGCATGGGTAAAAAGCCGCATGCGACGTTGATATTATGGAAAGAGATGTCGATCTAAAAAGAAAGATTTAACGATGACGGAAGACGTCGTCGGCGACATCGACACCATCAACAAATTCTAGGGAAGAGAACGATCGCCGATTAGATCTTCTGAGATCACGGAGAGGAGGGACATATAAGGTCAAAGCTGTTCAAAGCCTTCCAAGGTATGTTTTAGTTGTGGAAAAGATGGTCACATAGCTCGATTTTGTCCTATAAGCGAAATCAAGTCCGGTTGGGGCGTTGGCACGAGGCGGATCTGAAAAAGTCAAAATCAGCGATTCTTTGGAAGAAGCGTTTGTCGTGACTTCTCAAAAAAATCGAGAGAACCCGAACGAAGTTAGCACGGGTTAGTTAATTATAAATTCTTGCGAAGTTTATACCTTACTAGATCTGGGTTCTACCCATTCTTTTATCTCTCTTGCTTGCGCTCAGCGTTTGAACTTGACTACGGAGAAATTAGACTTTGACTATTTATGGAGACTCCATTAGGAGAAACTTTCATTACATCCAGTTGTTTAGAAATCTTGCTTGATTCGGGTTGGCACTATCACATTACACATTAACCTTATTCTATATAAGATATTTGCTTTTGATGTGATTTTAAGGTTAACTACTCATCATGCCAAAATTGATTACTTTATGTAAGGTTGTTAGTTTTCATATTCCTAAGCAACTTTGTTATTGAATTCAAACAATCAAACCATTGTAGTCAAACATTTTCATATCAAGCCATGAAGTCATTCGTTTATTACGGATGTCAAGTTTTCTTAGTCCATGTTATGGATTTGAATAAAGACACGTCAGATTTGAATAATATTCTTGTTGTTATTGATTTTTCCTGACGTATTTTCTGAAGAATTTCTTGGCTTACTCCCAAAGCCTGATATTAAATTTTGTATCGACTTTGAACCCTGTACAAAACTCATTTCTAAAATCTCATATCGAATGGCTCTATTGAACTTGAGGAGTTAAAAATTCAACTATAAATTTGGTACTGAGCCTTTATCTGGTGACTTCCTTTGTGGAATGCTGCAAAGCCGGACTCTCCGTAGGGACACCATATTAGTGCGATAGTAAAGCGATAGGTGTCATTGTAACGTGTTATCGAAGGTTGGGATATGAGTCACGATTGAGAACAACCTAAGTCGGTAATCGAAATCGTAGCTTTCTAGGCTTAGTTGGTTATTATCGGAGATTAGTTGAAGGATATTCTCGAATCGCTATTCCATTAACGCGGTGACTTCGTAGAGATACAAAATTCGAATGGAGCAAGGAATGTGGGAAGAGCTTGAAGAACTCGAGAGGAGACTCATTTCAACACATGTTACGACCATGCCATCTGGAAAAAGCGAGCGTGGTAGGCGGCGTGTTGAGTAGAAGATGCGTATCTGAAGTCTGAGTACGATATTGTCAAAGACTCATTTAATATAATTTACAAATAATAGAGATGGAGATGAAAACTCTAGGTACCCACGTGATGATATCTGAGTATAATCGACTTTAATCGATAAAGTTAAAAATTTGTTGAAGCTACACACCGGGGTGATGAATTTGAAGAAGGAGGTGCGAAGTTGTTATTTCAAAAGCGAGAATCGGTGAGGTGAGAAAGCTCAAACCTTGATTTATTAATCCATTTAAAATTCTCGATCGAATAGGAGCGTGTGGCTATAGACTCGTTTTATCGCCAAGTATGCGGCGTGTTCATAACGTTTTTCACGTATCGATGTTACGTAAATATGTGGACGACCGAACCACGTCATTGAGTTAGAACCGAACGAGATATAGCAGAAGACTTAACGTCGAGGAGAAACTGTCAAGATCTTGGATAGGAAAGAACATGTCCTATGTCTGAGGTTATACCACAAGTTAAAGTTTTGTGGAGAAACCATGCTATTGAGGAAATGACACAGGAGTTGGAAAGCGGAAATGAAAGCGAGGTATTCTCATCTTTTGAAACACCAGTGCGTATGTCAATTTTGAGGACGAAATTTCATAAGGAGGGAGGTTGTAAGACCCCAAATTATTAATAAATGAAATTTATTTTCCTCTATTTATTATTTTGAAATAGTAAGGGTTGATTTGATTAATGTGGATAGTTATGGGTAAAATCATAAAATATTTTAAATAAGCAAGTGGTTATAAAATATTCATTATTGTCGGGGAATATTAGTTTGGTGGTGGAATATTAAATCTTTGTCGGGAATATTAAATGCGACGGCGCCTGATCTTTTGTGGGCCCCATAACGGAAGCGATTGGATGAAGAAAAGCGACAAATATAAGTTGTTTATAAATAACGGCGTAGTTATTCTGAGATTATCTTTGTTGGAATACCGGTGGTTAAAACACACTAATACTGCGTTGTTGAGCGGTAGCACAGTATTGCACCAATTATTGATTCTTACGTGAAGAAGCACTTTACTCAATAATTATTCTGATAAATTTACTTTTTCGGTATTTTATTTTATTGATTCAATAATTCTTTGCGTTGATATTTTATATTCTTTGTTGTTTGATAAATTGTCATTACATAGTTATTTTCCATTATCGAAGCAATAATTCATATTATCTGAATAATATTATTAGATAACATTATTGGCAATGTCTAGAAAGTTACATCTAAGGAGAGGTTTGGTCACTAAATTGCGCGCCGATGAGGAGAGATCCTTATTGGAAAGCCCCTCTTTCTGAGGAGCGGCACGGTTGCGATCTTGTGATTCTGTAATATTATTTGTGAATAATTAATTATTGATTTATATGATGAGGAAAATATTGATTTTATGTGGATATAGATGGAAAAATTTTTAAAATGACAATTGTTGAAAATTAATATTTTATCTTTTTTCGATAAAATAATTCATTTAAATATATTATTTTAATAATATATTAATGGTGATATTTTTATAATGAATGTGGGATATATGAGTATATGAGGAGGAAGAGTATTTTTGTGGCATTAAATGTTTAACACATATTTTGTGTGTTGGTGGACCCATTTCTTGGTAGAAATTTGATTATAGCTTATAAAATCGGTAGTTTGTGGATTTCGGTCAATTTACATTTGGAATTTGGAAAAACTTTCTTACGTAAAGTTGTAGAAATTGAATTTCCTATAAAAACTCATGAGATTCGAATTTTCGATAAAAGGCTATTTATTATGAATTATTGAAGTTTGAGTTCGAAATAATTGATTTTTGGGAGTTTTAATTAATTATTTTGAGAAAAAACGTTTTTTGGTGAGTTTGTGAACCTCATTTAACATGTGCTATGGATGAAATCAGATTTCAAAGGTGGGCTAAGGAATTTTGTTTATAAATAATATTATTATATTCAATTTTACTACTTTGGTGTTACTAAGCATTTTCTATAAATAGGGTGCTTGGGTTAGAATTGAAAATCACACGAAAGCTGAAGTTTTCTCTCTCTCTATTATCGGCGTATTCTTGTGAGTATTTTGAGTATACTTTGAGTATTGCTATCTGGTGCAAGTTCAAGTCATAGCCTTTATCCAGGTGTTTCATTAGAAATCTTGTCTTTCGAGGTAAGGGATGTTATTTTCTTCTCAAATGATATTATTTCTTCATATCATTATCTTTGAAATATTGGTTGGAACTTTTATCAAATTTGGAACTTTTTCATGTCGGGTTACTATTCATGAGTTACTATTCACGAGTTACTATTCATGAGTTCTTATTCACGAGTTACTATTCACGAGTTACTATTCACGAGTATTCTATTACTATTCATGAAGCGTGAAGATGTTTTTTTGTGAAATTTCTATCTTTTGGTGTCGAGTTACTATTCACGTATCTGGCCTTATTCACGTATATCTGACACTATTCACGAATCTGACACTATTTCATTAGAAAAATAAAATTTTTCTTTTAAATCCAAAATATCTATTACGGATACTAGCTTTGATTGTATCCATGTTTTGATCATTCTTGAATTTTACACCCTATGATTATTTTTGAGGTATTTTTGGGCGTGGATAAAATAAAATACGAATCCTTAATCCTTAATCCTTGTCATTTTGTTTCACTTGGATTCGTTTTTTTAAAAATATTTTCATCATCTTGATCTTAAATGATGATATTATGGAATATCTTTGGCTTTTGTAGTGCAAAGATGAATGATTTCTTGATGAATATCTTTGGCCCGTAGTGCAAGATGAGCAAAGATGAACATGGCCATTGTGTTTAGATGAACATGACCAGATGATGATGAATATTTTGGCTTTGTGGTGCAAAGATGAATATTTGATTCGAGATATATATTGATTGATGTTACGAGGGATAAAATATCGACGATGAACTTTTAAATTCATATATAGAAGATAGTAGTTTGCATTCTCTACTTAACTCTTCTAATGAATTATTATTTCATTGCAGAATGTTGATTTAAAATTTGTTGTCTATTGTATTACATTAGATTTTTCCTGTTGGAGACTAACGATAATTTGTTGTATATTATCTTAGTCATAATATTCTTCTTGGGCTAGTTGAGCTCACCCTTTTCCTTTTTGTTCCATTTTTCTTCTCGGGAGGCGAGAATGTAGCGAGTACTAGTCGGGGTATGGAATGAAGGTTCTAGAGAGAGTTGTTTAGTAGTCCTCACCATTTTGTAAAATAATGTATCAATAATTATGATGAGGATTTATTTGCGTGTGGATATTATCTAGATGGCAATATCTCGTATTTAAACTCACAGATTTATATGTTGTAATAATAAAGTTGTAGTTATTTACGTACCATGTATTTGGCGACTCGAAATGGGTTGGATGGAATGGACCTATTTTGGGGCGTCACGGGTTAATATCGAGCTTAGGGATATGATCTCTGGCGGAGATCGGGGAATAGAACTAGGAGGGAGGCGAGTAAATCCTTTGCTAGTGTGTCCTACCTAAGCTTATTTGTTAGTTGGTCGTAATATAGGGATATTATGTGATATATTGATTTCCTTAATTAACCTTTGTTTTATGATAGTTTTTAAGAATGGTTTGCGAGAAGCGTTAACAATGGAGTGAATGAGATCGTGGAGACACCTCTAATCGCCACCCGGATAATGTGATGTCGGTGAAAGAGGAATTAGAGATATCCATGTGGTGAGTGAAGAATTGATAGTTGCACCCGAGATAGTCGCAGAGGTAATAGCTGAGACTGAGGAAGAAGAGGAAGAAGAGGTACCTGAAGAGAGTTTATTAGAGGTATTTTATGATCAAAATGTAGAATTGCAAAATCATATTCATGAGTTAGAAGAAGCGAAATTTGAAGAATTGCGAGGCGATCGTGGAGCAAAAGGATGCAACGATTCAAGCTTGTGTTACCCGATATGTGATGCTTGAGCGAAGCACTCTTTGGCGAGTATAAGATGATAAAAATTTGGAATCGAAATGAAAGAAGAAATAAGCGAGCAGTGAGAATGAGTGATGCATGGGTAAAAAGCCATACGAACGTTGATATATTATGGAAAGAGATGTCGAATCTAAAAAGAAAGATTTAACGATGACGGAAGACGTCGTCGGCGACATCGGCACCATCAACAAATTCTAGGGAAGAGACGATCGCCGATTAGATCTACTGAGATCACGAGAGGAGGGACATATAAAAGGTCAAAGCTGTTCAAATCCTTCCAAGGTATGTTTTAGTTGTGGAAAAGATGGTCACATAGCTCGATTTTGTCCTATAAGCGAAATCAAGTCCGGTTGGGACGTTGGCACGAGAGCGGATCTGAAAAAAGTCAAAGTCAGCGATTCTTGGAAGAAGCGTTTGTCGTGACCGGTTCAAAATCGAGAGGAACCCGACGAAGTTAGCACGGGTTAGTTAATTATAAATTCTTGCGAAGTTTATACCTTAATGATCTGGTTCTACCCATTCTTTTATCTCTCTTGCTTGCGCTCAACGTTTGAACTTGACTACGGAGAAATTAGACTTTGACTATCTATGGAGACTCCATTAGGAGAAACTTTCATTTCATCCACTTTGTTTAGAAATCTTGCTTGATTCAGTTGGCACTATCACATTACACATTGACCTTATTCCTATAAAGATATTTGGTTTTGATGTGATTTTAAGGTTAACTACTCATCATGCCAAAATTGATTACTTTAAATAAGGTTGTTAGTTTTCATATTCCTAAGCAACTTTGTTATTGAATTCAAGCAATCAAACCATTGTAGTCAAACATTTTCATATCAAGCCATGAAGTCATTCGTTTATTACGGATGTCAAGTTTTCTTAGTCCATGTTATGGATTTGAATAAAGACACGTCGATTTGAATAATATTCTTGTTGTTATTGATTTTTCTGGCGTATTTTTTCTGAAGAATTTCTTGGCTTACTCCCAAAGCACGATATTAAATTTTGTATCGACTTTGAACCCAGGTACAAAACTCATTTCTAAAATCTCATATCGAATGGCTCTATTGAACTTGAGAGTTAAAATTCAACTATAAATTTGGTACTGAGCCTTTATCTGGTGACTTCCTTTGTGGAATGCACGAAGCCGGACTCTCCGTAGGGGACACCATATTAGATGCGATAGTAAAGCGATAGGTGTCATTGTAACGTGCTATCCAGGTTGGGATATGAGTCACGATTGAGAACAACCTAAGTCGGTAATCGAAATCGTAGCTTTCTAGGCTTAGTTGGTTATTATCGGAGATTCGTTGAAGGATATTCTCGAATCGCTATTCCATTAACGCAAATGACTCATAGAGATACAAAATTCGAATGGAGCGAGGAATGTGGGAAGAGCTTGAAGAACTCGAGAGGAGACTCATTTCAACACATGTTACGACCATGCCATCCTGAAAAAGCGAGCGTGGTAGGTGGCGTGTTGAGTAGAAGATCGTATACAAAGTCTGAAGTACGATATTGTCAAAGACTCATTTCAGTATAATTTACAAATAATAGAGATGGATATGAAAACTCTAAGTACCCACGTGATGATATCTGAGTATAATCAACTTTAATCGATAAAGTTAAAAGCTATTCAAGCTACACAGGTGATGAATTTGAAGAAGGAGGTGCGAAGTTGTTATTTCAAAGCGAGAATCGGTGAGGTGAGGAAAGCTCAAACCTTGATTTATTAATCCATTTAAAATTCTCGATCGAATAGGAATCGTGGCCTATAGACTCGTTTTACCGCCAAGTATGACGTGTTCATAACGTTTTTTCGATATCGATGTTACGTAAATATGTGGACGACCGAACCACGTCATTGAGTTAGAACCGAGACGAGATAGCCAGAAGACTTAACGTCTGAGGAGAAACTGTCAAGATCTTGGATAGGAAAGAACATGTCCTATGTCTGGGAGGTTATACCACAAATTAAAGTTTTGTGGAGAAACCATGCTATTGAGCAAATGACACGGGAGTTGGAAACGGAAATGAAAGCGAGGTATTCTCATCTTTTGAAACACGAAGTGCGTATGTCAATTTCGAGGACGAAATTTCATAAGGAGGGAGGTTGTAAGACCCCAAATTATTAATAAATGAAATTTATTTTCCTCTATTTATTATTTTGAAATAGTAAGGGTTGATTTGATTAATGTGGATAGTTATGGGTAAAATCATAAATATTTGAATAAGCAAGTGGTTATAAAATATTCATTATTATTAGGGAATATTCGTTTGGTCGTGGAATATTAAATGCTTGTCGGGAATATTAAATGCGGCGACCAGCGCGATCTTCTGTGGGCCCCATAACGGAAGCGATTGGATGAAGAAAGCAGACAAATATAAGTTGTTTATAAATAACAGGCGTAGTTATTCTGAGTTAATACTTTTTGGAATACCCGTGGTTAAAAACACACTAATCGGCGTTGTTGAGCGGTAGCACACAGTATTGCACCAATTATTGATTCTTACGTGAAGGCACTACTCAATAATTGTTACGATAATTACTATTCGATATTTTATTTTATTAATTCAATAATTGTTTGCGTTGATATTTTATATTCTTTGTTGTTTCATAAATTGTCATTACATAGTATTTTCCATTATCGAAGCAATAATTCATATTATCTGAATAATATTATTGGATAACATTATTAGCAATGTCAAGAAAGTTACTGTCTAAGGAGAGGTTTGGTCACCTAATTGCGCATCGATGAGAGAGATCCTTATTGAAAGCCCCTCTTTCTGAGGAGCTACTGGTTGCGATCTTGTGATTCTGTAATATTATTTGTGAATAATTAATTATTGATTTATATGATGAGGAAAATATTGATTTTATGTGGATATAGATGGAGAAAATTTTAAAATGACAATTGTTGAAAATTAAAATTTTATCATTTTTTGATAAAATAATTCATTTAAATATATTATTTTAATAATATATTAACGGTGATATTTTTATAATGAATGTGAGATATATGAGTATATGAGGAGGAAGAGTATTTTTGTGGCATTAAATGTTTAACACATATTTTGTGTGTTGGTGGACCCATTTCTTGACCGAAAATTGATTATAGACTGTAAAATTAACCGTTTATGGATTTCGGTCAATTTCTGTTTGGAATTTGGAAAAACTTTCTTCTGCAAAGTTGTAGAGAATTGAAATTCCTATAAAAATTTGCGAGATTCGAATTTTCTGATAAAAGGGCTATTTATTATGAATTATTGAAGTTTTGGAGTTCCGAAATAATTGATTTTTGGGAGTTTTAATTAATTATTTTGAGAAAAACATTTTTGGTGAGTTTGTGAACCTCATTTAACATGTGCTATGGATGAAATCAGATTTCAAAGGTGGGCTAAGGAATTTTGTTTATAAATAATATTATTATATTCAATTTTACGCTTTGGTGTTCTAAAGCATTTTCCTATAAATAGGGTGCTTAGGTTAGAATTGAAAATCACACCGTAAAGCTGAAGTTTTCTCTCTATATTATCGGCGTATTCTTGTGAGTATTTTGAGTATACTTTGAGTATTGCTATACGGTGCAAGTTCAAGTCATAGCCTATATCCTGTTGTTTCAACTAAAGTCTTGTCTTTCGAGGTAAGGGATGTTATTTTCTTCTCAAATGATATTATTTCTTCAATATCATTATCTTTGAAATATTGGTTGGAACTTTTTATCAAATTTGGAACTTTTTCATGTCGGGGTTACTATTCATGAGTTACTATTCATGAGTTACTTATTCACAAGTTACTATTCACGAGAGTATTCTATTCTTATTCGAAGCGTGAAGATGTTTTTTATGGAATTTCTATCTTTTGGTGTCGGATTTACTATTCACGTATACTGTTACTATTCACGTATCTGACACTATTCACGAATCACGACACTATTCACCAAAAATGAAATTTTTTCTTTTAAATCTAAAATATCTATTACGGATACTAGCTTTGATTGTATCCATGTTTTGATCATTCTTGAATTTACACCCCTATGATTATTTTTGAGGTATTTTTGACGTGGATAAAACAAAATACGAATCCTTAATCCTTAATCCTTGTCATTTTGTTTCACTTTGGATTCGCTTTTTAAAAATATTTTTCATCATCTTGATCTTAAATGATGATATTATGGAATATCTTTGGCTGTAGTAGTGAAGATGAATGATTTCTGAAGAATATCTTTGGCCGTAGAGTGCAAAGATGAACATGTGTTTAGATGAACATGACCAACTAATGAATATCTTTGGCACATAGTGCAAAGATGAATATTTGATTCGAGATATATATTGATTGATGTTACGAGGGATAAAATATCGACGATGAACTTTTAAATTCATATATAGAAGATAGTAGTTTGCATTCTCTACTTAACACTTCTAATGAATTATTGTTTCAACTAACAGCGATTGTTGATTTAAAACTGGTTGTCTATTGTATTCTATTAGATTTTTCCCTGTTGGAGACTAACGATAATTTGTTGTATATTATCTTAGTCATAATATTCTTTACTGGGCTAGTTGAGCTCACCCTTTTCCTTTTTGTTCCATTTTTCTTCTCAGGAGGCGAGAATGTAGCGAGTACTAGTCGGGGTATGGAATGAAGGTTCTAGAGAGAGTTGTTTAGTAGTCCTCACCATTTTTGTAAAATAATGTATCAATAATTGTGATGGGGATTTATTTGCATGTGGATATTGTCTAGATGGCAATATCTGTATTTAAACTCACAGTTTATATGTTGTAATAATAAAGTTGTAGTTATTTCTGTACCATGTATTTGGCGACTCAGAATGGGTTGGATGGAATGGACCTATTTTGGGGCGTCACACCGCATGGTAAAAATACAAATGAATACTGGCGTGGTTGCATAGTAGCACACTTGGTATTGATTATTGATGCTTACGTGAGAAGTCACTCGGCTATGCTCAATTATTGCTACAAATAATTCTTTGCGATCATATCTCTTATATTATTGATTCAATTATTGTCACAAGATCATCCGTATAATATGTTATAGTATTAAATCAATAATTGAGACGACAAGTTATAAATGATTAATAATTGTTGAAAGATTAAATATGTGTTGATTAAAATAAAATGATTTGTGGTAATATTTATTCAATCCTTGATGTATATAAAGAGTCTCACATTATGAGAGCGTTTGTGGTAAGTTTGATTATTTTATGGGGGCCCATATGTCATCATCAAAGAGTCTCTTCACAATCAGAATTACCTTCATCAATAGTAATTACCTTTGTGAATAGTAATTACCTTCGTCAATAGTAATTACCTTTACCGGACATCGAACCACTTGTCGTTTCACATTACAAAAGGTCCGAACCACTTGTCGTTTCACATTACAGCATCAAACCACTTTTCTTTTCACATCACCGACCGTCAAGCCACTTGCCTTTTCACATGGCAAAGCTAAGCTAGAAATCTTCTATAAATAGAGGCCTAGTGCTTCATTATTTTAATGAATTCATTCAAGCTATAGAGAGAGAAAGTATAGAGAGAATAAGAGAGAAAGAAGAAGAGTATTTTGTTACTACACTCTTGTAGTATTCAATCTCCTATCAAAAGTAAGGGGTGTTATTCTTTCTTATTCATGAAGAGAACTGTTGTTATTCCATTGCTTTATTCTTACTGGAATAACTCAGTATACGCCAGTTTACCCTATACTTGGTGACATTCTTCTATTATTACATTGGAACATCCTATCTGTGTGTTTTACACCGACTGGTTCCGCCTTTTATTATTATTCTATTGGAACATCCTGTCTGTGTGTTTTACATCGGACCTGGTTCCGTCTTTTTATTATTATTCATTTGGAACATCCTATCTGTGTGTTTTACGCCTGACTGGTTCCATTCTTTATTATTCTCATTAGAATATCCCATCATATGCGTTTCTGTGGGACTTTCGGTTCCGTTATTTATTATTCTTGTTGAATAACTCGCCTGCACGGTCTATCGCATGCATGGTGATTTCTTTTGTTATTCCATTCTTTATTATACCCACTTTGTTAAAACTTTGACTTCTATACTCTATGAAATTAGTTGAATATCCTTGATATTTGCGCTTCATCCAGTATCCTTTCATGGAAATATTCTTCTCGAAGATTCTTGAATTTTACTCTACAAAGCAAGATGTCATGTTGATGATTTGGATGTTATTGGTTCTAGATAAATTAATTCTTGAACTTGTTTGATTGAATATCATTGTCATCATCCTCATGTTTATATTATGTTGAAAGTCATCTCAGGGCTTTTTGTAGTGCATAGATGGACTTGGTATGATTATGACCGAGACTATTCGATTGTAATCATGAATCGTAATGTTACAAATGATGTGGTAAAAATCCTCGGTGGCCCGTAGTGCATTGATGGACAGCTTGTTGGCATGATCATGACCATTAATGAATACACAAATATTCTTGGTCAGTAGTGCATGAATAATTGTGGTCGTGATACTAAAGAATATCCTCGGCAGTAGTGCGGGGGTGATTCGACGATGTGGAATATTTATTAAAAGTTTGAGTCTCAAATATATAACAAAGATGATGAAAAACCTTTTAAATCATAAAAGATAGTAGATTTTATTTTCTACTTGACTCTTTTAATGGATTCTTTGGTTCACCGTAGTTAAACTTGATGTTCATTATATTTTATCAGTTTAACACTGTTATAGGCTAATGAAAATTTATTCTGCATTATCTTAGTCATAATATTTCTTACTATGCTAGTTGAGCTCACCCTTTCTTTCACTGTTCTCTTTAGGAAATGAGAATATAGCTGGGACGAGTCGGGGAACGGAGTAATGGTCCAGAGGATAGCATTAGTAGTCCTCACTATTCTGTGAAATAGTGTGATAATAATTGTAATGAGGACTCCTTTTGAGTTTGTATGATCTCTAGTAGGCAATATTTGTATTCAAACTCATAGTTTATGTCGTATTGTACACGACAGTTATATTAGTAAGTTGTATTTAAATTCTATACCATGTATCTGACTACCCAAGATGGGTGATGTATACCTAATTTTGGGGGCGTCACAATTACATTCGATATTCCAGTTAGAAGTACTATTCTTTTGAGGTAAGTGATGTTATTTTCTTCATAATGATGTTATTCTTTCAATATCATTATAGCGAAATATTGGTATGGATTTTATTATGGAATTTCTACCTTTTTCATATCGGGGTTACTATTCACGTATACGGCACAATTCACGTATACGACACTATTCACGAATACAACACTACTCACAAAAAAAATGAAATTTTCTTTTCTTTGTCCAAGTTGTCTATTATGGTTACTATATTTGATTGTATCCATGTTTTGATCTTCATTCTTGAATTTTGCTCCATAATTGATTATTATAAGGTATTTTTGAACATGGATAAACTAAATTATGAATCCTTAATCTTTGATCTTTTATCTCACTAGATTCATTTTCTTTAAGATATTTTTCATCATCCTCAGTCCTAAATGATGATATTAACGAATATCTTTGGCCTGTAGTACAAAGATGAATGATTAACTGATGAATATCTTTGGCCCGTAGTGCAAAGATGAACATGTGTTGAGACGAACATAACCAACTGGTGATACAAATAAATATCTTTGGCCTGTAGTGAAAATATGAATATTTGATTCAAGATGTATATTGATTGATGTTACAGGGATAAAATATTGATGATGGACTTTTAAATCTTAGAAGATAGTAGAATTCATTCTATACTTGACTCTTCTAATGGATTGATGTTTTCGCTGCAGTTGTTGATCTAAAACTTGTTATTTATTATATTCTATCAGATTTTTAACTGTTGAAGACTAATGATAATTTGTTGTATATTATCTTAGTCAGAATATTCTTTACTGGGCTAGTTGAGCTCACCCTTTTCCTTTTTGTTCCATTTTTCTTCTTAGGAGGTGAGAACATAGCAGGAACTAGCCGGGGTATGGAGTGATGGTTTAGGATAGTTGTTTTAGTAGTCCTCATTATTTTGTAAAATAGTGTATCAATAATTGTAATGAGAACTTCTTTTGAGTTTGTATACTGTCTATTAGACAGTATTTGTATTTAAACTCATAGTATATGTGTTGTCGTATTTTGCAGGACAATTGTATTAATGAAGTTGTATTTGTTTCTGTACCATGTATTTGGCGACTCAGAATGGGTGATGTATACCTATTTTGGGGGCATCACAGTTGGTATCAGAGCTTAGGGATATGATCTCTGGCGGAGATCGGGGAATAGAACTAGGAGGGGAGAGACGAGTAATCCTTCGCTAGTGTGTCATACCTAAGCTTATTTGGTTGGTCAGTCGGAGCATATGGTTAATATGTGATATTTTAATTTTTTAATTAAGCCTTGTCTTGTGGCAGTATTTGAAAATGGCAGCTGTAAATATTAACAATGGATTGAATGAGACCGTGGAGACACCTTTAATCACCACCCAGGGGAACGTGCAACATGAAGGCAATATTCCTCCTGTAAATAATACTACCGAACAAATGATGAACGGTAGGATGTTTAGAAGCTTTTTGCAGTTCATGCAAAATCAGACGAGAGAGACTCGTGTACAAAATACGGGTTGAAATGATAGCAATGCGCGGCTTGTTACAGCCAAGCAGTTCAAAGAGTTGGGACAACCAGAATTTGCGGGAAAACCGGATCCGATCAAGGCAAAAATGTGGGTTAAACAAATTACCAAGATATTTGATGTCTTGGGATGCATGGAGGAACAGAAGGTTCCATTCGCCACCTTTATGTTCCGTGGTGAGGCAGATTACTGGTGGGAATCTGTGAAGCGTACCCAGCTTACCGCACTCAACATGTCTTGGGAAACGTTTCAGTAACTGTTCAATGACAAGTACTTTCCTGAAAGTATTCGTCATATGAAGGAGGTAGAGTTTATCAGACTGAAACAAAACAACATAACGGTGTCCCAGTACGAGGTAAAGTTCGCAGAGTTATCCAGGTTTGTACCTCATTTGGTATAGAATGAGGAACGAATGACGAGGATGTTTCTAAGAGGTCTAAAACTCGAGATTCGGCAATATCTTATCTCTCATAAATTTTCTTTATATTCAGATGTTGTAAATATGGCTCAATTATTAGAGCAAGATAATGAGTATGTTCAACTGAGGGACCACAACTAGGGTCATACCGGTGGCAGCAGTCATCGGAGCAATGAAAACCAGCGGGGAGGAAAAGATTTGGACAAAAGTAGTACCCACTCTGGTGGTAATCGTGGCCATGATGGTAGAAGAAGTGAGTCGAGGGGAGATTTCTAAAAGAGAAGGTACAATAATGATAACGTGAAGACGTCAGCACAAACATCAAATGTTTCTAGGGGAGGAGAACGATCATCGGTCGTTTGTTATAAATGCGGGAAAGAGGGACACATCATCCCAAACTGCCCACAACTATCCAAGGTGTGTTATAACTGTGGAAAGGAAGGTCATATATCTGGAGATTGTCCTGTAGCGAAACCAAGTTCATCGGGGATGGTGACTTCAAAGGCTGTCCCGAAAAAGTCAAAGTCGGTGGTTCCTGGAAGGGCATTTGTTGTGACTGCCCAAAATGCGAGTAACCCAAACGAGGTGATCGCGGGTAAGCTAATCATAAACTCTTGCGAAGTTTATACCTTATTAGATACCGGTTTTACCCATTCTTTTATCTCTCATGCTTGTGCTCAACGTTTGAACTTGACTCCAGAGAAATTGGACTTTGACTTATCCGTTGAGACTCCGTTAGGAGAAACTTTCATTACATCTACTGTTTATAAATCTTATTTGATCCAAGTTGGTACAATCACATTACCTGCCGATCTTATTTCATTGAAAATACTTGTATTTGATGTGATTTTAGGGATAGATTGGTTAACCACGCATCATGCTAAAATTGATTATTTTCGTAAGTTTGTTAGTTTTCATATTCCTAACCAACCTGTTATGCGAACTCAAGCAACCAAACCACTAAAGTCAATCACTGTCATATCAAGCCATAAAGTTATTCGTTTATTGAAAAATGAATGTTAAGCTTTCTTAGCCCATGTCACAGACTTGAACAAAAACACGTCAGATTTGAATAATATTTTTGTTGTTAGTGAATTTCCTGACTTATTTCCTAAAGAACTTCCCGGTCTACCCCTAGAACGTGAAGTTAAATTCTTTATTGACCTTGAACCTGGTACAAATCTCATTTCTAAAACCCCATATCGAATGGCTCCTATTAAACTCAGGAGTTGTTGGACATCGGTTTCATTCGCCCTAGTATATCTCCTTGGGGTGCTCATGTGTTATTCGTAAAGAAGAAAGACGAGAGTATGCAACTTTGTATTGACTACCGGGAATTAAACTATGTCACCATCAAGAATAGGTATCCGCTACCTTGCATTGATGACCTGTTTGACCAGTTGCAAGGAGCACAATTCTTTTCAAAGATTGATCTTCGTTTTGGATATCATCAGCTGAAGATTAAAACTGAGGATAATCCGAAAACTAATTTCAGAACTCGGTACGGGCATTATGAATTCTTAGTCATGTCTTTTATATTGACTAATACTCCTGCTGCTTTCATGGATATGATGAACCGTGTGTTCAAAGAATATTTGGAACAATTCGTTGTTGTCTTTATTGATGACATCCTCATCTATTCCAAAAACCGTGAAGATCATGAGGAAGTAGCATTCCTTGGGCAATATATTCCAAAAATCGGGAATTAGCTGGTACTTCAAAGGCTTCGTGATAATAAGATATATGCCAAGCTGAAGAAATGCGAGTTCTGGCTTGAGGAAGTAGCATTCCTTGGGCACGTGGTATCAAAATATGGAGTATCTATCGACCCGACGAAAATTGAAGCAATACAAAGTTGGGAGCAACCGAAGTCGGTGACCAAAGTACGTAGCTTTATAGGCTTAGTTGGTTATTATCAAAGATTCGTGGAAGGATTTTCTAGAATCGCTACTCCGTTAACTCAGCTGACTCGAAAAGATACAAAATTCGTATGGAGCGAGGGATGCGAGAAGAGTTTCTAAGAGCTCAATAGGTGACTCATTTCGGCACATGTTCTGACAATACCATCTGGTTCAGATGGATTTGTTATCTACAGCGATGCTTCAGGCAAAGAGTTAGGATGTGTTCTCATGCAACATGGGAAAGTCATAGCCTATGCCTCGCGACAACTCAAAGAATATGAGAGGAATTATCCTACTCATGATCTGGAGTTGACAGCAGACATTTTCGAGTTGAAGATCTGGAGACACTACCTGTATTTGGAGAAAGTGGAGATGTATACAGATCATAAAAGCCTCAAATATTTCTTCACCCAAAAGGAACTCAACATGCGGCAACGACGTTGGCTCGAGTTGTTGAAAGATTACGACCATACCATCCAATACCATCTTGGAAAAGCAAGCGTGGTAGCTAACACATTGAGTAAAAGATCATATGCGGGTACGAGTGCAATGTTGTTAACACAAAGGCCCATTTTGTATGACTTGCAAAGGATGGAGACAGAGGTAAAGGCTCCAAGTACCCACGTGATGATATCAAATATACAAGTAGAACCGACTTTAATCGATAAAGTTAAAGCTGCTCAAGCTACGGACCTGGAGTTGATGCGTATGAAGAAGAAAGTGCAAGAAAGTGTTATTCCAGAAGAAAAAATCGATGAAGAAGGAATACTTTGAGTCAACTCCAGACTTTGTGTTCCTAACGATTCTAACTTGAAACATAGAATCATGATGGAGGCACACAACACACCGTTTGCAATCCATCCTAGTAGTACCAAAATGTATCATGATCTTTGACATACATTTTGGTGGAACAATATGAATAGAGAGTTCGCGGAGTTTATCTCGAGGTGTTTAACTTGTCAACGTGTAAAGGCGGAGCATCAAGTGGCAAAGGGTCCATTGCAACCACTTGAGATTCTGAAATGGAAGTGGGAACACATTACTATGAATTTCGTTACGGGTCTTCCCAAGGTTTCTTAAGGCATATATGCGATTTGGGTTATTGTTGATAGATTAACCAAGTCTGCTCATTTATTGCCTATACAGGAGACTTATTCCCTTGAACGTCTTGCTCGTATGTACGTGAATGAGATTGTGAGATTGCATGCCATGCCAGTATCCATAGTTTCGGATCGTGACCCAAGATTCACTTCATAATTTTGGGTTAGCTTGCAGAAAGCTATGGGCACGGATTTATGATTTAGTTTGGCATACCATCCTTAAATAGACGGGCAATCAGAAAGGACTATTCAAACTCTTGAAGATCTATTAACACTGTAACGCCCCCAAATTTAGGTACTTTAAACCCGAACTCGGTGCTTTACGATACCATTTCTATGAGCGAAATAATACTAATAATAATAACAATAATATAAATATCAAACTTAATTTATATTTATCAGAGTCTAGCTAATCCCAAGTACGCAACCTTTACTACAATTCTTTACATGATAGTTATTACATATCATTGCCTTAATACATTCTAATTATTACAAAAGATACCATTAAACATGTTCTGTTTTCTTTCCTTTTCACTTGTTCTTGGCCGAACCTTCTAGCTATTCACACTTAGCTGAAAACATTTAAATTAAGCAAGGATGAACATTTGAGTGCCTAGCAAGTAATAACAATTATAAATATAATTAGCTGAAAGAATTAAATATTTTCTTTATACATCACTTCTACAACGATTCAATAGTTGTGAAGTAAACTAAACCGATAATAATATCATAACAACTCTATATCACATTTTTTGAAACTACATATTGACTATAAATAGGGTTAAGGTGACATATTATGAACATTATTTTAAATTTTCGATAAGGTTTAGCAGAACTTCATTTATAAACCGTCATAACTTACGGGCGCGAGGGTGTACATCCCATGGGCCCTGTATTGATCAATACTGCATGCAAGAATGATGTTATCGTTCACTCCGTTTGCCTTGGGCGCATAAAAGTTTTCCCTTGATCGGGATGTTCATACTTAGTCTAGAATCTGAACCAAAACAATTTGATTGGATACAAACAGGTTTTATCATATTCAACGATATTTCTAAATATGTGTCTAGCTGGTCAAATAGCTTAGAGGTATATATATATATATATATATATATATATATATATATATATATATATATATATATATATATATATATCACATGTGTTTAATACAATGATTATCCAAGTGAGGACACTTGTATAATCATATTTCAAAATTAACGAATAAAATATATATATGAGTTATATAATATAATATCATATTGATAAACAATGATCGGATATAATATATACGATAATAGGGTTAATAATCTAGTACAATAATAATATAAATCTGAAACTTTCTTACTCATGTCCATTGCATAAAGGAAATGCAAAGGTAGGATACTTGTCTGGTCTGCTGTTTACAATACACAACTTAATTTTATCTGTTATACCGAAACCTATCATCATTAAGATCATTCTATCGATTAGAATAATATATCATACCACATAATACTGCTAATTACAGTCAGCACATAACCTAATCACATTGTCACACATATTCAACAGTCATTGAATCACAAATTAATACAATCAAAATATCTAAGTCTAGATCAATTTCTAAAATATGTCGGTGTACCAACGACTTTATCGGGTAATTATCGAGTCTAAGACTCTATCTTGTAGTTCAATATCTATAAGTATAAGTCATATTATTTTTAAATGACTTATAATAATTTTTAAACATTTATTATAATTTATCATGATTTTTCAAACACTGAAATCATTATTAAATGATTTAAATATTAAATAATTCTATTATTATTAATATTTAATTAATATTAAACTATTAATGAAACCATTGTCAAAATATTAAAGTTAATTATAATAACTTAAAATACTTTTAAAGTATTAATATTACCCTTAAATAATTTTTAAAAGAATTAAAATCATTTTTAAATAATTACCATTAATATTAAAATATTAATGCATTATCTCATCAAAATATAAAAAGTCATTAATTACAACTTAAAATATTTTTAATTCATTTATATCCTTTTTAAATGATTTTAAATAAATAAAATCATTTTTAAATAATTTATTTAATATAATTATTAAATAAACTTAATATCATTAATATTAAATTATTAATGAACTTATCCTTTAAATATTAAAAGTTATATTTTATAACTTTAAAATATCTTTAAACACTTTATTTTATTTAAAATGATTTTCCTAATATTAAAATTATTTTTAAACTAATTTATTTAATATAATTATTAAATAATTCTAATATAATTAATAGTAAATAATTAATGAAATTTACCTTTAAATATTGAAAGTTATATTTTATAACTTCAAATATTTTTAAACTATTTATTTTCATTTCAAATGATTTTTCTAATATTAAAATCATTTTAAAACTAATTTATTTAATATAAATATTAAATAAATATAATATCATTAATATTAAAATATTAATATTTTTAATGACAAAATAACAAAAGTTATATTTTATAACTTCAAATATTTTATAACCTTTAAATCATTTTTTATAATTTTTAAATCATTAATTCTATTTTTCATAATTTATTTAATGCATTTATTAAATAACTAAATTATCATTAATATTAATTAATTAATGAAATTAAGTCACAAAATATTAAAAGTCACTAAATATAACTTCAAATATTTTCTTATACTATAATATAATTTTAAATGATTTTTCAAGTATTAAAATTATTTTTAAATAATTTATTTAATATAATAATTAAATAAATTAAATACCTTTAATATTTCAAAAATATTAAATATTTATGAAATATACTTAAAATAATTAAAAACTAATTTTCAGACATTAAAATAATTTTTAATAATTTATTTTATATTTTTAATAATTTAAAACTAATTTTTTTCTATTTATTTAATAAAAATAATAATTTTATAAATAAAGTGTCGCTATAGGTGCTTTAGGCGACAAAACTGTCGCTGAATGTGTTCTTGAGGCTCAAGAACACTAACAGTCAGTGTTCAAGGCCTTGACTTTGACCATTCGTAGATCTTAGACCATTAGGTTTTTGGGCTTGATCTTGGTCAGATCTTGTAGTACTCGTACAAGACTACACGATCTAGCCATCAACAGGTTCACATCATAACACAAATGTAAGATATAATGATTCAAACTACTTGTCAGACACAATCTGTGTTTTTCTGGGTTACCCAGAAACCTAGATTGTTCGAGTGCATACATTGAGGCTTTATTATAATCATGTTCTGGTCATTGTAATAGTGTTATTAAGATTCAAACCGATAGTATACATGTTAAGGAACATTTATATACCATGATCATAGTCCAACAACATCACATGTTCAAGATTAATCACAGTCAAACCTTGTCAGAAAATAGCTCTTAAAGAAATCTGGGTTTTCCAGATTTGTAACGAAACATATGGTCCATACAAGTTTGACCTTGCATAACTTTGATCCCATAAAGCATATAGGTTATCTAAAGACTTGAATATGTAGTCTATATGTCATACTACAACATCCAATTAACAACATATGCAAAATATCAAACAACAGAAAGATCAAACGCTTAAAATACATTGTTAGAGGCTCTCTGGGTTTCTGGGCTGCCCAGAAACTCAGTTGGTCATGGTCGGTCAACGGCCTTTGACCATCAATAACTTTCAATCGGTTCATGATCGGACTTTGATTCTGGTAGTAGATGAAAAAGCTCATACCGGACTACAACTACAAACTTTCAAAACACAAAAATAATTAAAGATCACAGAGATATAAGGCCTGACATAGATCCAAGATTTTTTAAGACTCTTATTTTGAGTATCTAGATGTTATGGATCACCAATGTACCAACTCAGATCATAGATTAACACAACATATGACATGTTTAAACATAAAAACAACAAATCTATTATAGCATACAAGATCAAAATTTTGACTTAGGATTTTATACCTTTATGCATCAATTCTTGATTCTGACTACTGATTTGGTTAAGTGTGTTAGTGGGGCTTCAATATGGGACTGATCTACTACAGCATTTCGTGGGATTTGGGAGAGGGAGAGTTTGTTGAGTGTTTGGACATAAATGAGCAAGAATGTAGCTTTTCTCTCTCTTAAATCATATATAGATGTTTAGTGCAATGTATTGACTGATATATTGTTGCTTGTTTTCTGATTTTCTAGCAATTAATCACATGCAAAGTCAAGATTAGTTCAACTACTACACATATGGTAGGATTTGCAAGCAACATAATATAAAATGTGACAAAAGGGTAATCTTGTCAATTGGCTAGCAAATTTAATGGTAAGATGGTAACTTGGCAAACTCTTAGCGTTTAACCTTAAGGTTTTTGTACAAAATTGTAATGTGACGCCCCCAAAATAGGTATACATCACCCATCTTGAGTCGCCAGATACATGGTACAAAATTCAAATACAACTTAATAATACAAATCACGTGTGTAAATACGACAAAACATAAACTGTGAGTTTGAATACAAATATTGTCTACTAGATAGTATACAAACTCAAAAGGAGTCCTCATTACAATTATTATCACACTATTTCACAGAATAGTGAGGACTACTAATGCACCATCTAAGACCATCACTCTGTTCCCCGACTAGTCCCAGCTACGTTCTCATTTCCTGAAGAGAATAGTGAAAGAGAGGGTGAGCTCAACTAGCCCAGTAAGAAATATTATGACTAAGATAATGCAGAATAATTTATCGTTAGCCTTCAACAGTGTTAAACTGTTAAAATATAATAACTTTCCAGTTTAACTGCAGCGGAACAAACAATCCATTAGAAGAGTCAAGTAGTGAATAAAATCTACTATCTTCTATGATTTAAAAGGTTTTTCATCACTTTTTATCTCTGGGACTCAGCTTAATAAACAATCCACATCAACGAATCACCCCTGCACTACGGCCAAGGATATTCTTTAGTATCACGACCATGAATTATCCATGTACTGCGGCTTAAGATAATCATGTTTTCATCAACGGTCCTGATCATGCCACAAAACAATTCATCTTTGCACTACGGCCAAAGAGAATCCATAGCCATAATCATACCAAAAACTGTCCATTAATGCACTACGGGCCAATGAGGACTTTTTCCAAATCATTTGTAACATTACGGTCATGATTACACTGAATAATCCTTGGTCATAATCATACCAAGTACATCTATGCACTACAGGCCACAGATGACTTTCAAAAAAATATAAACATGAGGATGATGACAATTATATAAGAATTCAATAAAACAAGTTCAAGAATTAATTTATTTAGGAACCAATAAAGTCCAAATTGTCAACATGATACTTCTTTGTAGAGTAAAATTCAAGAATGCTCAGAAGAATATTTCCATGAAAAGATACTGGATGAAGTGCAAATATCAAGGATATTCCACTAATTTCATGGAGTATAGAAGTCAAAGTTTTAACCAATCGAGTATAATAAAGAATGGAATAACAAAAGAAATCACCATGCATGCGATAGATCGGTGAAGTTATTCCAATAGAATAATAAATAATTCGGAACCAGTCCCACGTAAAACGCATGCGATGCATGGGATATTCCAACGTAATAATAAAGAATGGAACCAGTCCCAGGCGAACGCATACAGCATGATATATTCGACGTAATAATAAATAATGAAACTAGGTCCCACAGAACGCGCGCATGATATATTCAAGCGAAATAATAACGAATCGGAATATTAGAAGAATTTCACCATGTATGCGGTATTAGCATAAACAAAGTTATTCCAACGAAATAATAAGAATGGAATAATGTAAGAATTTCACCAAGTATAGGGTAGCCCACAGTGTCTGAGTTATTCCAACAAAATAATAAATAATGGAATAATAGAAGTTCTCTTCATGAATACAAAAGAAATGATACCCCTTACGAGTACAACAAATAATATTCCCTACCTTAGAAAGAAGAGTACTGGATATAGAAGTAGTGAAGTAGCAGAACACTTTTCTTCTTTCTCTCTATAGTTTCTCTCTCTAGAGTTTCAGTGAATTCGTAAGAAATAATGAATGAATGAGCTTCTATTTATAGAAAAATGGACTGCATAGTAACTAACTCATGAATGGTCCAAATTGATTTACTTTAATCTGACGGTCCATATTTAAAGCAAAATATTTTAAATAAAATATAATATATTCTATTTATAATCTAATAAAACGAATAACTTTATAAAAGATTTTACTATACAAACACTATGCAGGCACTATGCAAACACTATGCATAATAAAATATAATATATTCTAATTATTATCTAATAAAACAAATAACCTTATAAAAGTATTCTGTTTTATATAAAAAGATTTTACTATGCAAAACACTATGCACACACTATGCATAATAGAATATAATATATTCTATTTATAGAATAACTTTATAAAAGTATTCTGTTTTATATAAAAATATTTTATGTATTATTACATTAATAATACCAATAAAATAAAACTGAGTGACTTATCACGTAAACATCAATAATCAATACCGTGTGCTACTATGCAACCACGCGTATTACTGTACTTTTACTACCGAGTAGTTCAACAGTATTAACGGTAAAACTTCCGCCGTTATTTTCATAAAATATTTTTGTCGTTTTCTCAATCAGATAATAACTTCGTTGTGGGGTCTACCAATGATTGTGCCGTTGCACGAATATTCCCTGATAAAACAAATATTCCCCGACCAATCGAATATAATATGACAACTTGCATACTTTGCAAAATTTATACATACTACCCACAACTATAACATTATATCAAATCCACACCATAATAAAAAAAAAATATTTCGAGAAAATTAAATCTTTATTCATAAAATCTGGGGTCTCACATGTAAGATTTCTAATTAGGGTTTAAAAAAAATAATAAAATTTTAGTTCCAAAAATTATAATTAGGGTTTCTTAAATTAGTTTAGGTCTTTAATTACTCAACACTTTGCTAATTAGGCTTAAGAGACACTAATTAGCATTACACTTCCCAATTTAGTGATTAGGGTTTACCATAGGCAAATTGAGGTTTATAATTTAGAAGAAAAATAATAAGGGTTTATTCTAAAAAAAACATTAGGGTTTTGAAAATTAGGGTTCTCCTTAATTAGGGTTAATATCTATAACACCGACCGTTAATCACATTAACATGATTACATAACAGTCTTAAGCTGGCATTCGACTTTTGAATTAGGGTTTAACAGCTTAAAACTAGGGTTTTCTTGATTTGCTAATTAGGATTTCTAACTATTAATTAGGGTTTACCTAATTAATCATAACATTATATAATATACAACATATATAAATCATATATCACAGTTATGTAACAGTCTTGAATTTTCCCCTTTAAATTTCACAATAGGGTGAAACAAATTAATGTTAGGGTTTGGTCATGATACAACATAATTGAGCAACCATTATCAGTCCACACATATACAGTACATATTTATAGCACTGAAAAATCAAAATATAATTAATATTATATTATTATTCTCATTCCTTGATAAAAATCCAAAATTAGGGTTTAGATTCCATATCTGATTTATCTGGCCTATATACCTTTATTAATTAAGTTAAAATAATTAACTTAATTAATATAATTTATATTCATATAATAAAATAAAATAATTATTATAATAATTCTAATAACCATTTCATATATTATTTAAATAATATAAAATCATATTTTATGGAAAATAATTAATAAAAACATTTCTACTATAAAATTAATTATTCTAAGAATATAATTTATAATGATCAATAATTCTAAAATAAAATTATTTAAAATTATTCATGTAATAAATATATTATATATTCATCACATAAATACTTATGCTTTACTTGACACGCATTCACATCTTTAAAATAAAAAAAAAAATTATACGCAAAATTCTTGATTTAATTATATAGAAAATATCGGTTTATTACAAAGACTCTGTGTGTGAGACCCTAGATTTTATGAATAAAGATTTAATTTTCTCGAAATATTTTTTTTAATATTATGGTGTGGATTTGTTATAATGTTGTAGTTGTGGGTAATATTTATAAATTTTGAAAAGTATGCAAGTTGTTATAAAATATTCGATTGGTTGGGGAATATTCTTTTTGTTGGGGAATATCCGTACGACGACACAATCATTGGTGGACCCCACGACGGAAGTATTGTCGTATTTAGAAAATGATGTAATTATCTTAATTCATGGAAGTGTTATCATTAAAAAGCTGTTGAACTACCCGGTAGTAAAAGTACAGTAATACGCGTGGTTGCATAGTAGCATACGGTGTTGGTTATTAATGCTTGCATGATAAGTCACTCAGTTTTGTTTTATTAGTATTATTAATATAATAAAATGTAAAAACTTTTATATAAAATGTAATACTTTTATAAAATTATTCTATAAATAGAATATATTATATTCTATTATGCATAGTGTTTTTGCATAGTAAAATCTTTTATATAAAATGTAATATTTTTTATAATGTTATTCTATAAATAGAATATATTATATTTTATTATGCATAGTGTTGCATAGTGCCTGCATAGTGTTTTGCATAGTAAAATCTTTTTATATAAAACAGAATACTTTTATAAAGTTATTCATTTTATTAGATTGTAAATAAAATATATTATAATTTATTTAAAATATTTTGCTTTAAATATGGACCATCCGATTAAAAATAAATCAATCTGGACCGTTCATGAATTAGTTACTATGCAGTCCATTCTTCTATAAATAGAAGCTCATTCCTTCATTATTTCTTACGAATTCACTGAAACTCTAGAGAGAGAAACTATAGAGAGAATTCTTCTTCTATAATCTTGAGCGTATTTCTTTAGAGTTTAAGAAAAAGCTTTGAAGCGTAGTATAAGTTTTCTTCGAGTATATCCTCGCCTACTAACAAATGGAATACTCTTCTTTCAAAGATAAGGGATATTATTTGTTGTACTCGTAAGGGGTATTATTTCTTTCAGATTCATGAAGAGAACTTCGTTATTCCATTCTTTATTATTATGTTGAATAACTCAGTATATGCTGCAATACCGTACATACATGGTGAAATTCTTTTATTATTCCAAATTTTATTATTCTCGTTGAATAACTCGCTTATGCGATGTATCGCATACATAGTGAAATTCTTCTAATATTCCGCTCTTTATTATTCTCACAAAATATCCTATCTCGCATTTTTACCGGACTGGTTCCATTATATATTATTCATTTTAATATCCTATCTCATAAGCGTTTATCTTTACCGGATCCATTATTTATTATTCTATCGTAATATCTTGTCTGCAATGCTTTCTGCCTTGACCGGGTTCCATTATTTATTATTCTCGTTGGGAATAACTTTGTTTGTGCGATCTATCGCATTTATGGTGAATCCTTCATTATTCTATTCTTTATTATTCATTTGGAATAATCTGCTCATGCGGATTACCACATGCATGGTGAATGATCCTTTGTATTCATTCCTTATTAAATTGTGGAAATGATCTGTATACGTGGATTACCGCATGGCGGGTAAAAATCTATTTGCAGTTTCATATATTCCATTATACTCAGTTGGTTAAAGTTTTGACTTCTATACTCCATGAAATTAGTGGAATATCCTTGATATTTGCGCTTCATCCAGTATCTTTTCATGGAAATATTATTCTGAGTATTCTTGAATTTTACTCCACAAAGAAGTATCATGTTGACAATTTGGACGTTACTAATTTCTAGATAAATTAATTCTTGAACTTGTTTTATTAAATTATTATGTCATTGTCATGATGAGTTATGTTGCTTATTATGTGAACACAGGAAAGTTTCTTAGAAATCACAAAGGGTTGAAAATTAGATTTTGGTGAAAATGGAACATGAAATTCAATTGACCATATCTCCTATTATATATTTCAAATTTTTTAAGTGTGGCAAGTTCTAGAGTTAGATCTATGAGTTTCCTAACTTATCCAAGTGGAATCACTGGAAAAGGTATTTTAGATTTTCGTGTGGACTGATTTTAGCGAAGGAGATACAAACTGCCAATTTCGAAAAAGTTACTGCCCAGATTTTTAAAAGGGAACTTTCGGCCACTTAAATTGTGAGAAAAATTTCGGCCTTTTGGGACATGTAAATATATGGTATAAAGTACCACCTGTCCAAAAATGAGCACATTCCGACTTAAAATGAGCAAGTTATGACTATTTCAATATTTAAGTTTTTCTGACGAAAAATGCTATAACCGGAGTTCCGTAACTCTGATGACCATGAAATTTAAACTGGAAGCTCACGTTAACATGTGTAAGATCCTGCCAAGATTTGGGAATTTCTGGAGTTAAACTTGAGGTAGCTAATTTCTTAAGGAATTAATTAGAAACTGATTCTTGAAAAATAGTAAATGAATTTTAAAAATTCCGAGAAAAATATATGTTCAATATGGGACTATATTCTGCTTAATCCCAGAAAAGAATAATTTTTGGGACTGATTTGTTATTTTTCATGAAAATAGTTTAGTTACGAACATATAAATTAAATATGTTATGTGAAGTTGAAAAATTGGTAAATAGGATTTTATGGCTTGAAAATCCTATATAAGGTATATGCAGATTTTTGATGATTAATTTGATTATTGGTGATAAAATCTTATGAGTATGGCATTTTTGAATGATTAAATGCATTATTTAGAAAAGTGTAAACAATTAAATTAAATTGTTTATAAGTTTAAGGAGTGATTAAAATATTGTTATAATATTAAAAATATTAGATTATGATTTTATTAAGTGATTGATAATGTTTGGATAAATTTAATGTCTTTAATATTTATCCTTGATTTAGTTTGACTAATGCTTATAATATTATCATCATCCTCATGTTTATAATATGTTGAAAGTCATCTGTGGCCAGTAGTGCATAGATGGACTTGGTATGATTATGACCACGGATTATTCGGTATAATCATGACTGTAATGTTACAAATGATGTGGAAAAAGTCCTCATTGACCCGTAGTGCATTGATGGACAGTTTTTGGTAGGATTATGACTATGTTTTCTCTTCGGCCAAGGGTGCAAAGATGAATTGGTTTATGGCATAATCAGGACTGTTGATGAAAATACGATTATCTTTGGCCCGTAGTGCATGGATAATTCGTGGTCGTGATACTAAAGAATATCCTTGGCCTGTAGTGCAGGGATGATTTAATGATGTGGATTATTTATTAAGCAGGGTCTCAGCGATAGAAGTTAATAAAAACTATTTAAATCATAAAAGATAGTAGATTCTGTTCTCTACTTGACTCTTTTAATGGATTTCTTGTTCCGCTGCAGTTAAACTTGATGTCTATGGTCTACTTGACTCTTCTAATGGATTGCTCGTTCCGTTTCAACTATGGTTGAAATTTTTATCATCTACCATATGTTCTAAATCTCTGATTTATTATTGATGAAAGCTATTGATAATTTAATTATCTTTAGTCATGATATTCTTTATTGGGCTAGTTGTGGCTTCACCCTTTTGCTTCACAATTCCTTTCGTGTAATAAAAGTGTAGTCGGGTTTGGCGAGGTATTAAGAGAGGATTAGAACGGTGGTCTATAGTCGCTGAGGTTCTCCTAAATAGTATGGAAATAATTTTATTGAGAACTTTAGATAAGTGTGATCAGTATTGTATCGTCCTTTGATATTTAATTTTGGTGAACTGAATAGGTGAGGTGAACCTAACTTTGGAAGGGTGTTTTGCCACTATCATACAAGATGTCTAATGACATACAACCTCGTGTTATCATAAGACAGATTGCTGCGCATCCACTTCTTTGAGTATATCTACGGGCACTACCTATATGATCTTGAAGTTTATTTGAAATATAATATTCACTTGGAGACAAAGTGGAGATAGTTATATGTCAAGAGAAGACTCACCATTGGAAAGAAGATGATAGTAATCTTCTCTTTTTCTTTTTGGGGTCTATTAGGGTCAACCAAGGATAATTACGTGGACATATGATATCTATTATAACCTAAACGCATGGCCTCTCATGTGTACGAAGGTTTCTTGAGCACTTCCCAAAGATTTTAATTTCTAAAATGCTTTTTTACTACTTTTATGTAAAAGTACCATTGTAAGGTTGTGGTCGAGGCAAAGATGAGAGTTACATACATTTGTATTAAAACTCATGCTTAATCGTGGTCGTATTCTATCTGACAGATTCAACAATTAGATAAATAAAGTTGTATTTGAATTTTGTACTGTAAGACCCCAGATTTTATCAATAAAGATTTAAATTTTGTCAAAATAATTTTTTTAATATTATGGTGTGAATATGAGATAATATTATAGTTGTGGGTAGTATTTATAAATTTTGCAAAGTATGCAAGTGGTTATATTATATTCGATTGGTGGGGGAATATTCGGTTTAGCGAGGAATATTCGTATAAACTACTCAATCATTGGTGGCCCCCATTAATAGAATTATCATTGTCGGATTAAGAAAACGACAAAAATATTTTATTGAAATAACGGCGAAGTTTTACCGTGGTTACTTGTTGAACTACTTTCGGTAGTAAAAGTACGATGTCGTGTGGTTTTCATAGTAGCACACGGTATTGATTATTGATGCTTATGTGAGAAGTCACTCGGTTTGATTCCATTATTGTCGATTAATAATATGAATTATTATAGCGATAATGACGTTTTGTTTTATTCAGTATTATTAACGTAATAAAAGCGTAAACATCTTTTATATAAAATAGAATACTTTATTAAAGTTATTCTATAAATAGAATATATTATATTTTATTATGCATAGTGTTGCATAGTGTTTTGCATAGTGTTTTGCATAGTATTGCATAGTGTTTGCATAGTAAAATGTTTTTATATAAATAGAATATATTATATTTTATTTAAAAGATTTTTCTTTAAATATGGACCGTCGATTAAAGTAAATCAATCTGGACCGTTCATGGATTAGTTACTATGCATTCCATTTTCCTATAAATGAAGCTCATTCCTTCATTTATTTTCTTACGAATTCATTGAAACTCTAGAGAGAAATTATAGAAAGAAGCTATAGAGAGAAAATTATAGAAAGAAGAAGAGTATTCGCTACTTCACTACTTCAGTATTCAGGTTCTTTTTACTTGTGAGGGTGTTATTCTTTCTTCTTGAAGAGAACTTCATTATTCCATTCACTATTATTCTCATTGGAATAACTTTTGTAAAAGTGATATACCCTATACATAACCTCAGTATATGCGGCATATCCTATACTTGGTGAAATCCTTATGTTATTCCATTCTTATTTATTACATTTGGAATAACTCGTGTATCGCTGATTTACCCTATACTTGGTGACATTCTTCTATTATTCTGCTTTGAACATCCTGCATGTGTTTTACACACCACTCGGTTCCGCGCTTTATTATTACATTGGAACATCATGTGCATGTGTTTTACACCGGACCGGTTCCGCTCTTTATCATTCTGTTGGAATATCCTATCATGTGTTTTTACACCGGATCCGGTTCCATCTTTATTATTCTGTTGGAACATCCCAGCTTGTGTGAATTTCACCCGACCGGTTCCGTTATTATTATTCATTGGAATAACTTTTATTCTATCGAAGTACCGCATGCATGGTGATTTCTTTTGTTATTCCATTCTTTATTATACCCAAATTGGTTAAAACTTTGACTTCTATACTCCATGAAATTAGTAGAATATCCTTGATATTTGCGTTTCATCTAGTATCTTTTCACGGAAATATTCTTCCGATCATTCTTGAATTTTACTCTACTGAAACAAAGATTATGTTGACAATTTGGGCGTTAATAATTCATGGATTAAATAATTCTTGAACTTGTTTTATTGAATTATTATGTCATTGTCATCATCCTCATGTTATATTATGTTATCTTTTGGCTTACGTGCATAGATGAACTTAGTATGATTATGACCGAGGATCATCCTAGATAATCACGACTTGATATAAATGATGTGACAAAAGTCCTCGGTGGCTCGTAATGCGTTGATGGATAGTTTTGGTATGATTATGACCAGGGTGATTCGGTATAGTCATGACCATTGATAATTTGATGAAAATCCTTGGACAGTGGTACAGGGATGATTAGATGTGATGGTTTATTTATTAAAATTTGAGTCTCGGCGATAAAATTGATAAAAACCTTTTAAAACCTAAAAAGATAGTAGACTTTATTCTCTACTTGACTCTTTTAATGGATTGCTTATTCCACTGCAGATTAAACCGGTTGTCTATTGTATTTTATCGGTTTAACATCGTTGAAGGCTAATGATAATTTATTACGCATTATCTTAGTCATAATATTTCTTCTTGGGCTAGTTGAGCTCACCCTTTCTTTCATCGTTCTCTTCAGAAATGAGAACATAGGCGGAGACGAGTCGGGGAACGCAGTAATGGTCCGAGGATAACATTAGTAGTTCTCACTATTCGTGAAATAGTGTGATAATAGTTGTAATGAGGACTCCTTTTGAGTTTGTATAATATCTAGTAGACAATATTTGAATTAAAACTCACGCTTTATGTCGTATTGTACACGCAGCTTATATTAGTAAGTTGTATTTGAATTTATGTACCATGTAAGTGGCGACCCAAGATGGGTGACGATATACCTAATTTTGGGGCGTCACAGTTGGTATCGAGCCATAAGTGTGAAGGGCCCCAGCCTCTCATTGGTGACTTCACATTGATGGGGAATGTTTGTGACACCCCAAAATAGGTATACATCACCCATTCTGAGTTGTCAATACATGGTACGTAAACAACTACAACTTTATTATTACAACAAAGAAACTGTGAGTTTAAATACAAATATTATCTTCTGCACAATATCTATACTCAAATAAATCCTCATCACATTTATTGATACATTATTTTACAAAAATGGTGAGGACTACTAAACAACTCTCTCTAGAACCTTCATTCCACACCCCACTGCACTCTCGCTATATTCTCGCCTCCCGAGAAAAAATGGAACAAAAGGAAAAGGGTGAGCTCAACTAGCTCAAGAAAAATATTATGACTAAGATAATATACAACAAATTATCGTTAGTCTTCAACAGGAAAATATAATAGAATACAATAGACAACAAATTTTAAATCAATATTCGCAATGAAATAATAATTCATTAGAAGAGTTAAGTAGAGAATACAAACTACTATCTTCTACATGAAATTTAAAAGTTCATCGCTCATCTTTTATCCCCGTAACATCTATCAATATACATCCGAATCAAATATTCATCTTTGCACTACAGTGCCAAAGATATTCATCATTGGTCATGTTCATTTAAACACTGCTCATCTTTTGCACTACTGTGCCAAAGATATTCTTCAGAATCATTCATCTTTGCACTACAGCCAAAGATATTCTTAAGAAATCATTCATCTTTGCACTACAGCCAAAGATATTCCATAATATCATCATTTAAGACCGAGGATGATGAAAATATTTTTTTTAAAAAAACGAATCCAAAGAAACAAAATGACAAGGATTAAGGATTAAGGATTCATTACTTGGTTTTATCCACGTCCAAAAATACCTAAAAATAATCATAGTGGTGTAAAATTCAAGAATGATCAAAACATGGATACAATCGAGTTAGTATCCGTAATAGATGTTTTGAGACGAAAAAGAAGAAATTTTATTTTTCTTGAATAGTATCAGATATTGAATAGTGTCAGATACGTGAATAAGTAACTCAAACACCAAAAGATAGAAATTCCACAAAAACATCTTCACGCTTCATGAATAGTACTGTGAATAGTAACTCGTGAATAAGAACTCATGAATAGTAACTCGTGAATAGTAACTCATGAATAGTAACCCATGAATAGTAACCCCGACATGAAAAAAGTTCCAAATTTGATAAAACTTCATATCAACATTTCAAAGATAATGATATTGAAGAAATAATATCATTACGAAAAAAAATAATATCCCTTACCTCGAAAGATCAAGACTTCTAAATTTGAAACACCTGGATATAGGCTATGACTTGACTTGCACCATATAGCAATACTCAAAGTATACTCAAAATACTCACAAGAATACGCCGATAATATAGAGAGAAAACTTCAGCTTACGTGTGATTTTCAATTCTAACCTAAACACCTTATTTATAGGAAAATGCTTAGAACACCAAAGCAGAAAATTTAATAAAATATATTATTATTAATAAATTTCCTACGCCTCTTTGGAAATCAGATCCCAACATTTCCCACATGCCAACCTTCTAGAAAGAAATGATAAAAAACAATTTTCATAAAATAAATAATTAAAACTTACAAAAATCAATTATTTCGGAGCTTCAGAACTTTAATAATTCACAATAAATAGCCCTTTCATCAGCAAATTCGAATCTCGCGAATTTTTATAGGAAATTCAATTCTCTACAACTTTGCAGAAGAAAGTTTTTCCAAATTCCAAATAGAAATTGACCGAAATTCACAAACGAAGCGATTTTATAAAGCTATAATCAAATTTCAATCAATAAATGGGGTCCACCGACATGTTTAACATGTTTTAAACATTTATTGCAACAAAAATACTCTTCCTCCTCAGATACTCATATATCCCCATTCGTTGTAAAAATATCACCGCTAATATATTATTAAAATAATATATTTAAATTAATTATTTTATCGAAAAAGATAAAATATTAATTTTCAACAATTTTCATTTTAAAAATTTTCTCCATCTATATCCACATAAAATCAATATTTTCCTCATCATATAAATCAATAATTAATTATTCATAAATAATATTACGAATCACAATATTGACAACCGTGCGCTCCAGAAAGAAAGAGGGGCTTTCCAATAAGAATTTCTTCTTCTCAAAGCTGCATTAGGTGACCAAACCTCTCCTTAGATGTAACTTTCTAGACATTGCCAATAATGTTATCTAATAATATTATTCAAATAATATGAATTATTGTTTCGATAATGAAAAATCTTGTGTAATGACAATTATTGAAACAACAAAGAATATAAAATATCAACGCGACAGATTATTAACTCAATAAAATAATCTTTGATAAGAATTATCAGAACCATTATTGAGTAGTGCCTTCTTACGTAAGAATCAATAATTGGTGCAATACCGTGCTATCTTGCTCAACAACGCCGTATTAGTGTGTTTTAACCAACGGGTATTCCAACAAGATAATAACGTGAATAACTACGCCGTTATTTAAAAAACAACTTATATTTGTCGCTTTCTTCATCCAATCGCTTTTCAGTTATGGGGCCCACCCATGGCTACACCGTCGTACGAATATTCCCTGACAGTACGAATATTCCACGACCAAACGAATATTCCCCGACGATAATGAATATTTTATAACCACTTGCTTATTTTGAAATATTTGCGTATTTAACCCTTAACTATCCACATTAATCAATTCAACCCTTACTATTTCAAAATAATAAATAAAGGAAATTCCTTTTTATTTAAAAATTTCGGGGTCTTACAACCTCCCCTCCTTATGAAATTTCGTCCTCGAAATTGACGTCGACGACTGGTGTTTCAAAAGGTGAGGATACCTCGCTTTCATTTCGTTTCAATTCCTGTCATCATTCCTCTATAGCATGATTCCTCCACAAAACTTTAACTCTTGTGGTATGACCTTTCAAGGTAGGGACATGCTCCTTCCTATCCAAGATCTTGACAGTACCTCCTCATCACGTTAAGTCTTGGCTATCTCGTCCTGTTCTAACTCAATAACGTGGTTGGTCTTTCACATATTTACGAAAGCACGATATGTGAAACACATTATGAACACGAGACATACTTTGAGGTAACGCAAGTCTATAGGCTACATTTCCTACTTTCATTCCAAGAATTTGAAATGGACCAATAAATCGTGGATTGAGCTTTCCTCTCTTCCCAAATCTTGTAACTCCCTTCCATGGAGCAACTCGCAACAATACATGATCCCCACATTAAATTCCACGTCCTTTCGATGAAGATCCGCATAACTCTTTTAATCGATCTTGTGCCGTTTGTATCGTTGTCGAATCATTTGGATCTATTCGGTGATAGTCATACGTCTTTAACTTTCGGTCCCAACAATGTTGCTTCACCCACCTCATCCCAACATATATGGAGAACGACATTTTGTCCATATAATGCTTCAATGGAGCCACACCTATACTTGCACGATAATCTGTTGTTGTAGGAGAATTCATTAGGTTTGTAATATTCATGTGCGCAATCAAATTGCATAAAAGTGCTAAGCGCGTGTAAAATCGAGTTTAAAAATTTTACAAACCATATACCCTTGATCATCCTTTATGCATAATTATTAATTAAACGAAAAGATAAAGAATAAAATCATACCCTTGAAGATCGAGCTTCCTCAGGTACAAGTTCACCTCCAAATCCTTTCGCGTTCAATCTTGAATCCACCGGGTTTGGTTCCTTCCTTTGATCAACGTTAGCCACCCAAATGTTTGGCCTCTAGAGGTGATCCACCAAGGAAGAATAAAATTCAAGAAGATGGGTGTTATGGCTAACCCTAGTTTTCTATCTCTATAGAAAAGGCATACTCCCAACAACTTGGAATTATTACGTACTTTGTTAAAGTCAATAACCCATACCACCCATAATAAGACTCCTCTTATTTATAGATGTGGGCAACCCACCTTAATAATTAAGGAATTGGGTTTTAATTAATTAATTCTTTTAATTAATTAAGCTCCCTAATCTTATTAGGGATAATTAATTAAACTCCTTTAACTAATTTTCCTTCCTAATCCAATTAGGAATAAATGAGAGTACTTATATTAAATTAATTCCTAAACTCTTTTAGAAATTAAAATAATAATAATTGTAATAATATTAATAAGGCTCCTCTTATTAATTTATATTTAATATTTCTAAAATATTAAATAATAAATATTAAGCTATTTAATTTATTCTATCACCATAGATTAAATTAAATATACATAACATATTATTACGATTATGCCATTAACTTCTTAAATAATTATTCTTCCTTTTATGGTGTGACCCTTTAGGTTCTCCCATATTAAACCTACAGTGAATAAATCAATTAGAACAATTCTAATCTTATTTAAATAAATAAATTAAACAATTAATTTATTTAAATAATATTTATTCTACAATAGGATAAGCCTCCTAAATGATCAACGACTTTCCGGATAATATAGATTTCAACATTAATCATTAAAGAACCTTTGAGTAAATAGTTACCGTGCATATTCAATCCTTCCACCATACAATGTCCCAATTAAATATAAGACATGGAATTACTCATCAAGTCTTATTTTATTTAATTATATGTATTTCGACTCTTAAATGCACAACTCCAAATAATGCAAATTAGAAACTCCTTTTAATTTCATTCTCCTTTGCCAAGGACTCACGGGTTGTCATTTATCGAATCACATAGGACATTTCTCTTCTTTTATTAGAAGTGGTAGATTCTTTATCGATCATACATTATCTCCATATACAACTTATTATACCCAAGCATACCCTTTGATATACCCTAAGGGTCTTAAGGAATAAGTCAAAGTATAACTCATCATACACAAGATACTATGATGATCTCAAGTCCAAGGATCACTTGTACTACTATCACTACAGAAATCCTATTGACAGCAAAATAAAACTCCATTAGGTATTCCTTAGCGAGCCACGTGCTCAAAGAACTTATTCTCTAATAAGCACCTACATACTTGCTTTAGTGTCTCCACACAAATGATCATGAGATCAATCATCTTCATCCAATGAGCAAGCAACGTATGTACCAATCTATCCGGATTCACTAATCCCCAATTTAGTAATCCAATGATTGGGAACTATTTTAGTTTTAAGCTTTCTAAGAATTTAGATCTCATTAGAATGATCATCATCATTATTCTAAAAGCATTGCTTAAAACTATGGGTTTATCACATATTATAAAACAAAGATCATGTAGATAATTAAAAGCCTTTAATAAATTAATACTTTTTATTAATAAATGAATAAGATTGTTACAAAGTATATGCTTTATCATCAAACATGATTGGCTTGTGTGCATACTACTTTCAATCTCCCACTTGCACTAAAGCCAATCGTCATGGTATCTTATACTCTTCTTCTCTAAGTGACGATTATCCTGCTTTGTTGGATAAGCTTTAGTTAATGGATATGTAATGTTGTTCATGAGAGTCCACTATCTCTATAGTGATTTCCCATCTTTCAATGATTCTAATAATCAAATGAAAGTGCCACAACACATGTTTAGATCCAAGATGAGACTTAGAACTATTCCTAGTTCTTTAATGAACTTTTAATCCAAACAATCAACTTGCGACTTCATTTATAGCTATATACTTTGTCTTTATTACTAAACCAAAGAACTCTTTGTCGCTTGGAACCTTTCCATTCAACGCACCACCGCTCAAGGTAACACTTTACCTTAAAGTGGATTTTCGTCGTCGTCTTGTCCTCGCGAAAAACTTGAGTCTGTTAAGCCCTCTAGTTTTAATTCGGACCCACCATGTATGCTCACATCCTTAGTGTCTTGGGTTAAGAACTTTAAGATGTTTTTCACCGTCTTACAAAGATCTTCTCGAGAATATGATCGAAGATCGACATCGTGTCTCGTATATTTCATTGCATACATGATTGTCACTCATGCGATCTCTCTTCTTTGGAGTCTATGGGAACTATTAAGAGAAATACACTCCATAGCTCATCGACATGAAACATCTCTTGGAGTTTGCCATGCTAAACGACTTTAGCATCAAATGAATATACGTTCCTTGGGTTAAATCGAGCATCCTCTCAAATCTATCTATATAGATTTATATCCCCAATTAAGATACTCTTCCAAATCATTCATGGAGGAATGTTTAGACAACTTTATCTTTACTGATTGTAGCATTGGTATGTCATTCCTTATCCGTAGTATATCAATATGTAGTACTAGGAATGTCACGATGCTCCCACTGACCCTTTTGTACACACTAGAACTATTACCTCATCGTATGTAACTCTGGATCATCATCTTCTATGATGCGTACCTCATCATCATCATCTATGATGAATCCATACCTCCTAGGTATCTTTGGTACTATTCCAGATTTACGATTCGGTTGTGGTACAATAGGTCTATCTATAGGTTCCTCTTATTTTACTTATAGTGTTTTGTGGTTCTTGAACTCTACAAGATCTATTATCCTCCCACTAGCCCCTTTAATGATAAACACCTTTATCTTAGAAGGCAGCGTGTTTCGCAATAAACACCTTTTGCTAAGTAGGATTATAGAACATATACCCTAAACTTACTTTAGGATGTCCCACAAATCGACACTTATAAAATCTTGTCCCAAGCTTATCCTTTGAAACCTTTTCACATAAGTTGGACAAACCCTTATCTTAACATACTTAAGATTAGGAATCCTCCCACCATAACTTTTATAGAGTCTTGGGGCGGATTTTGAGGTTACCTTTTCGTAGATATGCAGACCATTTCTAGGATATGATCCTGAGAAGGATACTAGAATATCGGTAAAATCATTATGGACCGCACCATGTTCAACAAGGTATGAATTTTCATTCAGATACATCAATCAATTATTACAGATCGGGATGTGTCCATTATGAGAAAACCATTTGAGATGATCTAGAAACTTATTGCACAAGTATTTATTCCTTGATCTAATCAAAGAATCTTAATACTTTGCCAATTTGTTTCAATTCTTAATTCTTTGAACCTTTCAAATAATTCACACTTGTATTTCAACAAATACATACATTCAACTCTTTGAATGATCATCTCCTTTTCTTATACTAATTTGTTCAATATGCAAAATTATTTTCATGTAAGTCAAGTATACGAAATTTATTAAGTAATATTCCAGTTTCTATACAAAACATTATTATTATAAATAGAACAACAATTGTTCTTAATTATAATACCAAAGATTTCATTGTCCAACAATAAAATGGAAATAATATTTTTAACAAGAACCGGAATACAATAACAACTTATTGACTTAATAGATTTGCCGTAGTCGTCTTAAACTATAAGTTTCTATGGCTAATATGGCAACCTTTGCTACATTTCCCATATATAGGATTACTTATATTTGTTTAGCTTTCTACTTACCTTGGTCCTTCATAAATCTATATTTATGATAACCAAAGTCGGATCCAATACCCAAGTAGAAACTTGACTTAAAGAAAATTTATTTTAAATCATGAACAAATTTGTATTTGTAACCGAAACTTCACTAAGCTTCTTTGGTTAGCCTCTGCAAGATGCTTCTTGCAGTTTCTTTCTAGTGTCCAGGCTTATTGTAGTGGAAGCAAACTCCTTTGCTATCCGTATCAGTTTTGTTCTTATTATCCTTTGTTTATGCCTTTCTATTTACCTTCTTTGAATCGTTCTTCTTTTCAGAAGATCCTTTGGCCCCTACCAGTAAGACTTGATCTTTCTTGGTTGTAAAGTGACTCTCAACATTTTTCAATATGTTAAGCAAATCAGCGAGACTGATATCTAGCTTGTTTATATGAAAAATTCACAACAATTGTGAAAGGAGTCCGGGAGTGAGTGCAAGATCAAATCTTGGCTCAACTCTCCATCCATGACAAAACTCGTTGTCCTAATTGATCAATCAAATTGATAATGTTAAGGATTTGTATCTGTACTGTAGTGTCATTGGTCATTCTAGATCGGAAGAGCTCCTTAGATATCTGATATCTATCAGTCCTACTTTCCTCACCATCAACTACTTGATGTGCAGGAATATAGTAGGAGCATCCATAGTTTCATCTTGACGCCGACAAGCTCGTTACTCATGTGGATGCGAGCATGATGCATTGAGCCAATCATGCATCATCTTGCCACTTTCTAAAAGTAGCAATCTCTTCCTCAGAGGTATTGTCTGCAACCATTGCAGGGATAGGCGTATTAAGGACATAAGATAGCTATTTCAGCTATGAGAACTATTCTCAAATTCTTTAACCAATCCGTTTAATTCGGTCTGGTTAATTTAGCATCTAATATGCTTCGCAGTGATAGTAATTTTAGACATTGTAAAATTCTGTAAATGAATTTGTAATTAACAACATTTTAACATACATTCTATTATTAATTACCAAAATAAATTAGGTCTTGTTTTAAATTGGTATCTCCCACTATTTTCTTCAAAACTATATTACCCTCACTTATATAGTTCTAAAAAAATCTAATTAAAGATTTGCTAGTGAGAATAAGGATCCCATTTCAAATGTATATAGCCTTGTGGTGACACAACAAACTATATATAAATAAATAGGTAGACAACTTTTATCAATTACATCAACTATGCAACTCCTTGTATTTTGCCTCTTAGATTATTTTGATCAAGTGGTGGCACATCCAATCAAAATTATCTAAGTTAAGTCCGACTTCTAGCACTCCATATATTCAAAAAGAAAAATATCATCCTTGTGGTGACACAACAAAACAATATTGTTCAATTTTCTTTATAAGCATCAAATGTGATAAATTAACATCTTAAATACTTAATACTTGCCTTGTGGTGACACAACAAACTCATATTAAATATTTAATACTCTATTAATTTTATCATGCTAGAAAGGCTTACGTTCGATATTCCAAATATCTTTGAACGCTTAGGACTTAATATAAAAAATTGAGGGGTTTGTTATTAATTTGTCTCATCTTGTTTAGTGCGCATGCACATATATATATAAAATACGCATCATATTAATGAACATGCGAAGCATGTTTGCATAATATATAATATATATAGTATAAGCATGCACATATAGAATACTATATTCTACCCGGATTGATTATGGACTTTTATTCTAGTTTGGTTCACTAGAGTCACCAAGTGAACCAAAAGGTCAAACCCTAGGGGTGCAAGAAATAATATTTAAATATAACTATTACATTTAAACCCGGGCTCCATTACAAATGGGTCTTCAAGCGCCTTCACTCCTTGATCTCTAATTTTTCAAAATTAATTCTAACTATTCCTATTACAAAACTATTTAAAATAAATAGAAACCTTGATCGTGATCGAGGGGAAGTACATAGGAGGAGATAGAATTTACATTAAGAAAAAATTAGAGAAGGCGAATCTGTGAGACCCCATTTAATAAAACCCATACATTCATGCATCCAACTAAAATAAAATCCAATCACATTGGCCATATAGTCCATAATCAATCCCATTTATTATCATACACATCACCATACGCATCAATAAATAACATTCATCTCATGAATTATAAACATTTAATATATATATTGATATCATTTAATGGGCAAATTTAGTTAGTATAAAAATCTATTTTGAATCAAAATAAACTCCTTTATTTCAATCCAAATTTAAATCAAAATAAAACTATTTTATTTTAATTTATCCAATTTTGAATAAAATAAACTATTTTATTTTAATCAAAATTTTAATCAAAATAAACTCTTTTATTTTAATTAATTATGGAATCCAATTCAAGTAAAAAAAAAATCTTTAATTAAAATAAACTCTTTTATTTTAATTAATTATGGAATCCAATTCCATGTAAAAAAAAACTTTTTATTTAAAGGAAACACGGATATTCTTTCCTATTCACAAATAAACTCCTTTATTTTGAATAATATGAAATCTATTTCATATCTAAATAAACTCCTTTATTTAAGGAAATTAGGATTCTCTTTCCTATTCACAAATAAACTTTTTTTATTTTGAATAATATGAAATCCTATTTCATATCTAAATAAACTCCTTTATTTAAGGAAAGATCAATTTCAACTCCAATTAGTTATCATGGAATCCAATTCCAACTCTAATTAGTTAGCATGAAATTCTAATTTTAAAATTAAAATAAACTTTTTATTTTAAGATTAAAATAAACCTTTTATTTTAATATTAAAATAATTTTTATTTTAATTATAAAATAATTAATATATATATATATATATTAACCATATAATATATATATATATATATATATCCGTATATATTAAAATATATATTATACTTATATATATATATATATATATATATATATATATATATATATATATATATATATATATATATATATATATATTGTAATCACGGTAATTCTTTTAAGCTACCACGTGTATCACCATTTTCGCTTTTAATTCGCATGATACAGAGAGGTACCTTTTTTCGTGAAACAAAAAAAAATGGCACGTGAGTCAACTTTTCAAAGCTACAGGTTTCTTTCCATTGTGCCAATAGATCAGCCTTGGACTTTTGCCTCAGTTCGTGAAGCATGTGCCTTTTATTTTATCACCATACAAGATCGCTTGCTTCATTCCGTCTGCGGTGCTTCCCAAAAAAATTCTGCCGATTTTTTTTTTTTTTTTTTTGTTTCAACGCTGCCAGTTTTTTTTTTTTTTATTTAAATTTTATACAATAAAAATTATGCCCAATAAATTGTTCTAAACACATATCAATATACATATCAAATTAAAACAATTAATAATTCGCATAAAGGTTTGGCTCGATGCCACCATTAGGTTTAATAATATTCATGCTTGTGAATCAAATTGCATAAAAAGTGCTGAGCGTGTAAAATCGAGTTTAAAAAATTTACAAACCATATACCCGGATCATCCTTTATGCATAATTATTAATTAAACGAAAAGATAAAGAATAAAATCATACCCTTGAAGATCGAGCTTCCTCGTGTACAAGTTCACCTCCAAATCCTTTCGCTTCAATCTTGAATCCACCGGGTTTGGTTCCTTCCTTTGATCAACGTTAGCCACCCAAATGTTTGGCCTCTAGAGGTGATCCACCAAGGAAGAATAAAATTCAAGAAGATGGGTGTTATGGCTAACCCTAGTTTTCTATCTCTATAAAAGGCATACTCCCAACAACTTGGAATTATTACGTACTTTGTTAAAAGTCAATAACCCATACCACCCATAATAAGACTCCTCTTATTTATAGATGTGGGCAACCCACCTTAATAATTAAGGAATTGGGTTTTAATTAATTAATTCTTTTAATTAATTAAGCTCCCTAATCTTATTAGGGATAATTAATTAAACTCCTTTAACTAATTTTCCTTCCTAATCCAATTAGGAATAAATGAGAGTACTTATATTAAATTAATTCCTAAACTCTTTTAGAAATTAAAATAATAATAATTGTAATAATATTAATAAGACTCCTCTTATTAATTTATATTTAATATTTCTAAAATATTAAATAATAAATATTAAGCTATTTAATTTATTCTATCACCATAGATTAAATTAAATATACATAACATATTATTACGATTATGCCATTAACTTCTTAAATAATTATTCTTCCTTTTATGGTGTGACCCTTTAGGTTCTCCATATTAAACCGGTTGTGAATAAATCAATTAGAACAATTCTAATCTTATTTAAATAAATAAATTAAACAATTAATTTATTTAAATAATATTTATTCTACAATAGGGATAAGCCTCACTAGCGATCAACGACTTTCCAGATAATATAGATTTCAACATTAATCATTAAAGAACCTTTGAGTAAATAGTTACCGTACAATTCAATCCTTCCACCATACAATGTCCCAATTAAATATAAGACATGGAATTACTGTCAAGTCTTATTTTATTTAATTATATGTATTTCGACTCTTAAATGCACAACTCCAAATAATGCAAATTAGAAACTCCTTTCTAATTTCATTCTCGCTTTAACCCAAGGACTCTTTGGGTTGTCATTTATCGAATCACATAGGACATTTCTCTTCTTTATTAGAAGTGGTAGATTCTTTATTGATCATACATTATCTCCATATACAACTTATTATACCCAAGCATACCCTTTGATATACCCTAAGGGTCTTAAGGAATAAGTCAAAGTATAACTCATCATACACAAGATACTATGATGATCTCAAGTCCAAGGATCACTTGTACTACTATCACTACAGGAATTCCTATTGACAGGCAAATAAAACTCCATTAGGTATTCCTTAGCGAGCCACGCTCGATGAACTTATTCTCTAATAAGCACCTACATACTTGCTTTAGTGTCTCCACACAAATGATCATGAGATCAATCATCTTCATCCAATGAGCAAGACAACGATGTACCAATCTATCCGGATTCACTAATCCCCAATTTAGTAATCCAACGATTGGGAACTATTTTAGTTTTAAGCTTTCTAAGAATTTAGATCTCATTAGAATGATCATCATCATTATTCTAAAAGCATTGCTTAAAACTATGGGTTTATCACATATTATAAAACAGCATCATGTAGATAATTAAAAGCCTTTAATAAATTAATACTTTTTATTAATAAATGAATAAGATTGTTACAAAGTATATGCTTTATCATCAAACATGATTGGCTTGTGTGCATACTACTTTCAAATTCCACCAATGGTAAATACTTATCCCAACTACCCTTGAAGTCTAGGACACAGAGTCTTAATAGATCTTCAAGAGTTTGAATAGTCCTCTCTGATTGTCCGTCCGTTTGGTGATGGTATGCCGAACTAAATCGCAAATCCGTGCCCATAGCTTTTTGCAAGCTAACCCAAAATCTTGAAGTGAATCTTGGGTCACGATCCGAAACTATGGATACAGGCATGCCATGCAACCTCACAATCTCATTCACGTACATACTAGCAAGACGTTTAAGGGAATAAGTCTCCGTGACGGCAAGAAATGAGCGGAACTTAGTTAATCTATCAACAATAACCCAAATAGCATTGATGCCTTGAGAAACCGTAGGAAGACCCGTAACGAAATCCATAGTAATGTGTTCCCACTTTCATTCCGGAATCTCAAGTGGTTGCAACGGACCCTTAGGTACAAGATGCTCCGCCTTTACACGTTGGCAAGTTAAACACATCGAGATAAACTTTTCAATCTCTCTCTTCATATTGTTCCACCAAAATATATGTCGAAGATCACGATACATTTTAGTACTTTCAGGATGGATTGCAAATGGCGTATTGTGTGCCTCCATCATAATCTTGTACTTCAAATCGTAGTCGTTAGGAACACAAAGTCTAGAGTGGACTCAAGTATTCCTTCTTCATCAATTCTCGCCCCTAATAGCTCCTTCTTGTACTTTCTTCTTCATACGATTCGCATCTGCCTGCGGGCTTGAGCAACCTTAACTTTTTTTTTCCATTAAAGTTGGCTCTATCGCAGATACTTGACATCATCGCACTTTTCGTTCCGTGCATATGATCTTCTACTCAATGCGTCACCTACCACGTTCGCTTTACCGGGATGGTATTGAATAGTGTGGTCGTAGTCTTTCAATAGCTTTCGAGCCAACGTCATTGCCAGATGTTGAGTTCTTTTTGAGTGAAGAAATATTTAAGGCTTTTATGGTCCGAATATATCTCCACTTTCTCCCCATATAGATAGTGCCTCCATATTTTTAGCGTGCAAACGATTGCTTTGCCAACTCTAGATCATGAGTAGGATAATTGCTCTCATACTCTTTAAGTTGTCATGAGGCATAGGCTATGACTTTCCCACGTTGCATGAGAACACATCCTAACCCTTTGCACAAGCATCGGCAGAGATAACAAATCCATCCGAACCAGATGGTATTGTTAGAACAGTCTTAAAATAAGTCTCCTCTTAAGCTCTTGGAAACTTTTCTCGCATTCTTCGCTCCAAACGAATTTCGTATCCTTTCGAGTTAATTGAGTTAATGGAGTAGCGATTCGAGAAAACCCTTCCACTTAATCTCCGATTATAACCACTAAGCCCAAAAACTACGTGACTTCAATCCACCGACTTGGTTGCTCCCTTTGTATTGCTTCAATCTTCGCGGATCAACAGATACTCCATGTTTTGACACCACGTGCCCAAGGAATGCTACTTCCTCAAGCCGAACTCGCATTTCTTCAATTTGGCATATAGTTGGTTTTCACGAAGCCTTTGGAGTACCAAACTTCAAATGGTGCTCATGATCTTCACGACTTTTGGAATATATGAGGATGTCATCAATAAAGACAACAACGAATTGATCTAAATATTCCTTGAATACTCGGTTCATCATATCCATGAAAGCCATGAGAGCATTAGTTAGTCCGAAAGACATGACTAAGAATTCATAATGCCCATACCGAAGTTTTGAAGGCGTCTTTGAATATCCTCGCCTCTAATCTTCAAATGATGATATCCGAGCGAAGATCGATTTTTGAAAAGAATGTGCCCCCCCTTGAATCGGTCAAACAAGTCATCAATACGAGGTAGAGGATACCTATTCTTGATGGTGACATGGTTCAATTCCCGATAGTCAATACAAAGTCGCATACTCCGCGCTCTTTCTTCTTTACAAATAAAATAGAGCACCCCAAGGAGATGTACTAGATCCAGAATGAAACCGATGTCCAACAATTCCTCAGTAGTTGGACCTTTAACTCCCGAAGTTCAATAGGAGCCATTCGATATGGGGTTTTAGAAATGGGCTTTGTACGGGTTCAAGATCAATAAAGAATTCAACTTCACGTTACGGGGTAGGCCAGGAAGTTCTTCTTCGAAATACGTCGGAAAGTCAATAACAACAGAATATTATTCAAATTTGACGTGTCTTTATTCAAATCCATAACATGGGCTAAGAAAGCTTGACATCCGTTTTTCAATAAACGAATAGCTTTATGATTAGATATGACGGTGATTGATTTTAATGGTTTAGTTGCTTGAATTAAATCTAACAGGGTTGGTTAGGAATATGAAAACTAACAACCTTACGAAAACAATCAATTTTGGCATGATGAGTAGTTAACCAATCAATCCCTAAAATCACATCAAAAGCAAGTATCTTTAAAGAGATAAGGTCAATGGTAAGGTAATGGTGCCAACTTGAATCAAACAAGATTTATAAACAATGGATGTGATGAAAGTTTCTCCTAACGGAGTTTCCACAGATAGGTCAAAGTCTAATTTCTCCTGAGTCAAGTTTAAACGTTGAGCACAAGCGTGAGAGATAAATGAATGGGTAGCACCAAGTATCAAGTAAGGTATAAACTTCGCAAGAATTTATAAATAGCTTACCCGTGATCACCTCGTTTGGGTTCCTCGCATTATGACCAAATACAACAAACGCTCTTCCGGAATCGTTGACTTTGACTTTTCTCGGATGATCTTTTGAGTCACCGTCCCCCGTCGAACTAGGTTTCATTCTTCGTCTAATCTCGAAGCGATATGTCCTTCCTTTCCACAATTATAGCATACCTTGAATGTTGTGGGCGCTTTGGTGATATGTCCCTCTTTTCCGTGTTTGTAGCATATGACCGGTGGTCGTTCTCCTCCCTTAGAACCGATTCTTTCTTAAGACCTGCGTCGTCTTCACATAGTCGTTGTTAAATCTCCTCTTTTAAAATCTCCTCCCGACTCGCTTCTTCTATTTTCATGGCCATGATTACCACCAGAGTGGTTACCATTTCATCGCTGTTTCTCCGCAGTTATCATTATTACATTGATTGCTATCTCCGATACGATCCTGGTTGTGGTCCTCGGTTGGCCGTACTCGTTATCTCGCTTCTAATAATTGAGCCTGCTTACAACATCTCGAATAAAGAGAAAATTTATGAGAAATGAGATCTTCGACGTATCTTAGGGTTTCAAACCTCTAAGAAACATCCATCGTCATACGCTCCTCATTCTCCACCAAATGAGGTGCAAACCTAGATAACTCGCAAACTTTGCCTCGTCTTCGAGACACCGCCATGTTGTTTTGTTCCAATCTGATGAACTCCACTTCCTTCATATGACGAACACTTTCGTGAAAGTATTTGTCATTAAATAGCTTCAAACGTCTCCCAAGACATGCTTTGAGTGCTACCGGATGGAGTACGCTTCACGACTCCCACCAATGAGTCTCGCCTCGCCACGGAACATAAAGGTGGCGAATGGAACCTTCTGTTCTCCGCATCCCAAGACATCGAATATCTTGGTAATTTGTTTGACCCATGTTTCCGCCATGATCGGATCCGGCTTTCCTTAAATTCGTGGTCCCAACTCTTTGAATTGCATTTGTGACAACCCGTGAATTGCTATCATTTCCTCCTCAGATTTTGAACACGAGTTTCCTCGTCCCGATTTTGCATGAACTGCAAAAAACTTCTAAACATCCCCTCGTTCATCATCATCGCTTTCAATGTTGTTGTTCACAAGAGGAACATTGCCAGCCTGTTGCACGTTCTCCTCGTTGGTGAGTACAGGCGTCTCCACGGTCTCATTTCCATTGTTAATATTCTCAGTCGACATTCTCAAATACTATCATAAAACAAGGGTTAATTAAGGAAATCAATATATCACATAATATCCTTATATACTGACCAACTAAAAAATAAGCTTAGGTAGGACACACTAGCGAAGGATTTACTCGTCTCTCCCCTCCTAGTTCTATTCCCCGATCTCCGCCAGAGATCATATCCCTAAGCTCTGATACCAACTGTGACGCCCCCAAAAATAGGTATACATCACCCATTCTAAGTTGTCAATACATGGTACAGAAACAACTACAACTTTATTATTACAACAGTAAAACTGTGAGTTTAAATACAAATATTATCTTCTAGACAATATCTATACTCAAATAAATCCTCATCACATTTATTGATACATTATTTTACAAAAATGGTGAGGACTACTAAACAACTCTCTCTAGAACCTTCATTCCATACCCCGGACTGTTACTCGCTATATTCTCGCCTCCTGAGAAAAATGGAACAAAAAAGAAAAGGGTGAGCTCAACTAGCTCAGTAAAGAATATTATGACTAAGATAATATACAACAAATTATCGTTAGTCTTCAACAGGAAAAAATCTAATAGAATACAATAGACAACAAATTTTAAATCAATATTCGCAATGAAATAATAATTCATTAGAAGAGTTAAGTAGAGAATGCAAACTACTATCTTCTATGTATGAATTTAAAAGTTCATCGCTCATCTTTTATCCTCAGAACATCAATCAATATACATCCGAATCAAATATTCATCTTTGAACTACGGGCCAAAGATATTCATCGATTAGTCATGTTCATTTAAACACTGTTCATCTTTGCTTTCACTACTGGGCCAAAGATATTCTTGAAAATCATTCATCTTTTTGCACTCTGGGCCAAAGATATTCTTAAGAAATCATTCATCTTTGCACTTTGTGCCAAAGATATTCCATAATATCATCATTTACGATTGAGGATGATGAAAATATTTTTAAAAGAAACGAATCCGATTGAAACAAAATGACAAGGATTAAGGATTAAGGATTCGTACTTGGTTTTATCCACGTCCAAAAATACCTCAAAAATAATCATAGTGGTGTAAAATTCAAGAATGATCAAAACATGAATACAATCGAGTTAGTATCCGTATAGATGTTTTGGACGAAAAGAAGAAATTTTATTTTTCTATGAATAATCTCAGATATCGTGAATAGTCCGAGTATCGTGAATAGTAACTCAAACACCAAAAGATAGAAATTCAACAAAAACATCTTCACGCTTCATGAATAGTACTCGTGAATAGTAACTCGTGAATAAGAACTCATGAATGAATAGTAACTCGTGAATAGTAACTCATGAATAGTAACCCATGAATAGTAACCCCGACATGAAAAAGTTCCAAATTTGATAAAAACTTCAGATCAACATTTCAGTATAATGATATTGAAGAAATAATATCATTACGAAAAAAAAATAATATCCCTTACCTCGAAAGATCAGTACTTCTAAATTTGAAACAGGATATAAAGCTATGACTTGGACTTACAATCAGTATAGCAATACTCAAAGTATACTCAAAATACTCACAAGAATACGCTCGATAATATAGAGAGAGAAAACTTCAGTTTCTGGTGTGATTTTCAATTCTAACCTAAGCACCCTATTTATAGGAAAATGCTTAGAACACCAAAGCAGAAAATTTAATAAAATATATTATTATTAATAAATTTCCTACGCCTCTTTGGAAATCAGATCCCAACATTTCCCACATGCCAACCTTCTAGAAAGAAATGATAAAAAACATTTTTCATAAAATAAATAATTAAAACTTACAAAAATCAATTATTTCGGAGCTTCAGAACTTCAATAATTCATAATAAATATCCCATTCATCATAAAATTCGAATCTCGCGAGTTTTTATAGGAAATTCAATTCTCTACAACTTTGCAGAAGAAAGTTTTTCCAAATTCCAAATAGAAATTGATCAAAATCCACAAACGGGGCGATTTTACAAAGTGCTATAATCAAATTTCAAATCAATAAATGGGGTCCACCGACATGTTTAACATGTTTTAAACATTTATTGCAACAAAAATACTCTTCCTCCTCGTATACTCATATATCCCCCATTCGTTGTAAAATATCACCGTTAATATATTATTAAAATAATATATTTAAATGAATTATTTTATCGTAAAAGATAAAATATTAATTTTCAACAATTGTCATTTTAAAATTTTCTCCATCTATATCCACATAAAATCAATATTTTTCTCATCATATAAATCAATAATTAATTATTCACAAATAATATTACGTAATCACAATATTGACAACCAGTGCAGTTCCTGTGAAAGAGGGGCTTTCAATAAGAATTTCTTCTTACTAAGCAAATGATTAGGTGACCAAACCTCTCCTTAGATGAACTTTCTAGACATTGCCAATAATGTTATCTAATAATATTATTCGAGATAATATGAATTATTGTTTCGATAATGAAAAATAATTGTAAATGACAATTATTGAAAACAACAAATATAAAATATCAACGCAGACAATTATTAACTCAATAAAATAATCGAATAAGAATTATCGTAACCATTATTGAGTAGTGCCTTGTTACGTAAGAATCAATAATTGGTGCAATACTGTGTGTCTTCTTGTTCAACAACACGTATTAGTGTGTTTTAACCACCGGGTATTCCAACAAAGATAATAATGTGTAACAACTACGCCGTTATTTAAAACAACTTATATTTGTCGTTTTCTTCATCCAATCGCTTTTCAAGTTATGGGGCCCACACATGGTCTTGCTACTGTCGCATTTAATATTCTCCGACAAATCTTTAATATTCCACGACCAAACGAATATTCCCCGAAGCGATAATGAATATTTTATAACCACTTGCTTATTTTGAAATATTTGCGTATTTAACCCTTAACTATCCACATTAATCAATTCAACCCTTACTATTTCAAAATAATAAATAAAGGAAATTCCTTTTATTTAAAAAATTTCTGGTTCTTAAAAATGCACCGGCCGGACTCTCTCGTAGGGGACGCCTGCCTTTTCTATGGGCTAGTGATAGGTACCAATGTGAGGTCTTGACATAAGTTGGTGTCCAGAGTCACAACAGTATCGAGCTTAGGGATATGATCCCAGCTAAGATGCGAGATAAGAACTAGGAGGGAGAGACGGAAATTCCTTCGCTAGTATGACCTACCTAAGTTTATTTGTAATTTAATTGGTCTCACGTAGTATAGGGATAATATTTGATATATTAATTAACCCTTATGTTGTGGCAGTGTTTGGAAATGGTAGTGAAAATATTCACAATGGAGTGAATGTGACCGTTGTGGCGCCTTTAATCACTAATCGAGTTAATGCAAAGGTCGATTTAGGAACAAATTAGAGATATCCACGTAGTGAATGAAGAACTAATTGTTGCACCTTGAGCTAGTTGCAGAGAGTAGCAAATTTGAAAGTGAGGAAGAAGAGGAAGAAGAGGAAGAAGAGGAACCTGAGGAGAATTGGTTAGAAGAAATTTATGATCAAAACTTAAAATTACAAAATCGTGTTCGTGAGCTAGAAGAACAGGTTGAAGAACGGCAAACGGTCGTGGAACAAAGGGATACAACAATTCAAAATTGGGTTACCCGGTATGTGATGCTCGAACAAAATCACGCTTTGGCAGGGTGTAAGATATTAAAGTTGGAATCTAAGAATTTAAAAATCAAAGATCAGCTAAAAGAAGAAACAACTGAACGAAGGAGAATAGGCGATGCATGGGTAAAAGCTGCACAACGTGTTGATAGTTTAGAAAAAGACGTCCGATCCAATAAAGCCAAAATAGATGAAATGGACTTTTCTTTTTGGACAGCAATTGGGAGAACCCAACATCGAATTCAAAATTACCACATATATAGCAGTCGACGAATTCGATATGGATCGGAGAATAATGATTCAAATCATGGATCAGGAATGTGAAGAAGCACTTAAGGGTGGAATGTACCCTATAGTAAAGTTAAACTCGATAATTTAAGCGAGAGCGTTTGTCGAGAAACCCGAACGAAGTTATTATGGGTACGTTAATTATAAATTAATGCGAAGTCTATACTTTATTCAATACAAGTTCTACCCACTCTTTTATTCCACCTAGTTGTGTTCAACGTTTAAATTTGACTCCAGAGAAGTTAGACTTTAAATTATTGGTTGAAACTTCGTTGGGAGAAACCTTCGTTACCTCCACTGTTTATTAATCTTGTTTTTTTCAAATAAACACTTTCACGTTACCTGTCGATCTTATCTCTTTGAAAATACTTGCCTTTGAGGTAATTTTTGAAAATGATTGATTAACTACTCATTATTCTTTTTGTAAGGTTGTTAGCTTTCATATTCCTAACCAACCTGTTATACGAATTCAAAGTAACCAAACCCTAAAGTTAATCACTGTTATATCAAGCCATAAGTAAAGAGCCCCGATCCTTTCGTTGTTGACTTCCTTGTGTGGAATGCACCGAAGCCAGACTTTCTGTAGGCGACGTCGTGACTGAAGATGGCAAGTTGATAGGTATCATTGTGAGGTGCTATCCAGGTTAAGGGATAGAAGTCACAGTTGGTATTAATGTGACGTACTATCCAAGTCTTGGACGAGTATGTGATTTTGAATGATATTTCTATCATTAATAAATTTCTTGGCGTATTCTTGAAGACTTCCTAGCCTACCCTAGAACGTGAAATCGAATTTTGTATTGACCCCAGTACAAAAACCCATTTCTTAAACCCTCAAATATTTCTTCAACTAAAAGGATCTGTTTACGTGGATTATGATGAAAGTCATAATAAAAGTATAGAACTAATAAAAATCATGGGTATATGAAGTATTAGTAAGTTTTATGATGAGTTATGTTGGTTAGTATGTGAAAACATGAAAGTTTCTTAGAAATCACAAAGAGTTGAAAATCAGATTTTGATGAAAAACGTAACATGAAATTCAATAGACCATATCTCCTATTATATTTTGAATTTTTGAATGTGGTCAAGTCCTAGAGTTAGATCTATGAGTTACCTAACTAATCCAAGTGGAATTACTGGAAAAGGTGTTGTAGATTTTTGTGTGGACTAATTTTAGCAAAGGAGGCCAAAGCTGTAAATTTCGAAAATGCTACTGCCTAGAAACTTTAAGGGACTGTTTCGGCCACTTAAATTATGAGAAAAATTCTAGCCTTTTGGGACATGAAATGATATGGTATAAAGTACCTCCTGTCCAAAAATGAGCTCATTCTGACTTAAAATGAGCAAGTTATGACTATTTCAATATTTAGGTTTTTCCGACAAAAAACGCTATAACCGGAGTTCTATAACTCCGATGACCATGAAATTTAAACTGGAAGCTCACGATAACATGTATAAGGTCCTGCCAAGATTTGGGAATTTTTGGAGTTAAACTTGAGGTAGCTAATTTCTTAAGAAATTAATTAGAAATTGATTTTTGAAAAATAGTAAATGAATTTTAAAAATTCCGAGAAAAATATATTTTCATCATGGGACTATATTATGCTAAATCCCAGAAAAGAAATATTTTTGGGACTGATTTGATATTTTTCATGAAAATAGTTTAATTCTGAACATATGAGTTAAATATGTTATGTGAAGTAACAAAGTTGAAAATAGGATTTTATGGCTAAAGAATCCTATGTAGAGTATATGCATATTTTTTTTGATGAGGATTTGATAATTGGTGATGATATCTTATGAGTATGACATTTTGAATGATTAAATGCATTATATATGAGAAAGCGTAAACAATTAAGATAAATTGTTTATAAATTTAAGAAGTGATTAAAATATTATTATAATATTAATGTTATTAGATTATGAGATTATTAAGTGATTGATAACATGGGGGTATTCTTGAATCCTGGATAAATTATATTATAAATGTTTAATATTTATCCTTTATCTCATTTGATTGATTCTTTATATCATTATCCTCATGTTTATATTTTTTTTAAAGTCATCTGTGACCTGTAGTGCATGGATAATTTGTGGTCGTGATACTAATGAATACACAATTATCTTTGGCCGTAGTGCATGGATAATTTGTGGTCGTGATACTAATGAATACACAATTATCTTTGGCCGTAGTGCATGGATAATTTGTGGTCGTGATACCAATGAATACACAATTATCTTTGGTAGTAGTGCATGGATAATTTGTGGTCGTGATATTAATGAATACACAATTATCTTTGGTAGTAGTGCATAGATAATTTGTGGTCGTGATACTAATGAATACACGATTATCTTTGGTCAGTAGTGCATGGATAATTCGTGGTCGTGATACTTAATGAATATCCTTGGCACGTAGTGCGAGGGATGATTCGATGATATGGATTAATTATTGAAATGAGTCTCAAAATGAAATATTAATTCATGGATGTGGTAAAAGTCATATTTGGTCAGTAGTGCATTGATAGACTTGGTATGATTATGACCATGGATTATTCGGTATAATCATGATCAGTAATTGAAAACACGAATATCCTTAGCCAAGAAAGCATGGATAATTCATGGTTGTGATACTATTAAGTCGAGTCTCAAGATATTATTGGTTTTACGCTTATATATCCTTGGCCCATAGTGCAAAGATGAATTGTTAATGAATATCTTTGGTAGGATTGCAAAGATGAATTTAATGTTTTCAACGATAAAGGTATTCAAGGTATCCTCACCTCTTTATCATACCAGTATCGCATTCTAATTTCGAGGGCTTAAATTCCATAAGGAGGGGAGATTGTGAGACCCCAGATTTTATCAATAAAGATTTAAATTTTGTCAAAATAATTTTTTAATATTATGGTGTGAATTTGAGATAATATTATAGTTGTGGGTAGTATTTATAAATTTTGCAAAGTATGCAAGTGGTTATATTATATTCGATTGGTCTGGGAATATTCTTGGTTTAGCGGGGAATATTCGTGACAACTACTCAATCATTGGTGGCCCCATTAATAGAATTATTGTTTGATTAAGAAAACGACAAAAATATTTTATTGAAATAACGGCGAAGTTTTACCGTGGTTCTTGTTGAACTACTTTCGGTAGTAAAAGTACGAAGAATACGTGTGGTTTCATAAGTAACTACCACAGTATTGATTATTGATGCTTATGTGAGAAGTCACTCGCTTTGATTCCATTATTGTCGATTAATAATATGAATTATTATAATGATAATGACGTTTTGTTTTATTCGTATTATTAACGTAATAAAAGCGAAACATCTTTTATATAAAATAGAATACTTTATTAAAGTTATTCTATAAATAGAATATATTATATTTTATTATGCATAGTGTTGCATAGTGTTTTGCATAGTGTTTTGCATAGTATTGCATAGTGTTTGCATAGTAAAATGTTTTTATATAAATAAAATATATTATATTTTATTTAAAAGATTTTTCTTTAAATATGGACCGTCAGATTAAAGTAAATCAATCTGGACCGTTCATGGATTAGTTACTATGCATTCCATTTTCCTATAAATAGAAGCTCATTCCTTCATTATTTTCTTACAATTCATTGAAACTCTAGAGAGAAAATTATAGAAAGAAGCTATAGAGAGAAAATTATAGAAAGAAGAAGAGTATTCTTCTACTTCACTACTTCGTATTCGGTTCTTTTTACGGTAAGGGGTGTTATTCTTTCTTCTTCAAGAGAACTTCATTATTCCATTCACTATTATTCATTGGAATAACTCAGTAAAAGTGATATACCCTATACATAACCTCAGTATATATGGCATATCCTATACTTGGTGAAATCCTTATGTTATTCCATTCTTATTTATTCATTGGAATAACTTTGTGTATCTGTGATTTACCCTATACTTGGTGACATTCTTCTATTATTCGCTTTGAACATCATGTCTGTGTGTTTTACACCGACCGGTTTCGCTCTTTATTATTACATTGGAACATCACATGCATGTGTTTTACACCGACTGGTTCCGCCTTTATCATTCTGTTGGAATATCCTATCTCGTGTGTTTTTACACCGGATCCGTTCCATCTTTATTATTCTCATTGGAACATCCTCGTTGCGTGTGAATTTCACACGACCGGTTCCGTTATTATTATTACATTGAATAACCTCGTTTGTCTGATCACCGCATGCATGGTGATTTCTTTTGTTATTCCATTCTTTATTATACCCAGTTGGTTAAAACTTTGACTTCTATACTCCATGAAATTAGTAGAATATCCTTGATATTTGCGTTTCATCCAGTATCTTTTCACGGAAATATTCTTCTGATCATTCTTGAATTTTACTCTACGAAACAAATTATTATGTTGACAATTTGGACGTTAATAATTCATGGATTAAATAATTCTTGAACTTGTTTTATTGAATTATTATGTCATTGTCATCATCCTCATGTTATATTATGTTATCTTTGGCTTACGTGCATAGATGAACTTAGTATGATTATGACCGAGGATCATCCCAAGATAATCATGACTTGATATAAATGATGTGACAAAAGTCCTCGGTGGCACAGAATGCGTTGATGGATAGTTTTTGGTATGATTATGACCAGGGGTGATTCGGTATAGTCATGACCATTGATAATTTGATGAAAATCCTTGACCGTGGTGCGGGGATGATTAGATGTGGTGGTTTATTTATTGTCGAGTCTCGTGATAAAATTGATAAAACCTTTTAAAACCTAAAAGATAGTAGACTTTATTCTCTACTTGACTCTTTTAATGGATTGCTTATTCATTGCAGATTAAACTGGTTTGTCTATTGTATTTTATCGCTTTAACATCTGTTGAAGGCTAATGATAATTTATTCGCATTATCTTAGTCATAATATTTCTTCTTCGGCTAGTTGAGCTCACCCTTTTTCTTTCACTTTGTTCTCTTGAAAATGAGAACATAGCCGGGACGAGTCGAGGAACGAAGTAATGGTCCGAGAGGATAGCATTAGTAGTCCTCACTATTACGTGAAATAGTGTGATAATAGTTGTAATGAGGACTCCTTTTGAGTTTGTATAATATCTAGTAGACAATATTTGTATTCAAACTCACGCTTTATGTCGTATTGCATACCTACGCTTATATTAGTAAGTTTTATTTGAATTTATGTACCATGTAAGTGGCGACCCAAGATGGGTGACGTATACCTAATTTTGGGGGCGTCACATGTACTATGTATCTGGCGACTCAGAATGGGTGATGTATACCTAATTTTGGGGGCGTCACACTGCGTCCTAGATTTCAAAGGAAGTTGGGATAAGTACTTGCCATTGGTGGAATTCTTATACAACAATAGTTATCAAGCAAGTATAGGCATGGCTCCATTCGAGGGGTTGTATGGAAGAAAATGTTTTTCTCCAGTATGCTGGGACGAGGTGGGTGAAGCAACTTGTTGGGACCAGAATTGGTACGCACCAAATGAATCGACAACGTATACAAATGACACAAAATTGACAAAAGAGTTATGCAGATCTTCATCGAAAGGACGTGGAATTTAATATTGGGGATCATGTTTAGTTACGTGTTGAACCATGGAAGGGAGTTACAAGATTTGGGAAGAGACGAAAGCTCAATCCAAGATTTATTGGTCCATTTGAGATTCTTGACCGAATAGAAAATGTGGCCTATAGACTCGCATTACCTCCAAGCATGTCTCGTGTTCATAATGTTTTTCACATATCTATGCATCGTAAATATGTGAAAGACCCGAACCACATTATTGAGTTAGAACCAGATGAGATAGCCGAAGATTTAATGTACGAGGAGGTACCTGTTAAGATCTTTGATAGGAAAGAGCATGTCCTACGCACCAAGGTTATACCACAAGTTAAGGTTTTGTGGAGGAACCATGCTATTGAAGAAATGACCCGGGAGTTAGAGTCAGAAATGAAAACGTGGTATCCTCACCTTTTTGAAACACCAGGTACGTACGTCAATTTCAAGAACAAAATTTTATAAGGAGGGGAGGTTGTAAGACCCCAACTTTTTATAAATAAAATCAAATTTCCTCTAATTATTATTGTGAATAATAATGTGTTAATTTGATATAATGCTTTGGTTATGGGTGAAATGTGCAAATTTTGCAAAAGAAGTAAGTGGTTATAAAATATTCATTATTGTTGGGGAATATTCGTTTGGTCGTGGAATATTCTTTCTATCGGGGAATATTCGTACGACGGCGCAACCATTTGTGGGCCCTATAACGGAAAACGCTAGGATGAAGAAAATGGAAAGTTTGAGTTTTTATAAATAACGATGTAGTTGTTACCGTTAACACTATTGGAATACCCGGTGGTTAAAATACAGTAATACGCGTGGTTGCACAATATCACACGGTATTGCACATTATTTTTGAATTATTGATTCTTACGTAAGAAGGTATTACTCAATAAGTGTTACAGTAATTACTGTTCAATATTTTATTTTATTGATTAAATAATTGCTATGTTGATATTTTATATTATTGTTGTTCCAATAATTGTCACTGCACAGTATCTTCATTATCAGATCAATAATTTATATTATTTGAATAATATTGTCAGATAGCATTATTGGCAATGTCTAAGGAAGTTATGTCTAGGAAATGGGTTTGGTCACCTAATTGCGCGCCAATACGGAGAAATCCTTATCGGAAAGCCCCTTCTTTCCTGGGAATGACCTGGTTATCATAATTGTGATTCTGTAATATTATTTGTGAATAATTAATTATTGATTTATATGATAAGGAAATATTTATTTTATGTGGATATAAATGATGGATATATTTATTTTATGTGCATATAAATAAAAGAATAAATGTTGAGGTGTTTTATCAGTATTTTGTCAGAATAGAGGTTAAAAATTGTCCGTGTGTGGATTTCAATCATTTTTTGCTTGGAATTTGGAAACACTTAAATTTACAAAGTTGTAGAGAATTTAATTTCCAATGGAATAGACATTCGTATTTTTCTTATAAAAGGGCTATTTATTAAGAATTATTGAAGTTTAGGAAAATAAAATGTTTTTATTAAAATTATTGGTGGGACCCATTTTTGTTTTTTTGTGAAAACATGTGCTGAGATTTTTCAAGACTGGCATGCACACATGGTCTTGGTCTTGGCATTCATAAAGAAAAAAAATATTATTTTATTAATTTAGTCTGCTTTGGCGTTCTAGTATTTTCCTATAAATATGGTGCTTAGTTAGAATTGAAAATCACACCAGAAACAATTTTTTTCTCTCTCTATATTATCGAGCGTATTTTGTGGGTATTTAGATACTTTGAGAGTTGCTATTCAGTGCAAGTTCTTTCAGCATTTCATCCGATATTCTAGTTAGAAGTACTATTCTTTTGAGGTAAGAGATGTTATTTTCTTCATAATGATGTTATTCTTTCAATATCATTATACCGAAATATTGGTATGTATTTTATTGTGGAACTTACACCTTTTTCATGTCGGGGTTACTTATCACGTATACGATACTATTCACATATACGACACTATTCACGAATACGACACTATTCACAAAAAAATGAAATTTTATTTTCTTTGTCCAAGTTGTCTATTATGGTTACTATCTTTGATTGTATCCATGTTTTGATCTTCATTCTTGTTTTTTGCTCCATAATTGATTATTATAAGGTATTTTTGAACTTGGATAAACTAAAGTACGAATCCCTAATCTTTGATCTTTTATCTCACTGGATTCATTTTCTTTAAGATATTTTTCATCATCCTCAGTCCTAAATGATGATATTACTGAATATCTCTGGCATGTAGTGCAAAAATGAATGATTAACTGATGAATATCTTTGGCCCATAGTGCAAAGATGAACATGTGTTGAGATGAACATGACCAACTGGTGATACAAATGAATATCTTTGGCCTGTAGTGCAAAGATGAATATTTGATTTAAGATGTATATTGATTAATGTTACAGGGATAAAATATTGATGTTACAGGAATAAATATATTGATGATGGACTTTTAAATCTTAGAAGATAGTAGAATTCATTCTCTACTTGACTCTTCTAATGGATTGCTATTTCCGCTGCAGTTGTTGATCTAAAACTTGTTGTCTATTATATTCTCTCATATTTTTACCTGTTGAAGACTAATGATAATTTGTTGTATATTATCTTAGTCAAAAATATATTTGTTGTACAACAATAAATATATTTGTTGTAAACCCTTTTCCTTTTTATTCCATTTTTCTTCTCAGGAGGTGAGAACATAACATGAACTAGCCTGGGTATGGAGTGATGGTTCAGGATAGTTGTTTTAGTAGTCCTCACTATTTTGTAAAATAGTGTATCAATAATTGTAATGATGACTCCATTTGAGTTTGTATATTATTTATTAGACAGTATTTGTATTTAAACTCATAGTATATGTGTTAACGTATTTTGCACAAAAATATATTAATGAAGTTATATTTGTTTCTGTACCATGTATTTGGCGACTCATAATGGGTGGTGTATACCTATTTTGGGGGCGTCACAAAAAGGGTTTACAAATACACATATTAATAATGTTCATAAAAACTACTCCAGCATTTTTCCTTTGCATTTGTTCTTCACAGCACCTCCAGTCACTTCGTCCATAGCTAAAATATTTTATTTAGCAAGGGTGAGCAACAAATTGCCCCGCAAGTTAAGATATACAATGAATTAATGTATAAGAATCAGAACAACAGACTATCTACTTGGATAGAATGATACCAAAGTTCGGAGAACTTTGAATTAGTTGAACAATTTATTCTTCTTTAACCAATCTTCTCGCAAACTATGCAAAACAATAATGAAAGAATACAATGTTTTCAAGTCTGCGACATTCTATTGAATAACAATTTAGAAATATTCTCCAAAGTTTATACTGAATGATCTTAAATGATCTTGAAATTCTATTCTTGAGTAACTATCAAAGATTTACTTTGATATACCCAAATAACAAGATGGAATATTTTCCAGAATTTATGCTGAGTGATCATAAAGGATCTAGAACTTCTCTTCTCGAGTAACTATAAAAGATTTACTTTGATATACCCAGGTGTATCAGATAATCATAAAGATTAAATCATACCCCTCTGCAAGTACTTAGAGAGGCCAACTCCTTGTACCCTATTTTATGCATAATACTCAAAACGCGCGCAATAGCCGAATATACGACCAAAAGGTTCCCCTTTTTTTATAAAAAGGTTGTTCTTCTCAATCTTACAAACAGAAGTTGTATTAATAATGAAATACAATGATTTCAATATCTAATCACTTCTCTTCTCTTCTATTCTCAAACCTATCAAGTTTTCTTTTTTGATCTAGCCAAAACAACTAGCATTGATCTCTCAATAATAATTGAATTCTCTTCTCTTCTCTTCTCTTCTTGAACCTATCAAGTTCTAACAAATGTTCGCTTAGCCAGAACAATTAGCTAAGACATGTTTCAATACAATTCAACAATAGACATAATTTAACTGTACTATTTGAAATCAATAATAGCTTCTACAGATGTGAATATCCAACAACAGTTATTCTATAAGTATATTCTCAGAATTACTAATTCAATTTGAATTAATAAACATGCACTAATTGCGAATAATCAATAATAAATTCTTGGACGTGGTCTAATCCACAATAACTGACTGCCATAGTATTTAAACAGATATAACTCAAGGTTGAGTTAGGAAACTTGCCTTCTGCGTTGATTACTGCTACACAATAAACTTATTTGCGTTTGAAAGACCTATAATCACAATATCGGTCTCATAATTTGCACAATAAATCACAACACATCACACTGTAATTTACAGTCAATCTATTTCTTAGGCACATTACCACATATCCACATCAGTGTTTAATACCTATATAAACACTTATCAAGTCTAACAAGTCCGGTCTGGTTGGACTTCGGTATCATCTCGGTGTACTGGTCACCCTATCCGACAATTAAAACATTTATTGTCACTTAAACTCGGTCTCAACGCTTCAATATTATTTTAGATAAGCTAAATATCATTTATAATATTTTTTGAAAGCTTTTAATAATTTTCTAATAATTATTATAATTTATAATAATTTTTCAAACATCGGAATCATTTTTAAATGATTTAAATACTAATTAATTCCATCATCATTAATATTTAATAATATTTAAAATATTAATGACATACTTGTCAAAATATTATAATTATTAATAACTTAAAATATTTTAAATCATCAATATTCTACTTAAATAATTTTTTTTAAAATAATTAAAATTATTTTTAAACCATCACCATTAATATTTAAATATTAATGAAATTATTATCAAAATATTAAAAGTCATTAATTATAACTTAAAATATTTTTAAATCATTTTCTCATTTTAAATGATTTTAAATCATTAAAACCATTTTTAATTCATTTATTTAATATAATAATTAAATAAATCTATTATCATTAATATTAAATTATTAATGAAAATTACTCAAAAATATTAAAAGTTACATTTTATAACTCAAAATATTTTTAAACACCTTTTTCTTATTTAAAATGATTTTTATAATACTAAAATCATTTTCTTTAATTTATTTAATACACTAATTAAATAAATTAAATATCATTAATGTTCAAATAATTATAAATATTAATGAAAAATCTCCCAAATAATTAAAAGTTATTTTTCGAATTTAAATTATTTTTAAAACCATTTTGTAATTTTTAGAATTTATTTTCTATTTTTAATTAATTTTTGGAAAATCAGAAATTAAAAATATTAGAAACAGTCGCTATAGCCTATAGCAACACTAAGCGTCACTGTTGGTGTTCTTAACCTCAAGAACATTGACAACTTTCGAGTTAGCGAGTAATTAAGTATTTGACTCAATTTAATTCTCTGCTTCAAATACATTACGTCAATTTAAGACTTCGATATTGTAGCATGTAGGTAATACTACAATATTCAGTTATCATTTTGGTCATAACACTTCACAACAAGGAGATCTGAGTCTCCAAAATGACTGCCAGAGTGTTCCTGGGTTTTCTAGGTAACTCAGGCAGTCCCAAGTGCCTACTTTCTAGCTCCATTTAATCTAGGTTCCAGTCATGATTTCTGTGATTTCATGGTTCAAATCTGTAGTCCTTATGTCAAGGAACATATACATAATGTAAGACCCCGAAATTTTTTTTAAATAAAAAGGAATTTCCTTTATTTATTATCTTGAAATAGTAAGGGTTGATTTGATTAATGTGGATAGTTAAGGGTTAAATACGCAAATATTTCAAAATAAGCAAGTGGTTATAAAATATTCATTTTTGTTTGGAATATTCGTTTGGTCGTGGAATATTCAGAATGCGTCGGGAATATTCGCATTTACAAGCAGACCATGTAAATTCCCCATAACCTGAAAGCGATTGGATGAGGAAAACGCATAAAGTTTGGGTGGTTATAAATAACTACGTAGTTGTTACTGAATTAAGACTCGTTGGAATACCCGGTGGTTAAAATACGATGTCTGCGTGTGGTTGCACAAAGAGCACACCAGTATTGCATATTGATTGAATTATTGATCCTTACGTAAGATGGCACTACTTCAATAATTTTCACAAGAGTTACTTATTCGATAGTTTATTTTATCGAGTCAATAATTGCTGCGTTGGTATTTTATATTATTCTTGCTTCAATAATTGTCATCGCACAAAGATTTCCCATTATCGGATCAATAATTCATATTATTTGAATAATATTATTAGATAACATTATTGGCAATGTCTAGAAAGTTTTGTCTAAGGAGAGGTTTGGTCACCTAATTGCGCGCCAAGAAGAGAGAGATCCTTATTGAAAGCCCCTCTTTCTGGGAACTACCGTTGGTTATAAATGTGATTCTCGTAATATTATTTGTGAATAATTAATTATTGATTCATATGATAAGGAAATATTTATTTTATATGAATATAAATGATGGATTTATTTATGTGGTTATTAATGAAGGAATTAATGTTGAGGTGTTTTATCGAGATTTTATTGGATTGAGGTATTAAAAATCAAATCGGGGTTTTGAGATATATTATGGGGTTATAATTTTTAATCCGACCGCTTGGATTGTGGTAATTTTAGGGTATGTTATACATACATAAGTTGAGTATATGTCCACAAATTTTGAACCGTTAAAAATGCATTTAATGATTTGTTGTGAATTTTAAGAGGTGTCGGATTCTAAATTAGGTTTATAATTGATTTTGGTGGAAAATTCTAGAATTGAGTGGGCCCCACTTGTGGTTGGTGAAGAAATGTGCTGAATTTTATTTCAAATGTGGTGGGTGGCAATAGTAGCGGTAAAAGCCATCGTGTAGCTTGGTCAAGTCCGCTTTGGTGGGCTAATATTTTCCTATAAATAGAGAGCTAAGTTAGAATTGAAAATCACACCGTAAACAAAGTTTTCTCTTTCTCTCTATATTATTGAGCGTATTTTGTGAGTATTTAGATACTTTGAGAGTTGTGTTCAAAGATAAGTTTCATTCAAAGATCACTTCCGACCTTTCCTTCCGGCAATCTTGATTCTTTGAGGTAAGTGATGTTATTTTCTTCTCAAATGATATTAATTCTTCAATATCATTATCTTTGAAATATTGGTTGGTACTTTTTATCAAATTTGGAACTTTTTCATGTCGGGTTACTATTCATGAGTTACTATTCACGAAGTTACTATTCATGAGTTACTATTCACGAAGTTACTATTCACGAGTACTATTCATGAAGCGTGAAGATGTTTTTTGTCGAATTTCTATCTTTTGGTGTCTTGAGTTACTATTCACGATATCAAGACTATTCACGATATCTGACCTTATTCACGAATACAAAGACTATTCACCGAAAAAAATGAAATTTTTTCTTTTCGTCTAAAATATCTATTCTCGGATACTAGCTTTGATTGTATCCATGTTTTTGATCATTCTTGAATTTTACACCACTATGATTATTTTTGAGGTATTGTTAGACATGGATAAAACAAAGTACTAATCCTTAATCCTTAATCCTTGTCATTTTGTTTCACCGGATTCGTTCTTTAAAAATATTTTTCATCATCCTCGGTCTTAAATTATGATATTATTGAATATCTTTGGCTGTAGTGCAAAGATGAATGATTTCTCAGAATATCTTTGGCTCAGAGTGCAAAGATGAACAGTGTTTAAATGAATACGACCGATCGATGAATATCTTTGGCCCGTAGTGCAAAGATGAACAGTGTTTAAATGAACATGACCGATCGATGAATATCTTTGGCCTTTAGTGCAAAGATGAACAGTGTTGAGATGAACACGACCGATTGATGAATATCTTTGGCTCAGAGTGCAAAGATGAATATTTGATTTGAGATGAAAATTGATTGATATTACAGGGGATAAAATATTGATGATGGATCGTTAAATTCATAGATTATAGTAGATTTCATTCTCTACGTAACTCTTCTATGAATTATTATTTCAATTAATGAATATTGATCCGAAACTTGTTGTTTATCAGATTCTATCGATTTTTCCTCGTTGGAGACTAACGATAATTTGTTGTATATTATCTTAGTCATAATATTCTTTATCGGGCTAGTTGAGCTCACCCTTTTCCTTGTTGTTCCATTTTTCTTCTCGTGGAGGCGAGAATGTAGCGAGTACTAGTCGGGGTATGGAATGAAGGTTCTAGAGAGAGTTGTTTAGTAGTCCTCACCATTATTGTAAAATAATGTATCAATAAATGTGATGAGGATTTATTTGAGTATAAATATTGTCTAGAAGATAATATTTGTATTTAAACTCACAGTTTTATTGTTGTGATAATAAAGTTGTAGTTGTTTCTGTACCATGTATTTGGCGACTCAGAATGGGTTGGATGGAATGGACCTATTTTGGGGTCGTCACACACTGGTATCGAGCTTAGGATATGATCTCCATGGAGATCTGGAATAGAACTAGGAGGGGAGAGACGAGTAAATCCTTCGCTAGTGTGTCCTACCTAAGCTTATTTGTTAGTTGGTCAGTATATAGGGATATTATGTGATTGATTTCCTTAATTAACCCTTGTTTTATGACAGTAATTGAGAATGTCGAATGAGAATATTAACAGTGGAGTAAATGAGACCGTGGAGATGCTCGTATTTTAACAACGAGGAGAACGTGCAACAGTCGGGCAATGTTCCTCCCGTGAATAACACCACCGAAAGCGTATGATGAACGAGGGATGTTTAGAAGTTTTTGCGCTTCATGCAAAATCGCATTTAGGAGACTCGTGTTCAAAATATAGGAGGAAATGATAGCAATTCACGGGTGGTCACAACAAGCGCTTCAAAGAGTCGGGACCACCGAATTTAAGGGAAAGCGATCCGATCATGGCGGAAACATGGGTCAAGCAAATTACCAAGATATTCGATGTCTTGGGATGTACGGAGAAACGAAAGTTCCATTCGCTACTTTTATGTTCCGTGGTGAGGCAGATTCATCGGTGGGAATCATGAAGCGTACCATCCAACAGCACTCAAAGATGTCATGGGAGACGTTTGAAAATGAGTTCAATGACAAGTACTTCCCTCGAAAGTATTCGTCGTATATGAAGGAAGTGGAGTTTATTAGATCGGAGCGAATAATAATACGATTAAGATCCCAAAGACGAGGCGAAGTTCATGGAGTTATCCAGTTTCAGACCTCATTTGGTGGAGAATGAGGAACGATGACGCGGATGTTTCGAGAGAGGTTTGAAACCCTAAGATACGTCAATATCTCATTTCTCATAAATTTTCTCTCTATTCAGATGTTGTAAATGTGGCTCATTTGTTAGAGCGAGATAACGAAAGTACGCTCAACCGAGGGACCATAACCAGGATCATACCAAAGATAGCGATCATCGTAATAACGATAACCAAAGTGGAGAAAGAAGAATACGGACAAAGGCTAAGAACCACTCCGGTGGTAATCGTGGCCATGAAAATAGAAGAAGCGAGTTGGGAGGAGATTTTAAAAGAGGAGATTCAACAACGACCATGTGAAGACGCTACGCCAAAGGCAACCGGTTCCAAGGAGGAGAAAGACCATCGGTCGTATGTTATAAATGCGGAAAGAGGGACATATCATTGGCAAACCGCCCACAACAGCTTTAAGGTATGCTATAATTGTGGAAAAGAAGGACATATCGCTTGAGATTAGACGATGTCGAAACCAGATCCAAATGAAATGGTGACTCAAAAGGATGTCCCAAAAAGTCAAAGTCAACGGTTCTTGGAAGAGCGTTTGTCGTGACCTCCATTATTAAAATGCGAGGAACCCGAACGGTTAGCACGGTTAGTTAATTATAAATTTTGCTAAATTTATACCTTACTAGATACCTGGGTTCTACCCATTCTTTTATCTCTTTTGCTTATACCAACGCTTGAACTTGACTACGGAGAAATTAGACTTTGACCTATTTATGGAAACTCCGTTAGAGAAACTTTCATTACATCCGTTGTTTAGAAATCTTGCTTGATTCAAGTTGGCACTATCACATTACCGTTAACCTTATTTCTATAGAGATATTTGTTTTTGATGTGATTTTAAGGTTAACTACTCATCATGCCAAATTGATTGCTTTTGTAAGGTTGTTAGTTTTCATATTCCTAAGCAACTTTGTTATTTGAAATCAAGCAATCAAACCATTGTAGTCAAACATTTTCATATCAAGCCATGAAGTCATTCGCTTATTACGGATGTCAAGTTTTCTTAGTCCATGTTATGGATTTGAATAAAGACACGCCGATTTGAATAATATTCCCGTTGTTATTGATTTTTCCCGACGTATTTCAAGAATTTATCGGCTTACTCCCAAAGATCGATATTAAATTTTGTATCGACTTTGAACCCTAGATAAAAACTCATTTCTAAAATCTCATATCGAATGGCTCCTATTGAACTTCGAGGAGTTAAAAATTCAACTATAGAATTTGGTACCGAGCCTTTATCTTGTGACTTCCTTTGTGGAATTCACCTGCCGAACTCTCTGTAGGGGGACGTTATATTCGCATGCGATAGTAAATCGATAGGTGTCATTGTGACGTGCTATCCAAGATTGGGATATGAGTCACGCTTGAGAGCAACCTAAGTCAAGAATCGAAATACGTAGCTTTCAGCTTAGTCAAGGTTATTATCGGAGATTCGTTGAAGGATATTCTCGAATCGCTATTCCATTAACGTAGCTAACTCGTAGAGATACAAAATTCGAATGGAGCAAGGAATGTGGGAAGAGCTTCGAAGAACTCAAGAGGAGACTCATTTCAGCACATGTTCTGACCATGCCATCCTGGAAAAGCGAACGTGGTAGCTGACGTGTTGAGTAGAAGATCGTATACAAGTACGAGTACAATATTGTCAAAGACTCATTTCGTATAAAATACAAATAATAGAGATGGAGATGAAAGCTCTAGGTACCCACGTGATGATATACGAGTATAATCGACTTTAATCGGTAAAGTTAAAGCTGCTCAAGCTACACACCGGAGCTGATGAATTTGAAGAAGGAGGTGCAAGAGGTTGTTATTTTAAAAGCGAGAATCGGTGAGGTGAGGAAAGCTCAAACCTTCGATTTATTAATCCATTTGAAATTCTCGATCGAATAGGAACTGTGGCCTATAGACTCGTTTTACCACCAAGTATGACGCGTGTTCATAACGTTTTTCACGTATCGATGTTACGTAAATATGTGGACGACCCAAACACGCTATTGAAGTTAGAACCGGATGAGATAGCCGAAGACTTAACGTACGAGGAGGTACCTGTCAAGATTTTGTAGAGGAAAGAACATGACCTATGTACCGAGGTTATACCATAAGTTAAAGTTTTGTGGAGAAACCATGCTATTGAGGAAATGACCTGGGAGTTGGAAACGAAAATGAAAGCGAGGTATCTTTACCTTTTCAAACACTGTACGTACGCCAATTTCGAGGACGAAATTTCATAAGGAGGGAGGTTGTAAGACCTCAAATTTTTTTAAATAAAAGGAATTTCCTTTATTTATTATCTTGAAATAGTAAGGGTTGATTTGATTAATGTGGATAGTTAAGGGTTAAATACGCAAATATTTCAAAATAAGCAAGTGGTTATAAAATATTCATTTTGCTGGGAATATTCGTTTGGTCGTGGAATATTCAGACGCGTTTGGGAATATTCGATTTACTGACGTTACAGCGACCATGTGTGGGCCCCATAACGGAAAAGCGATTGGATGAGGAGGAAAACGACAAAGTTTGGGTGGTTATAAATAACTTGCCGTAGTTGTTACCAAGTAAGACCGTTGGAATACCCGTGGTTTAAAATACAATGTCTACGCGTGGTTGCATAATAAAGATACTGCAGACAGTGCATGTATTGTTGAATTATTGATCCTTACGTAAGATGGCACTACTCAATAATTTTCACAAGAGTTACCGCTCAATAGTTTATTTTATTGAGTCAATAATTGTCATGCGTTGGTATTTTATATTATCATTGTTTCAATAATTGTCACCGCACAAGATTTCCCATTATCGATCAATAATTCATATTATTTGAATAATATTATTAGATAACATTATTGGCAATGTCTAGAAAGTTCTGCTCTAAGGAGAGGTTTGGTCACCTAATCATGCCCAAGAAGGAGAGATCCTTATTGAAAGCCCCTCTTCCTGGGAACTACTTGGTTGTTATAAATGTGATTACGTAATATTATTTGTGAATAATTAATTATTGATTCATATGATAAGGAAATATTTATTTTATATGAATATAAATGATGGATTTATTTATGTGGTTATTAATGAAGGAATTAATGTTGAGGTGTTTTATCAAGTATTTTATTGGATTGGAGGTATTAAAAATCAAATCGGGGTTTTGAGATATATTATGGGGTTATAATTTTAATCCGACCGTTGGATTGTGGTAATTTTGGGTATGTTATACATACATAAGTTGAGTATATGTCCACAAATTTTGAACCGTTAAAATGCACGAATGATTTGTTGTGAATTTTAAGAGGTGTCGGATTCGGAAATTAGATTTATAATTGATTTTGGTGGAAAATTCTAGAATTGAGTGGGCCCCACTTGTGGTTGGTGAAGAAAAATGTGCTGAATTTTATTTCAAATGTGGTGGGTGGCAATAGTAGCGGTAAAAAGCCATCGTAGTGTGTGTCAAGTCTCCGCTTTGGTACGGCTAACATTTTCCTATAAATAGAGAGCTAAGTTAGAATTGAAAATCACACCGTAAACAAAGTTTTCTCTTTCTTTCTATATTATTGAGCGATTTTGTGAGTATTTAGATACTTTGAGAGTTGGGTTGTTCAAGATAAGTTTCATTCAAAGATCACTCCGACCTTTCCTTCCGGCAATCTTGATTCTTTGAGGTAAGGGATGTTATTTTCTTCTCAAATGATATTAATTCTTCAATATCATTATCTTTGAAATATTGGTTGTACTTTTTATCAAATTTGGAACTTTTTCATGCTCTGGGTTACTATTCATGAGTTACTATTCACGAAGTTACTATTCATGAGTTACTATTCACGAGTTACTATTCACGAGTACTATTCATGAAGCGTGAAGATGTTTTTGTTAAATTTCTATCTTTTGGTGTCTGAGTTACTATTCACGATACTAAGACTATTCACGATATCTGACACTATTCACGAATACGGCACTATTCAATTAAAAATGAAATTTTTCTTTTCGCCTAAAATATCTATTCGGATACTAGCTTTGATTGTATCCATGTTTTGATCATTCTTGAATTTTACACCACTATGATTATTTTTGAGGTATTGTTGACATGGATAAAACAAAGTACTAATCCTTAATCCTTAATCCTTGTCATTTTGTTTCATCGGATTCGTTCTTTAAAAAATTTTTTCATCATCCTCGGTCTTAAATGATGATATTATTGAATATCTTTGGCCAGTAGTGCAAAGATGAATGATTTCAAGAATATCTTTGCCAGAAGTGCAAAGATGAACATGTGTTTAAATGAACATGACCGATCGATGATGAATATCTTTGGCTCAGAGTAAAGATGAACAGTGTTTAAATGAACATGACCGATCGATGAATATCTTTGGCCTTTAGTGCAAAGATGAACAGTGTTGAGATGAATACGACCGATTGATGAATATCTTTGGCCTCAGTAGTGCAAAGATGAATATTTGATTTGAGATGAAAATTGATTGATATTACAGGGATAAAATATTGATGATGGACTCATTAAATTCATAGATTATAGTAGATTTCATTCTCTACGTAACTCTTCTATGAATTATTATTTCACGCGAATATTGATCCAAAACTTGTTGTCTATTGTATTCTATCGATTTTCCTCATTGGAGACTAACGATAATTTGTTGTATATTATCTTAGTCATAATATTCTTTATCGGGCTAGTTGAGCTCACCCTTTTCCTTGTTGTTCCATTTTTCTTCTCGTGGAGGCGAGAATGTAGCGAGTACTTAGTCGGGTATGGAATGAAGGTTCTAGAGAGAGTTGTTTAGTAGTCCTCACCATTATTGTAAAATAATGTATCAATAAATGTGATGAGGATTTATTTGAGTATAAATATTGTCTAGAAGATAATATTTGTATTTAAACTCACAATTTTATTGTTGTGATAATAAAGTTGTAGTTGTTTCTGTACCATGTATTTGGCGACTCAGAATGGGTTGGATGGAATGGACCTATTTTGGGGTCGTCACACATAACATAATTTTAGTCCAACAATAACAGAATCACAATTTATCATTCGGTCAAACTATGTCAGAAACTTAGTTCATATGTTTTCTGGAAATTCCAGAAAACAGAAAACGTGATCGAGTATGCTACTTGGACCAATCACTCCATTCGATATATTGCTTGTTTAAAAAATCTAAAGACATGAATCTAAAGTCCATCTACGTTCCAAGCTACAAACTGGTTACAAGAACAATCATCAAATCTCACAAAACCTAACAGATCTGGGCCCTGCAAAGTCTTGTCAGACGCTGATTCACACTTTCTGGGTCACCCAAAAAGTTTTGGTCAAGCTCGGTCAACTCACTTTGACAATGAATATCTTACAATCTAGACATGGAATGGTTGTGATTCCACTTCTAGATCAAAGGCCTCATGTCAAACAACAAATCCAAAACATAAAACAAGAAAAATAATAAACAGACACAGATCTACGGCCACTGACATTTGGTTGTCAGACTACTTTTTGAGTTCTTGGACAGTTTTTAAAAAACATCACTTTAAAGCCTTTTGATGCTATGGATCTATGAGGGATCATCATAGATCATCATAAAACATCCTTTAACATGATTCTAATCATATAAACACGAATTTTCTCATAGCATTTAAGATCAAAAGTCAAATTAGGGTTTATACCTTTTAGTTCCAATCTTTGATCTTAGCTCTCCAATCTGATCTTATGGTTGCCAGGGGTTGTACTAGTGACTGAATCACTTGTATAATTCGGAGGTTTGGTGAGAGAGAGAGTTGTTGAGAGCTTAGATAAAAAATGAACAATTTTGGCAACCTTTCTCTCTCTTAATCCTTTATAATACTTAGATGCAATGCATGTTGCTAACATAGCTGATGATATAGACTGATTTGCAAGAGTTTTAGGTCATTCAAGTCAAAAGTTGGTGAACAACTAAAGGTCTTGGCAATTTTTACAAGTTACCTAATAAAAAATCCATAAAGGGAATTTTGGTCAATGAACATGAAATTTTAATGGCATATAGGTAATTGTCCAAACCCTTAGGGTTTTACCCTTAGGGTTAGGTCCTAAGGGTTTAACCCTAAGGTTCTAACCCTTAGGTTTTATAACCTCTATTCTAGAATTTTCTAATTAGGGTTTTTAAATAGAAAATTAAGATTTCAAAAATGTAATTAGGGTTTTAAATAGAAATTAATATTTCTAAAGTATAATTAGGGTTTCCTAATTATACTAACATTTACTAATCACATGAAAGTTTACTAATCACATAAGGTTTGTTAATTAGGATTAGGGTTTCCTAATTAGGGTTTAGGATTCTCGAATTTAAAATTAGGGTTTCCCAGCTTTTGATTAGGGTTCCTAACTACGTGTTAGGGTTTTTAATCCCTTATTAGGGTTTACTAATTTTGTACCCTACCCGATCAATCATTGATCAATCATTCTAAACAGTACAAACACATACTAAGTAATATAATTATTTTAATTATAATTTCTATCGAATCCCTATCCGTAAATTAGGGTTTGGGTTTCTAAATCTGTTAAGCACAACTCTACTCTTATTTCTCAGTCAATACCCAAATTGACTACATCTCGAGACTCGTATCACTTATACTCGGCACAAAATTGATAATCAATGTTCATATTAAATAAAAAAAATTATTTCTTAAATTCGGATTATTCGAAATCCTGGGTTATCACAGTTGGACCTTTAACTCCTGAAGTTCAATAGGAGCCATTCGATATGGGGTTTTAGAAATGAGTTTTGTACCAGGTTCAAGGTCAATAAAGAATTCAACTTCACGTTCTGGGGGTAGACCGGGAAGTTCTTCAGGAAATACGTCAGGAAATTCACTAACAACAGAAATATTATACAAATCTGATGTATTTTTGTTCAAGTCCATGACATGGGCTAAGAAAGCTTGACATCCATTTTTCAATAAACGAATCATTTTATGGCTTGATATGACAGGGATTGACTTTAGTGGTTTGGTTGCTTGAATTCGCATAACAGGTTAGTTAGGAATATGAAAACTAACAACCTTACGAAAAAAAATCAATTTTGGCATGATGAGTGGTTAACTAATCAATCCCTAAAATCATATCAAATGCAAGTATTTTCAAAGAAATAAGACCGACAGGTAATGTGATGGTCCCAACTTAAATCAAGCAAGATTTATAAACCGTGGATGTAACAAAAGTTTCTCCTAATGGAGTTTCAACATATAAGTCAATGTCTAATTTCTTAGGGGTCAAGTTCAAACGTTGAGCACACACAGAAGACATAAAAGAATGGGTAGAATCGGTATCTAATAAGGTATAAACTTCACAAGAGTTTATGTTTAGCTTACTCGTGATAACCTCATTTGGGTTCCTCTTGTTTTGGGCAGTCACAACAAACGCTCTTCCAGGAACCACTGACTTTGACTTGTCAGGTACAACCTTTGGAGTCACCATTCCCGCTGGACTTGGTTTTGCTACATAATAATCTCTAGCTATATGACCTTCCTTTTCACAGTTATAACACACCTTGGATTATTGTGGGAAGTTTGGGCCGATGTGTCCCCCTTTCCCGCATTTATAATATACGACCGATGGTCGTTCTCCTCCCCTAAGAACAGTTGATGCTGGTGTTGACGTCTTCACGTTGTCATTATTGTACCTTCTCTTTTTGAAATCTCCCCCCGACTCGCTTCTTCTACTATCATGGCCACGATTACCACCAGAGTGGTTATCGCTTTTATCCGGATATTTTCCTCCCCGCTGGTTGTCATTGCTCTGATGACTGCTGCCACCATTATGACCCTGGTTGTGGTCCCTCGGTTGAACATACTCATTATCTCACTCTAATAATTGAGCCCCGTTCACAACATCTGAATATAGAAAAAATTTGTGAGAGATAAGGTATTGACAAATTTCTGGTTTCAAACCTCTTAGAATCATCAGCGTCATATGTTCCTCATTCTCTACCAAATGAGGTGCAAACCTGGATAACTCTGCAAACTTAGCCTCGTACTGGGACATAGTCATGTTGTTCTATTCTAGTCTAATAAACTCTACCTCCTTCATATGACGAATACTTTCAGGAATGTACTTGTCATTGAACAGTTTCTGAAATATTTCCCAAGACATATTAAGTGTGGCTTGTGACGCCCCCAAAATAGGTATACATCACCCATTCTGATTCACCAAATACATGGTACAGAAATCAAATATTAACTTCTTTTATACAATACGACAAAACGTAGCTGAGAGTTTTTACACGAATATTGTCTCATAGACAATATCCAAACTTAAATTCAATCCTCATTACATTTATTATCACACTAAATAACGAGGACTGCTAAAACAACCATCACGGCCCGTCACTCCATTCCCCGACTAGTCCCGGCTACATTCTCATTTCATGAAGAGAACAATGAAAGCAAAAGGGTGAGCTCAACTAGCCCAGTAAGAAATATTATGACTAAGATAATGCAAAATAAATTATCATTAGCCTTCAACAATGTTAAACTGATAAAATATAATAAACATCAAGTTTAACTGCAGAGGAACAAGCAATCCATTAGAAGATTCAAGTAGAGCATGATATCTACTATCTTCTATGATTTAAAAAGTTTATAATCAATTTTATCGCTGAGACTCAGTTTAATAAATAATCCACATCATCGAATCATCCCTGCACTACGGCTAAGGATATTCATTAGTATCACGTCCATGAATTATCCATGCACTACGGGCCAAGGATATTCATGTACTCATCAATGGTCATGATCATACTGAATAATCCCTAGTCATAATCATACCAACAACTATCCATCAATGCACTACGGGCCAATAAAGACTTTTACCACATCATTTGTAACATTACGAGTCATGATTATACCGAATGATCCATGGTCATAATCATACCAATCAACAGTCCATCTATGCACTACGACCAAAGATGACTTTCATCACAATATAAGCATGAGGATGATGACAATGATATAAAAATTCAATTAAATAAAAGTAAAGGATAAATCTTAAACATTTATAAATTAATTTATCCAAAATTCAATAATGTCCAAATTGTCAACATGATACTGCTTTGTGGAGTAAAATTCAAGAATAATATTGTATCAAAAATGATTCGGACATCAAAGAAATCAATTTTTATCATGAATAGTTCCTCGGGTGAATAGTACCCGAGTGAATAGTACCCCATGAATAGTACTTCGTGAATAGTACCTGTGAATAGTACTTGGAAATAGTACTTTGTAAATAGTACCCCGTGAATAGTACTTTGTGAATAGTACCACGTGAATAGTAAATTATGAATAGTACCCCGTGAATAGTATTCCGGAATGAAAAGATCAATACGTATCAAGAATGCTCAAAATAATATTTTCATAAAAAGATACTGGATGAAGCGCAAATATCAAGGATATTCTACTAATTTCACGGAGTATAGAAGCAATACTTTAACAGAATGAGAGTAGAATTAGGAATATGAAACAAAATAATATTATTCACATATTATAGAGTATGGAAGAAAATATTGTTTCTTACGAATACTAAACAAAATAATATCTTTTACCTTAGAAGAAGACTGGATACTGGAATAGTGAAGTGTAAGACCCCGAATTATATGAAATAAAAGTATCTAATTTTTTTATAATTATTATTCTATTTAATAAATGGTTAAATTGATAAAAGGTTAAAGTTAAGTGTGACGCCCCCAAAATAGGTATACAACACCCATTCTGAGTCGTCAAATACATGGTACAGAAACAACTACAACTTTAATAATACAATTGTCGTGCAAAATATGACAACACTTAAACTGTGAGTTTAAATACAACTATTGTCATCTAGACAATATCCACACTCAATTAAGTCCTCATTACAAATATTGATACACTATTTTACAAAATAGTGAGGACTACTAAAATAACTTCTAGAACCATCATTCCACACCCCGACTAGTACTCGCTACATTCTCGCCTCCTGAGAAGAAAAATGGAACAAAAAGGAAAAGGGTGAGCTAAACTAGCCCGGTAAAGAACATTATAACTAAGATAATATAGAACAAATTATCGTTAGTCCTCAACAGAGAAAAATCTAATAGAATACAATAGACAACCAGTTTTAAATCAATATTCGCAACGAAAATAATAATTCATTAGAAGAGTTAAGTAGAGAATAAAATCTACTATCTTCTATATATGAATTTAAAAGTACATCGTCAATATTTTATCCCTGTAACATAAATCAATATATATCTGGAATCAAATATTCATCTTTGCACTACAGGCCAAAGATATTCACCAGTTGGTCATGTTCATCTAAACACATGTTCATCTTTGCACTACGGGCCAAAGATATTCATCAAAAATCATTCATCTTTACACTACAGGTTAAAGATATTCAGTAATATCATCATTTAGGATTGAGGATGATGAAAAATATTTTAAAGAAAACGAATCCAGTGAAACAAAAGAACAAATATTAGGTATTCGTATTACAATTTTATCCAAGTTCAATAATACTCCATAATAACCAATTTTGAAGCAGAATTCAAAAATAAAGATCAAAACATGGATACAATCAAAGATATTAACTATAATTGACATCTTGGACAAAAAGAAGAAAATTTTATTTTTCGGTGAATAGTGCCGTATAAGTGAATAGTAACCCCAACACAAAAAGTTTTAAATTTGATAAAAAGTTCAGACCAATATTTTGGCATAATGATATTGAAAGAAATAATACTATTTACGAAGAAAATAACACCCCTTACCTCAGAAAAGATAGTCCTTCTAGCTGGAATACTGGATATAGTGCTGAAGGGAACTTGCACCGTATAGCAACAACTCAAAGTATCAAAATACTCACAAGAATAAGCTCGATAATATAGACAGAGAAAGAGAGAGAAAACTTTAGTTTTTGGTGTGATTTTTAATTCTAACCTAAGCACTATATTTATAGGAAAATGCTTAGAACACCAAAGCAAAAAATTTAATAAAATATTAATATATAAATTAAATTTTCTACGCCAACCTTTGAATCATCAATTTCAGCATGTTTGATAGCAAGTGAGCCCACCAACAATAACAAAAACATTTTTCTAAATATAAATATTTAAAACTTCCAAAAATCAATTATTCTGGAACTTTGGAACTTCAATAATTCATAATAAATAGCCCTTTTATCAGAAAAATTCAAATCTTATTTCCATTCCATAGGAAATTTAATTCTCTACAACTTTGGAGAAGAAAGTTTTTCCAAATTTCAAACAGAAGTTGACCGAAATCCACAAACGAGTGATTTTACAGGCTATAATCAAATTTCAGTCAAGAAACAGGCCCACAAACATGTTTAACATGTTTTAAACAATTTTTGTAACAAAAACACTCTTCCTCATTCATTGTAAAATATCACCATTATTATATTATTAAAATATAATAATATATTTAAATGAATTATTTTATTAGAAAAGATAAAATATCAATTTTTCAACAATTGTCACATTAAAAAATTTTCTCCATCTATATCCACATAAAATGAATATTTTCCTTATCATATAAATCAATAATTAATTATTTACAAATAATATTACAGAATCACAATAATGACAACCAGACCGTTCCCAGGAAAGAGGGGGTTTTCCAATAAGAATTTCTCCTTATTGGCACGCAATTAGGTGACCAAACCTCTCCTTAGACAGAACTTTCTAGACATTGCCAATAATGTTATCTAGTAATATTATTAAAATAATATGAATCATTGATCTGATAATGGGAAATAATGTATAGTGATAATTATTAAAACAACAATATTATAAAATTTCAATGTAGCAATTATTGAATCAATAAAATAAAATATTGAATAGTAATTACTGTAAAAATTATTGAGTAGTTCCTTCTTACGTAAGAATCAATAATTGGTTCAATACCGTGTGCTACTGTGCAACAACGCGTATTATTGTGTTTTAACCCCTGGGTATTCTAACAGTGTTAACGGTAACAACTACGCAGTTATTTAAAAAAACTCATACTTGTCGTTTTCTTCATCCAATCGCTTTCCGTTAGTAAAACCCCCAAATCCAGGTACTTTAAACCAGAATTAAGTGCTTCACGATACCATTTCTATAAGCGGAATAATACTAATAATAATAACAATAATATAAATATTAAACTTGCTTTACATAATTATCAAAGTCTAGCTCCCAAGTACGTAACCTTTAATCATTCCTTACAATACATGATAATAAATATATAACATTGTCTTAATAATATTAAACTATTACATAAGATAACATTGAAATCATTCAGCAACCTTTCCCTTTCCCTTGTTCTTATGAGCCTTCAAAGTTGTTCACACTTAGTGAAAACATTTAAATTAAGCAAGGATGAGCATTTGAGTGCTCAATGAAGTAATAACAATTATATATATATATATAAGCTGAAAGAATTTAAATGTTTTCTTTATACTACCCTTCTACAACAAATCAATGGTTGTGAAGTAATCTGAACCGATAATAATAACATAACAACCCTCTTTCAAATTTTTGAAACTACATATTGACTATAAATAGGGTTAAGGGGACATACTATGAACATTGTTTTCATTTTCGAACAGGTTAAACAGAACTTCATCTGTAAACCATCATAACTTACGGGCACAGAGGTGATTAGCCCGTTGTACCCTATATTGATCAATACTGCATGCAAGAACGATAGGATCGTTCACTCTGTCCGCCTTGTGTGTATAAAAGTTTTCCTGCGTCATATTAATGAACATGCGAAGCATGTTTGCATAATATATAATATATATAGTATAAGCATGCACATATAGAATACTATATTCTACCCGGATTGATTATGGACTTTTATTCTAGTTTGGTTCACTAGAGCCACCAAGTGAACCAAAAGGTCAAACCCTAGGGGTGCAATAAATAATATTTAAATAAAACTATTACATTTAAACCCCTGCTCCATTACAAACGGATCTTCATGCGCTTCTTCCTCGATCTCCAATTCTTCAAAATAATTCTAACTATTCCTATTACAAAACTATTTAAAATAAATAGAAACCTTGATCAAGAAATCGAGGGAAGTACATAGGAGAGAGATAGAATAACATTAAGAAAAATTAGAGAAGACGAGGCACGCAGAATTCCCCATTTAATAAAACCCATACATTCATGCATCCAACTAAAATAAAATCCAATCGCATTTGTCAATAGTCCATAATCAATCCCATTTATTATCATACACATCATCATATGCATCAATAAATTAACATTCATCCGATGAATAATAAACATTCAATATATATATTGATATCATTTAATGGGCAAATTTAGTTAGTATAAAATCTATTTTTGAATCAAAATAAACTCCTTTATTTTAATCCAAATTTAAATCAAAATAAAACTATTTTATTTTAAATTATCCAATTTTGAATAAAGTAAACTATTTTATTTTAATCAAAATTTTAATCAAAATAAACTCCTTTATTTTAATTAATTATGGAATCCAATTCCATATATAAAAAAATCCTTTATTAAAAGAAAACACGGATTCTCTTTCCTATTCACAAATAAACTCCTTTATTTTGAATAATATGAAATCATATTTCATATCTAAATAAACTCCTTTATTTAAGGAAATTATGATTCTCTTTCCTATTCACAAATAAACTCCTTTATTTTGAATAATATGAAATCTTATTTCATATCTAAATAAACTCCTTTATTTAATGAAATTAGTCAATCCAATTTCAACTCCAATTAGTTATCATGGAATCAAATTCCAACTCTAATTAGTTAGCATGAAATTTAATTTTAAAATTAAAATAAACCTTTTATTTTAAAATTAAAATAAACATTTTATTTTAAGATTAAAATAAACTTTTTATTCTAAAATTAAAATAATTAAGATTAATATATATACCGTTATATATATAATATATATAACTATTATATATATATATATATATATATCTATATATATATAACTATTATAATCTTAATAATCTTAAGCTTCCTGAATCAAAAAAAAACTCCAGATTCACGTGAATGCCCTTAAAACAAAAATTTCCACGTGTTCACTTAGCCTTTTAGAATCTTTAATCCTGCAAGTTGTATTAAAGTAGCGCTTCCTCTTGTATCTTGGAAAGTGGTTGACTATTACATAATATATATAACTATTATATATATATATATATATATATATATATATTATGTTAAACTTCTTTTTTTTAAGGTTTCGGGGCGTAGTAAATTCGTGAATTCGCTTGAAAACGATTTTTTTAAATAAATTTTATACAATAAAATTATGCCCAATTAAATTGTTCTAAACACATATCAATATACATATCAAATTAAAATAATTAATAATTCGCATAAAGGTTTGGTTCGATACCAATTATTAGGTTTGTAATATTCAAGAACGCAATCAAATTGCAAAAATAAGCGGAAACGTGTAAAAATCAGAGTTTAAAAATTTTACAAACCATATACCCGGATCACCCTTTATGCACAATTATTAATTAAACAAAAAAGATGAATAAGAAACATACCCTTGAAGATCCGAGCTTCCTCAGGTACAAGTTCACCTCCAATCCTTTTCGCGTTCAACTTGAATCCACCGGGTTTTGTTCCTTCCTTTGATCAACGTTAGCCACCCAAGTGTTTGGCCTCTAGAGGTGATCCACCAAGGAAGAAGAAGGATTTAAGAAGATGGGTGGTTGGCTAAACCCTAGTTTTTCTATCTCTATAGAAAAAGAGCGTACTCTCCAACTCTTGGAATAACGTATTCTTAATATCTGATATAAGACTCCTCTTATAAAGATATCAAGTAACCCTATTAAAATAAGGTATTATTTAATTAAACCCTTTTTTAATTAAAGGGGCCCCTAATCTTATTAGGGATAATTAATTAAACTCCTTTAACTAATTGTCCTTCCTAATCCAATTAGGAATAAATGAGAGTACTTATATTAAATTAATTCCTAAACTCTTTTAGAAATTAAAATAATAATAATAATTGTAATAATATTAATAAGACTCCTCTTATTAATTTATATTTAATATTTCTAAAATATTAAATAATAATATTAAGCTATTTAATTTATTCTATCACCATAGATTAAATTAAATATACATAACATATTATTACGATTATGCCATTAACTTCTTAAATAATTATTGTTCCTTTTATGGTGTGACCCTTTAGGTTCTCCATATTAAACCTATGTGAATAAATCAATTAGAACAATTCTAATCTTATTTAAATAAATAAATTAAACAATTAATTTATTTAAATAAATAATATTTATTCTACAATAGGATAAGCCTCCCTAATGATCAACGACTTTCCGAGATAATATAGATTTCAACATTAATCATTAAAGAACCTTTGAGTAAATAGTTACCGTGATAATTCAATCCTTCCACCATACAATGTCCCAATTAAATATAAGATATGGAATTATCACAAGTCTTATTTTATTTAATTATATGTATTTCGATCCTTAAATGCACAACTCCAAATAATGCAAATTAGAAATTCCTTTCTAATTTCATTCTGCCTTGGCCAAGGACTACTGGGTTGTCATTTATCGAATCACATAGGACATTTCTCTTCTTTTAATAGAAGTGGTAGATTCTTTATTGATCATACATTATCTCCATGTACAACTTATTATACCCAAGCATACCCTTTGATATACCCTAAGGGTCTTAAGGAATAAGTCAAAGTATAACTCATCATACACAAGATACTATGATGATCTCAAGTCCAAGGATCACTTGACTTACTATCACTACAGAATTCCTATTGACGGTAAGTAAAACTCCATTAGGTATTCCTTAGCGAGCCAATGCTCAACTAATTTATTCTCTAATAAGCACCTACATACTTGCTTTACTGTCTCCACACAAATGATCATGAGATCAATCATCCTCATCCAATGAGCAAGCAACGTATGTACCAATCTATCCGGATTTACTAATCCCCAATTTAGTAATCCAACGATTGGGAACTATTTTAGTTTTAAGCTTTCTAAGAATTTAGATCTCATTAGAATGATCATCATCATTATTCTAAAAGCATTGCTTAAAACTATGGGTTTATCACATATTATAAAACAGCATCATGTAGATAATTAAAAGCCTTTAATAAATTAATACTTTGTATTAATAAATGAATAAGATTGTTACAAAGTATATGCTTTATCATCAAGCATGATTTCCTTGTGTGCATACTACTTTCAATCTCCCACTTGCACTAAAGCCAATCTTCATGGTATCTCATACTCTTCTTCTCTAAGTGACGATTATCCTGCTGTTGGATAAGCTTTAGTAAATGGATATGTAATGTTGTTCATGAGAGTCCACTATCTCTATAGTGATTTCCCATCTTTCAATGATTCTAATAATCAAATGAAAGTGCCACAACACATGTTTAGATCCAAGATGAGACTTAGAACTATTCCTAGTTCTCAGAATGAACTTTTAATCCAAACAATCAACTTGCGACTTCATTTATAGCTATATACTTTGTCTTTATCACTAAACCAAAGAACTCTTTTCATTGTTTGGAACCTTTCTAATTCATCGCACCAATTTGCTCAAGATAACGCTTTACCTTAAAGTGGATTTTTCACATCATCTTGGTCTCGTCTGAAAAACTTGAGTCTGCTAAGCCCTCTAGTTTTAATTTAGACCCACCATGAATATGATCACATCCTTAGTGCCGGTTAAGCACTTTAAGATATTTTTCACTGACTCATAGTGAACTTCTCCATAATATGACTGATCAACATCAGGTCTCGTACATTTCATTGCATACATGATTGTTACTCATGCGACCTCTCTTTTCAGGAGTCTGTGGGGACTATTAAGAGAGATACACTCCATAGCTCATCAACATGAGACATCTCTTCGAGTTTGCCATGCTAAACGACTTTAGAATCAAATGAATATACGTTCCTTGGGTTAAGTTGAGCATCCTTTTAAATCTATCTATATAGATTTATATCCCCAATTAAGATACTCTTCCAAATCATTCATGGAGGAATGTTTAGACAACTTTATCTTTACTGATTGTAGCATTGGTATGTCATTCCTTATCCGTAGTATATCAACATATAGTACTAGGAATGTCACGATGCTCCCACTGACCCTTTTGTACACACTAGAACTCTTACCTCATCGTATGTAACTGGATCATCATCATCTATGATGCGTACCTCATCATCATCATCTATGATGAATCCATACCTCCTAGGTATATATCTTCAGTACTATTCTAGATTTACGATTCAGTTGTGGTATAATAGGTCTATCTATAGGTTCCTCTTATTTGACTTATAGTGTTTTGTGGTTCGTGAACTCTTCAAGATCTATAATCCTCCCACTAGCCCTTTCAATGATAAACACCTTTATCTTAGAAGGCAGCGTGTTTCGCAACAAACACCTTTTGCTAAGTAGGATTATAGAACACATGCCCTAAACTTACTTTAGGATGTCCCACAAATCTGTACATGTCAAATTTTGTCCCAAGCTTATCCTTCAAAACCATTTCACATAAGTTGGACAACCCCTTATCTTAACATACTTAAGATTAAGAATCCTCCCTATCCATAACTTTTATGGAGTCTTGGGGCTGGATTTTGAGGTTACCTTTTTGTAGATATGCAGCCATTTCTAGGACATGACCCTAGAGGGATACTGAAATGTCGGTAAAATCATTATGTACCGCACCATGTCCAACAAGGTACAATTTTTCCATTCAAATACATCAATCAATTATTGCGTATCAGGAGGCGTCCATTATGAGAAAACCATTTAAGATTATCTAAAAACTTATTGCACAAGTATTTATTCATTGATCTAATCAAAGAATCTTAATACTTTGCCAATTTGTTTCACTTCTGAATTCTTTGAACCTTTCAAATAATTCACACTTGTATTTCAACAAATACATACATTCAACTCTTTGAATAATCATCTCCTTTTCTTATACTAGTTTATTCAATTTGCAAAATAATTTTTACATAAGTCAAGTATACAAAATCCATTAAGTGATATTCCAGTCCTATACAAAACATTATTATTATAAATAGAACAACAATTGTTCTTAATTATAATACCAAAGATTTCATTGTCCAACAATAAAATGGAAATAATATTTTTAACAAGAACTGGAATACAATAACAACTTATCGACTTAATAGATTTGCTTCGTAGGCATTGCTAAACTATAAGTTTCTATGGCTAATATGGCAACCTTTGCTACATTTCCATACATAGGATTACTTATATTTGTTTAGCTTTCTACTACGCTTGGTCCTTCATAAATCTATATTTTGATAACCAAAGTCGGGTATCCAATACCCAAGTAGAACCTTGACTTAAAGAAAAATTTATTTCAATCATGAACAAAAATCAGATTAACCGAAACTTCACTAAGCTTCTTTGGTTAGCCTCTCAAGATGCTTCTCGCAGCTTTCTTTCCAAAGTCCAGTGCTTATTGCGGTGGGGAGCAAACTCCTTTGCTATCCGTGACGCTTTGTTCTTATTATCCTTTGTTTACGCCTTTACGCTTACCTTCTTTCAATCGTTCTTCTTTTAAGAAGATCCTTTGGCCCCTACCAAGAAGACATGGTCTTTCTTGGTTGAAAGTGACTCTCAACATTTTTCAATATGTTAAGCAAATCAAATGAGGTCGATATCTAGCTTGTTCATATGAAAAATTCACAACAATTGTGAAAGGAGTCCGGAGTGAGTGCAAGATCAAATCTTGGATCAACTCTCCATCCATGATTTAAACTCGTTGTCTAATTGATCAATCAAATTGATAATGTTAAGGACTTTTATCTCAGCATCAGAGTGTCATCGGTCATTCTAGATCGGAAGAGCTCCTTAGATATCTCGATATCTATCGGTCCCCACTTTCCTCACCATCAACTACTTGATGTGCGGGAATATAGTAGAAGCATCCATAGTTTCATCATCGACGCTTTGAAGCTCAAGCGTTACTCATAGATGCGAGCATGAAGCATTGAGCCAATCAGCATCATCTTGCCACTTTCTAAAAGTAGCAATGTCTTCCTCGGAGGCATTATGCTGCAACCATTGCAGGATAGACGATTATGACATAAGATAGCTTTTTCACTATGAGAACTATTCTCAAATTCCTTAACCAATCCATTTAATACGGTCCAGTTAAATAACATCTAATATGTTTCGCAGTGATAGTAATTAAGACATTGTAAAATTTTGTAAATGAATTTGTATTTAACAACATTTTAACATACATTCTTTTATTAATTACCAAAATAAATTAGGTCTTGTTTTAAATTGGTATCTCCCACTATTTTCTTCAAACTATATTACCCTCACTTATATAGTTCTAAAAAATCTAATTAAAGATTTGCTAGTGAGAATAAGGATCTCATTTCAAATGTATATAGCCTTGTGGTAACACAACAAACTATATATAAATAAATAGGTAGACAACTTTTTTGTCAATTACATCAACTATGCAACTCCTTTTCTTTTGCCTCTTAGATTATTTTGATCAAGTGGTGGCACATCCGAATCAAAATTATCCAAGTTAAGTCCCACCTAGCACTCCATATATTCAAAAAGAAAATATCATCCTTGTGGTGACACAACAAAATAATATTGTTCAATTTTCTTTATAAGCATCAAATGTGATAAATTAACATCTTAAATACTTAATACTTGCCTTGTGGTGACACAACAAACTCATATTAAATATTTAATACTCTATTAATTTTATCATGCTAGAAGGCGACGTTCGATATTCTAAATATCTTTGAACGCTTAGGACTTAATATAAAAAATTAAGGGGTTTATTATTAAAATGTCTCATCTTGTTTAGCGCCAAGCATTTTATATATATATAAAATACGCGTCGTATTAATGAACATGCGAAGCGTGTTTGCATAATATATAATATATATAGTATAAGCATGCACATATAGAATACTATATTCTACCCGGATTGATTATGGACTTTTATTCTAGTTTGGTTCACTAGAGCCACCAAGTGAACCAAAAGGTCAAACCCTAGGGGTGTAATAAATAATATTTAAATATAACTATTACATTTAAACCCGGGCTCCATTACAAACGGATCTTCATGCGCTTCTTGTCCCTTGATCTCTAATTCTTCAAAATAATTCTAACTATTCCTATTACAAAACTATTTAAAATAAATAGAAACCTTGATCAGCAGTCAAGGGGAAGTACATAGGAGAGAGATAGAATTACATTAAGAAAAATTAGAGAAGACGAGGTACGCAGACCCCATTTAATAAAACCCATACATTCATGCATCCAACTAAAATAAAATCCAATCGCATTTGTCAATAGTCCATAATCAATCCCATTTATTATCATACACATCATCATATGCATCAATAAATTAACATTCATCTGATGAATAATAAACATTCAATATATATATTGATATCATTTAATGGGCAAATTTAGTTAGTATAAAATCTATTTTTGAATCAAAATAAACTCCTTTATTTTAATCCAAATTTAAATCAAAATAAAACTATTTTATTTTAAATTATCCAATTTTGAATAAAGTAAACTATTTTATTTTAATCAAAATTTTAATCAAAATAAACTCCTTTATTTTAATTAATTATGGAATCCAATTCCATATATAAAAAAAATCCTTTATTAAAAGAAAACACGGATTCTCTTTCCTATTCACAAATAAACTCCTTTATTTTGAATAATATGAAATCATATTTCATATCTAAATAAACTCCTTTATTTAAGGAAATTATGATTCTCTTTCCTATTCACAAATAAACTCCTTTATTTTGAATAATATGAAATCTTATTTCATATCTAAATAAACTCCTTTATTTAATGAAATTAGTCAATCCAATTTCAACTCCAATTAGTTATCATGGAATCAAATTTCAACTCTAATTAGTTAGCATGAAATTTAATTTTAAAATTAAAATAAACCTTTTTATTTTAAAATTAAAATAAACATTTTATTTTAAGATTAAAATAAACTTTTTATTCTAAAATTAAAATAATTAAGATTAATATATATATCGTTATATATATAATATATATAACTATTATATATATATATATATATATATATAACTATTATAATCTTAATAATCTTAAGCTTCCTGAATCAAAAAAAAAAACTCCAGATTCACGTGAATGCCCTTAAAACAAAAATTTCCACGTGCTCACTTAGCCTTTTAGAATCTTTAATCCTGCAAGTTGTATTAAAGTGGCGCTTCATCTTGTATCTTGGAAAGTGGTTGACTATTACATAATATATATAACTATTATATATATATATATATATATATATATATATATATATGTTAAACTTCTTTTTTTTTAAGGTTTCAAACGTAGTAAATTCGTGAATTCGCGAAAAACGATTTTTTTTTTTAATAAATTTTATACAATAAAATTATGCCCAATTAAATTGTTCTAAACACATATCAATATACATGTCAAATTAAAATAATTAATAATTCGCATAAAGGTTTGGTTCTCGATACCAATTATTAGGTTTGTAATATTCAAGAACGCAATCAAATTGCAAAAAAATAAGCGAAACGTGTAAAAATCGAGTTTAAAAATTTTACAAACCATATACCCGGATCACCCTTTATGCACAATTATTAATTAAACAAAAAAGATGAATAAGAAACATACCCTTGAAGATCCGAGCTTCCTCAGGTACAAGTTCACCTCCAATCCTTTTCACGTTCAACTTGAATCCACCGGGTTTTGTTCCTTCCTTTGATCAACGTTAGCCACCCAAGTGTTTGGCCTCTAGAGGTGATCCACCAAGGAAGAAGAAGGATTTAAGAAGATGGGTGGTTGGCTAAACCCTAGTTTTTCTATCTCTATAGAAAAAAGCAGTACTCTCCAACTCTTGAATAACGTATTCTTAATATCTGATATAAGACTCCTCTTATAAAGATATCAAGTAACCCTATTAAAATAAGGTATTATTTAATTAAACCCTTTTTAATTAAAGGGGCTCCCTAATCTTATTAGGGATAATTAATTAAACTCCTTTAACTAATTTTCCTTCCTAATCCAATTAGGAATAAATGAGAGTACTTATATTAAATTAATTCCTAAACTCTTTTAGAAATTAAAATAATAATAATAATTGTAATAATATTAATAAGACTCCTCTTATTAATTTATATTTAATATTTCTAAAATATTAAATAATAAATATTAAGCTATTTAATTTATTCTATCACCATAAATTAAATTAAATATACATAACATATTATTACGATTATGCCATTAACTTCTTAAATAATTATTGTTCCTTTTATGGTGTGACCCTTTAGGTTCTCCATATTAAACCTATTGTGAATAAATCAATTAGAATAATTCTAATCTTATTTAAATAAATAAATTAAACAATTAATTTATTTAAATAAATAATATTTATTCTACAATAGGATAAGCCTCCCTAAATGATCAACGACTTTCCGTAGATAATATAGATTTCAACATTAATCATTAAAGAACCTTTGAGTAAATAGTTACCGTACAATTCAATCCTTCCACCATACAATGTCCCAATTAAATATAAGATATGGAATTATCACAAGTCTTATTTTATTTAATTATATGTATTTCGATCCTTAAATGCACAACTCCAAATAATGCAAATTAGAAACTCCTTTCTAATTTCATTCTCCTTAACAAGGACTACCGGGTTGTCATTTATCGAATCACATAGGACATTTCTCTTCTTTTAATAGAAGTGGTAGATTCTTTATTGATCATACATTATCTCCATGTACAACTTATTATACCCAAGCATACCATTTGATATACTCTAAGGGTCTTAAGGAATAAGTCAAAGTATAACTCATCATACACAAGATACTATGATGATCTTAAGTCCAAGGATCACTTGTACTACTATCACTACAGGAATTCCTATTGACAGACAAGTAAAACTCCATTAGTTATTCCTTAGCGAGCCACGTTCAATGAACTTATTCTCTAATAAGCACCTACATACTACTTTCAGTAATGAAGGTTTTTCCCAACGGAGTTTTAAGAGATAAGTCAAAGTCTAATTTCTCCGGAGTTCAATTTAAACGTTGAGCGCAAGTAGGAGAAATAAAAGAATGGGTACAACCAGTATCAAATAAGGTATAGATTTTGCTAGAGTTTATGATTAGCTTATCCGTGATGACTTCGTTCAGGTTTTTCTCTTTTTGGGAGGTCACGACAAACGCTCTCCCTTGAACTACTAGCTTTGACTTCTCTGGGACGACCTTTGGTGCCTCCATCCCAACTGGACTTGACTTCAATTCACGACAAAATCGGACTAGGTGACCTTTTCTTCCATAATTATAACACACTTTGCATTGATGCGTACAGTTCAGACTGATGTGTCCCTCCCCTCCGTATTTGTAGCATACGATCGGTGATCGTTCTCCTTCTTTAACAATGGGTGCTGGTGCTGATGTCTTTCCATCATTATTAAATCTCATCTTCTTGAAATTTCTACTTCTATTGTCTTGGCCATGATCACCACCAAAGTGGTTACTATTTCTGGCATGTTGATTCCCTCCACGTTTGTTGTCACCGCTTTGATGAATGCTACAACTGGTATTATCATTTTGTCAGCTGCTCTCTCTTAGTTGGGTTGACACATTATCGCACTCGAATAACTGAGCCCTATTTACAACATCTTAATACAAACACAGTTTGTGAGAAATGAGGTATTGACGTATTTCAGGTTTCAAACCTCTTAGAAACATCCACGTCATACGCTCCTCATTATCAGCCAAATGCGACGCAAACCAGGATAACTCAGAAAAACTTAGCTTCGTACTGCGACATGGTCATATTGTTTTGCTCTAGCTTGATGAACTCCACCTCCTTCATGTGACGAATACTTTTGGAAAAGTACTTGTCGTTGAACAGTTCTTGGAACTTCTCCCATGACATTTTGAGTGTGGCAGACTAAGTACGTTTTACATATTCCCACCAGTAATCTTCCTCTCCTCTCAACATGAAGGTGGCAAAGGTAACCTTATGCTCCTCGGGGGATCCCATGACATCAAATATCTTGGTGATCTATTTTACCCACGTCTCTGCCTTAAGTGGTTTTGGCTTTCCCATAAACTCCGGTGGTCCCTACTCCTTAAACTGCTTAGCAGTGACCAATCGAGAGTCGCTAGTGTTTCTACCTATATTTTGAACAGGAGTCTCTCTCGCCTGATGTTGCATGAATTTCATAAAGCCTCTGAACATACCATCGTTCATCATCTGGTTGGTGTTGTTGTTTACGTGAGGATTATTGCCTTCCTGATGCACATTATCCTGGGTATTGATCGTTGGTGACTCAACGGTCTCATGTGCTTCATTGCTTATCTCAACATTTTCAGATGTCATTTTCAAACACTACCACAAAACAAGGGTTAATTGACATACCACATATTATCCATATACTCTGACCTACTAATTAAATAACAAATAAACTTAGGTAGGTCATACTACTGAAGGAATTACTCGACTCTCCCCTCCTAGTTCTAGTCTTACATCTCAGTCAGGGATCATATCCCTAAGCTTTGATACCAAATGTAACTCCCCTAAAATAAGTATACATCACCCATTCTGAGTCGCCAAATACATGGTACAGAAATCAAATACAAACTTCTTTTATACAATACGACAAAACGTAGCTGAGAGTTTTTACACGAATATTGTCTCATACACAATATCCAAACTCAAATTCAATCCTCATTACATTTATTATCACACTAAATAGTGAGGACTGCTAAAACAACCATCTCGGACCGTCACTCCATTCCCTGACTAGTCCCGGCTATGTTCTCATTTTCTGAAGAGAACAATGAAAGAAAAAATGTGAGCTCAACTAGCCCTGTGAGAAATATTATGACTAAGATAATGCAGAATAAATTATTATTAGCCTTCAACAGTGTTAAACTGATAAAATATAATAAACATCAAGTTTAACTGCAGAGGAACAAGCAATCCACTATAAGAGTCAGTTAGAGCATGATATCTACTATCTTCTATGATTTAAAAGGTTTATCATCAATTTTATCGCTAAGACTATGTTAGAGTTTATGCCCTAGAGGCCAATTATTTGATATAATTGCATAACATTTTGATATTATATTTGATTGAAAAAAAGAATGATTTTATTATGGTTTTATTTACTACGTTATATAAATGTTAACATAATAAAATTCCTTAGAATAGTGATACAAATTATATAGTTTCAAGTGTGTGACTTGAACATGTGATTATATAATTACAATTAGTGTCATTGCTCTTAAATGTCCCTAGTCGAGTATCATTGTTGATGGGAAAACAATGATGCATTGAGACTAGTATGTGGATTGACTGATGACCAAGTCTGTTACGCCCCGAAAAATCAAACCTTTTGTAAATACTTTTAATAATGAATAAAATAATATTATTTATTATTAAAATGTGTTAATAAGATGTATGTCGTTTTATCACCTAGAAACGTCGGAACGTCGTAGTATTTTAACTACATGAAGGAATTAAAGTGTTTGAATTTCCAAGACGAAAATAAAAGCTTTTTGAGAAATTTTTCAAAAAACACTATTCATCATTTTCCGTTCAGGAATTATTTTTGAACTTTCGAGAAATACGTAACGTTATAATATCAAGATGAGATGGATTATGTAATAAAAATTCAAGTATGGAAAACGCAATATTTCGCATGCGGACTTAAAAATTAAGAACGTTAAGAATTAAAGTCTAATGTATTGAACTTGTGGAATCCTGTATGAAATGCAAGTCCACTAAGCATTAAGGGGCAAGCCTAAGATAAAATAATGTTTTAGCCAAGAGTTGGTATATATTGAGGCCAAAGAAATTAAAGACAAGCCCAAAGTATAAGCTAGACTAATTAAGACCTAAGCCCATTTAATGATGCATTAGCTAATTAGAATCCATAGGGCAGCCCATGGGTGAACTTGTTGACCAAGAACTTTGTGTGGTGGACAAGAAAGATGAGTGGTTAGCAAGATTACTTAGGGCTTAAGTCATATGAATAGTAAGGAGGTTACTTAAGGAGATGGGATGTCTTAATGACTATAATTAGGGGTTAGCAATTCAGTTATAACCGAACCGAATAGCTTATTCGGTTATAACCGAAAACCGAAATCTTCTTAATTTTACTATCCGAACAATTAACCGAATTTAAAAATAACCGAATAACCAAAAACCGAATTTATAATTTGATTATTTCGGTTAATAACCGGAATTAAGATCTATTTTATCAAACAAAAGACATCAACATTCTGAAGCACCCACAACAAATGAAGCATGGGAAATATATATAGTAATGGATGAAAACAGAATAAAATCATGGGAAGAAACACCAATCCGAGAAACATTTCTAGATGATAATTGTTATAACAAATCCAAATTTCGGCAACAATAAATATCCAATCTGAAATATAAAGCCAGATCGGAAACAGCCACCGAAAAAACCATCAAGATTTGAAATCCCCACCTCAAATAACCCCCACACCAGATCATAACCTCAGATTTCAGCACAGACTTCATCAATACCCCCTACTAATTGAACAATGAAAAACCACGATCCATCAACCCACGAACTTGGCACTGAATAGATTAGAGAGGAGACCTTCAGGATAGTCCTCAATTAGCCACTTAAAAAGATAAATAGAAGTATACAACCTAAGAAAGAAAAGAAGTGACAAGGGAAAGGGAGGAGATGGTTCCATGGTGGGCCGAAGTGGAGGGGAAGGGAAAAAGGGAGGGAGGAAAGCAGGTGGGTTAGTAAAGTAGTAATGACTAATGATTCCCAAAAATAGTTTGGGCTAGTAAAGTAGTAAAGTAGTCTGGGATAGTAAAGTAATCCTTTGTTCGGTTATTCGGGTAAACCGAATAACCCAAAAATGATACCCGTATAAACTAACCGAAAACCGTATATAATTTTGGATATAACCGAAATGTTAAAAATACCCGAATTATCAGAAAATTTCGATTAATTTATTTCGGTTGGGTTCGGTAATTCGGTTATATCTGTTTTTTGCTCAGTCCTAACTATAATTCCCTAACCTTAGCCCTCCTATAAATATCAAGCTTGAATTCATTATTTGGTTGTTAGTTTTCATCCAACACAAAGCAACTTAATTGTTAGACAAAGATAAGCACTTTTAAGTCCAACATCCTTTGTTAGATTTTCAAGAAGGAAGTTAGTCATCAAAGGTAATGAGCTTATATCCTCCATCTCTACCATTTTAGGGTGATAAGAGAAGTGTAACTTAATGATCATATATGCTAAGAATATATAATGATTGGATAAGCAATGGACTCAAGCCGTATAAGTAATGATTAAGTATTTCAAACTTGATTAAGTTATGAACTTATGAATAATAAGCCATAACCTAATTTAAAGATATGTGTTGTAATATGTAGGTTGAGATATTTAGTTAATGAAATGAATCCATGTGGAATGATGAACAAATAGTTAGTAATAAAGTTTTTCCGGAATTCACACGATTGGACAATAATCGTCGAATTCGTGAAATTCTCGGAATGGAAGTCGGATTTTGTGTTTGAACTCGAAAATGTTGGTTTCCAATAGAGACAAGTCATATTTGGTGTTATAGAGTTGCGGACTCGAAAATGACCGGATTTCGACTTAGAACAAAGAAACGAGCGTTGAACGTTCACGAACATTTATCGTTTTCGTTAAAAATGAACTAATAGGTTAAATTTTAGAAAACAAAGTCGAATAGATAAAATTCTTACATGAACACATAGAGTATGTGATTTGTGAACCGTAGGCTCTTGAACGAGCCAATTCGGACTTATAACGAAGAAGTTATGAGCCCGGGAGTTTCACAAAATTTTAAGTCTGACAAAAATTTTCTAGTGCACAAAGCTTGCGCCGCGGTGCCAGCCCAAGGCCAAATAGCCCGCGTCAATATTGGCCGAGCAGAGCTATGATCTTCTGGAGTGTGGCGCTCCAGCGTAGCCATAACGAAGGAGACTCACGCCGCAGCGCCGAGTCCGGGTCTTAGGCTTCTGGAGTGTTACACAGGCATGCTTGGCTAAAGAAGGGGAATCAAGCCATAACGCCAAATTTTTTAGGTCTAGATAATGAAGAATGTTTATATAAGGAGCATTAATAGTAATTGATGAACAATAAACTAAGGATCTTAATTTAACATTGTTAAGACATACTTAAGCCTTAAGTATGACCACTTAGGGTTGAAGTAACTAAATTGCATGTAAACATAAGAATAACATAACGGAAAGTCAGAACCAATAAATAACAAATTTAATACATAATTAGATTGAGAAGAAGGGTAAGATTCTTTAGGAAACATGTATGTTTATTCATGACTTAATGTGTTATGTGATGTTATCATCTACTGTAGAGACCTTAAAGACTTAAAGTGCACGTGTTATAAACTGTAGCAGACGCTAAAGGCAAGTATTCTAACTCTTGTTCCAGTTCAATCTGGACAAGCTTTGTGATTCATGTATTCTTACACATGAGTTAATGTCTGATGAAGTAAATGCCAATTCTTTCGTCTATACATAAGATATGTTGGATTTCTTATAATCTATCAAGTATTGACAATGATTTACCAAACTAATATTGTTGTGATTTTCAAATGGAGACTAAGTATGCCTAATTGTTTTGTCGTCAAATGACAGGAACGTGAGGTTGCCACAAATTAAACGTATACACGTTTAATGAATGTAGTGTTGATCAACATAGAGTACTATAGACTGATCACCTAGACGTGCTCGTAAGCTATGTTGGACTTACGGACTTAGTGCCGGGATGTCCTTTTCAAAGTAATAATGAAATACTCATGGTCTTGTACCAGAATTGATTTTTTTATTAAATATTGTTGTTGTAAAATGTTTTGAATGAAAAGAAGTGCTATTTTGAATCATCGATAGTGCTTCTTAACTATTGTTCAGTTATTGAAGATATATAATTCCTATGTTTCAAGCATGCTAGTTTTATTACAATTGTTGTACTTGTTGAGTTAGTTAGGCACACTCTTGCTTGAACCATATGAATGCATCTAAGGTCGAACGGACCAATGGATCCGGCAAGGATAAAGGGAAGGCGAAGGCGAACCCGTAGATTACTTTATGTAATAATATAGTTTTGTAAGAATAATATTTGATATTATGACAAGGAAAAATGTAACGATTATAAAGAACCTGGGGGAATGTTAATATTAATTTGAATATATATAAGACATATTCGTTCTTTTGAGGCATTTCGATTGAATGTTTGTGTGAACTGTAGCACCGTGTAGCACCATCTGTCGGGTTGGAAGATACCTAGATTTGGGGGCGTCACATGTTGGTATCAAAGCCTTAGGTTATAAAACTTAAGGGGGGGGGGGATTTAAACCTTAAGTCATAACCTTAAGAAAAGTCAAAGAAATAAAAGATGGAAGTTAACTTTATAAAAATGCATTATATATGTTATGTGTTTTTATTATTCTACTAACGTGTACTAATTAAACTTTTGTGTTGTGTAGATGTCAGGAGAAAATAGAGATGTATAGGTAGTCAGCGAAGAATCGGTTAATCAGATTGAGATTGTACTGAACCCCATAGCAGCAGAGCCCGAAGTTGTAGTGGTTGAGTCTGGAGAATCAGAGAGCTTAGATCTTATGTCCGTGTTCGACGACATGCTAGAGGAAGAGGTGGAAGTACTGTCCTTCAACCCGGTAGCTATAGCAACAGAGATGGCTCCGGGAGAGTCAATGATGTCACTCTTTATATCAGTGTTGGATAAGAACATCCACTACTGTCAGGAGGTTAAGGAGCTGAAAGCAGAGCTCCAAGCTGTCATAGAGGATAAGACGGACGTGGAGTCCATGTGGAAGCAGGAGCATGATGAGAGAATTTTTGCCAAGGACAAGGTCCATGAGCTGAAACAGGATGTCTTTGAGCTAAGGGGGGAGTTAAAGACCAAGAAGCAAAAGATAGGGAGAATGTCCTATATTCATAGGAGTTCTCATACGGATTTCCAGCAGCAGGTAGCTGGTTATCCTGTAGAAATAGGGCAGCCGCGTCATACTATCAGCCGTAACATTATCGTCGGTCTTGCCAAGGCAGATTTTGAGAATGCCTTGAGGCAAATGGGATCTAGTAGTAGCTAGATTTGTTAGATATATAAATATTCTGTATCTAGTAGTGACGTAAAACCCTCTTTTGTATAACAAAGGGTAGTCTTTTGTAAATTCCAATTTTTGGAAAGTAATTGCGGGAAAGTATTGTAATCAGCTTAGGTTGTCTAATGTAACCGATGTAGTATTATACTATAATGAATTAATATAAGCATTTTTCAGAACATGTTGAGTAATGACTGTTTCAGTTATTGTTTAAAATTGAATAATAACTAACTAACAGGAAATGAATAATACTAAAATGTGTTGCTTATTGTAACAGTAAAATGCCACCAAGAAGAGTACCACGTAATAAAGGCGCGGACGTAAATCAACCGAAGGGAGGTCCGGTTAACCCTATGCATGAGTTTGTAAATCTTTTAACAGTAGCTTTTAATAGAACAGGGGCTAACATCCCCGTAAATCATGGTATAACACGAGCTACTACGTTTAAGGATTTTAAAAATGTGGGTCCACCGGAGTTCAAAGGAACTACCGACCCTATTGAAGCCCAAACGTGGGTGAAGGGAATTGAGAAGGAATTTGTGATAGCAAATGTCGATGAGGCCCAAAAGGTTGCCTTTACAACCTACATGATGAAGGGAGAGGCCAACTTTTGATGGGAGGCCAATCAAGCTAGGGCCGGAATAAAAGTTCTAACGTGGGTGAGGTTCAAGGAGATATTCTTCGAGAACTACTTTCCCATGAGCATGCAGGGAAGGATGGAGATGCGATTTCTAGACTTGAAGCAAGGGGACATGACGGTTCCCCAATACGCCGCCAAGTTTAATGAACTAGAGAGGTTCACTCCACACCAAGTGGACACCGAGGTTAAGAAGGCACGATGGTTCGAGCAAGGCTTGAAACCCTGGCTCTATAACCGCATATCGGTGTTCCAAAGTACTTCCTTTGGAACCGTATTTGAGAAGGTGATAATCGCTGAAGCTGGTAGCGAGGTGTTGAGCCAGTACCACAAAGACAAGAAGAATAAGGGGAAAGTGGATGGGGAAGTGAAGATCGAGGGAGCCAGTGGGAGTGGCAAAGGGTATAAACGGAAGGTGGTTAGCTCTGGGAATACTAGAGTGAAACAAAGAGACCCGAAGAGGAGGATGGAGGCCTGCAAGACCTGTGGGAAGACTCACTTAGGAGTCTATCTCAAGTGTAAGGCCGTGTGTTATAATTGTGGACATGAGGGGCACATTGCGCCGAACTGTCCAAGTCCGAAGAAGAACCACAGATGCTTTGTGTGTGGGTCAACTGACCACATGGAAAAGAACTGCCCGAAGAAAGGGACATATGGGATCAGGTGTGCCAATAGCGGTAAGTTAACTATTGGTGGTCCAGCACAGCTGGGTAGGCCGATGTCCCGTACCTTTAACATGACCGTCCAAGATGCGATGGCCTCAAAGGACGTAGTCGCAGGTATTATTCCGATCAACGACCTAAATGCATACGTGCTGTTTGACTCGGGTGCTACTTGTTCTTTTATCACATGTGATTTTGCTAGACGATTAGGATTACTTCCCGAAAAGTTGCCTATACCTTTTAATATTAAGGTAGCAAACAAAGAGATAATTCCTGTTGAAGATATTCATAGGAGTTGTTGCATAGACATACATGGGTGTAAATTATCGGTAGATCTGATACCGATAAAGTTAGGTGAATTCGACAAAATTCTCGGAATGGATTGGTTGGTTAAACATGGTGCAATTATAGATTGTCAAAAGAAAAGCGTAAAAATTAGAACGTTAAGACAACCTCAGATAGTATTTTACGGTAATAGATCGTCGGGACATTCGTGTTGTCTTACCATGACACAAATTAGGAAACTATTACGAAAAGTGTGTGTAAGTTATCTGTACCATGTTGTTGATACCCAGAGAGTAGGAGCGACCATGGAACAAATACATACAGTGATTGAATTCATAGATGTATTTCCAAGTGAATTGTTGGGTCTTCCGCCGAATAGGGAGACCAAGTTTGTAATAAATATTGTGCCAGGAGCGGCACCGGTTTTTAGGGCACCGTATCGCATGGCGCCAGTGGAGATGAAGTTGTTGATGGTACAGTTGCAGGAGCTGTTGGACAGGAAGTACATTCAACCGAGTGTTTCGCCGTGGGGAGCACCAGTATTGTTTGTCAAGAAGAAGGACAGATTATTAAGACTTTGTATCGACTGCCGAGAGTTGAACAAGTTAACGATAAAGAATAAGTACCCATTGCCCAGGATCGATGATCTTTTTGATCAGTTAAAAGGGGCAAAGTATATTTCCAAAATAGATTTAAGGATGGGGTATCATCAGCTGAAGGTTAGGAATGAAGACGTACCAAAGACGGCATTCATGACTCGTTATGGTCATTACGAGTTTCTGGTGATGTCCTTTAAGTTTACTAATGCACCAGCTGCATTTATGGATATGATGAACAGAGTGTTCAAATAATATTTGGAAAAGTTTGTTGTGGTATTTATCGATGATATTCTAGTCTATTCTAAGACGCCAGAAGATCATGTTGAACACCTAAGAATAGTGTTGGAAACACTAAGGGAGGAGAAGTTGTATGCTAAGTTCACTAATTGTGAATTTTGGTTAGAGAAAGTACAGTTTTTAGGTCATGTCATTGACCATGAGGTGATTTCAGTAGATCCAGTGAAGGTAGAAGCTGTGATGAATTAGGAACAACTGAAAATGCCAACAGAGGTGCGGAGTTTCCTAAGGTTAGCGGGACACTATCGGAGATTCATCCAAGATTTTTTGAAGATAGCTACTCTGTTGACTAACTTGACAAGGAAGACGGTAAAGTATGCGTGGACTGAGAAATGCGAGGACAGTTTTTAAGAATTGAAGAAGAGGTTAAGTAAAGTGCCTGTTTTGTCATTGCCAGATGACATAGGAAATTTCGTAGTTTATAGTAATGCATCGCATAGAGGACTTGGTTGCGTGCTCATGCAGCATGGCAAGGTCATTGCATATGCATCACGATAGTTGAAGGATTATGAGAAAGTTTACCCTACTCATGATATGGAACTGGCCGCGATAGTGTTTGCGTTAAAGATATGGCGACATTATCTTTATGGGGAAAACTGTGAGATATACACGGACCACAAGAGTCTAAAATATATCTTCACACAGAAAAAGTTGAATATGAGACAGAGGAGATGGCTGGAGTTGATAAAGGATTACGACTGTGAAATCCTGTATCACCCTGGAAAAGCCAATGTAGTTGTCGATGCCTTAAGTAGAAAGGGTCGTGAGAAGTTGTCTATGTTAACAACTCAAACTGAGTTAATAACAGAGATGGCTAGGATGGAGTTAGAGGTGAAATTACTGAGTGAAGCGGGACAAAGACTATTTGCGATGGAGATGCAATCTACCATCATAGAGAGAGTCAAGGAGGTACAACTCAAAACAGATGAGTGTGACCAGATGAAGACGCGGTTAACCAATGAAAAAGATTTAAAGTACAGTCTTGATAATGAGGGATTATTAAGATTTGAAGGAAGAATTTGGGTTCCAAATGAAACAGAATTAAAGGAGTAAGTTTTACAAGAGGCTCACAGTTCAAGGTACTCGATTCATCCTGGTAGCACTAAGATGTATCAAGATCTTTGATAGAGTTTCTGGTGGCCAAACATGAAGAGAGAAATAGCTGAGTATGTGAGTAGGTGCTTGACTTGTCAGAAAGTTAAGGCCGAACATCAATGACCAAGTGGCTTGTTACAGTCATTGGAAATTCCAGAGTGGAAGTGGGAGAATATCACGATGGACTTTGTGGTAGGACTTCCAACTATTCAGAAGGGGTACGATGTGATTTGGGTAATAGTGGACCGGTTGATAAAGTTGGCTCACTTTTTGCCAATTCGGGTTAAGTATAACTTAGATCAATTTGCTAAACTTTATGTTAAGGAAATCATTTCCAGACATGGAGTACCAATTTCGATTGTGTCAGACCGTGACCCACGATTCATGTCGAACTTTTGGAGGAGTCTGCAAGAATAGTCGGGAACGCGGTTGAAGCTGAGTACGTTCTATCATCCATAAACCGATGGACAGAGCGAGAGAACAATTCAGACGTTAGACAATATGTTAAGATCTTACATCATAAATTTCAAGGGTAGTTGGGATGATCATCTACCATTAGTAGAGTTTGCATATAATAACAGTTATCATGCACGCATAGGTATGCCGCCTTATGAAGCCTTGTACGTAAGAAAATACAGAATGCCATTGTGTTGGGATGAAGTAGGAGAACGCCAAATGCTAGGACCAGAATTGGTGTAGCAAACAGCGGATATAGTGAAGCTAATACGAATATGATTGGTAGCAGCTCAAGACAGACAAAGGAAGTTTACAGATTTGCATCGAGTAAATAGATTCCCTCTAAAGGTATCTCCCTGGAAACGAAAGATACGCTTTGGGAAGAAGGGAATGTTAAGTCCAAGGTTTATAGGACCTTTTGAAATATTAGAAAAAGTGGGAGGGGTATCTTACGTGGTAGCGTTACCTCTAGACCTAGAACGAATACACAACGTGTTTTACATATCTATATTGCGACCCTATAAGCCTGATTACAAACATTTAATAGAGTATAAGCCAATTCATATCTAGAAGGACTTAACCTATGAGGAAGTGCCAACTCAAATCATTTATCGAAAAGAGCAAGTTATACAGAACAAAGTTATACCATCTCTAAAGGTGTTATGGAAGAACCACGATGTCGAAGAAGCAACGTGGAATTGGAAGAAAAGATGAAGAAGAATTACCCTCAATTGTTTGTGTAATTTTTTTTTTGTAGAAAGATTCTGGGGACAGAATCCTTATAATGGGGAGAGAGTGTAACGCCCCAAAAAATTGAACCTTTTGTAAATATTTTTAATAATGAATAAAATAATATTATTTATTATTAAAATGTGTTAATAAGATATACGTCGTTTTATCACCTAGAAACGTCGGAACGTCGTAGTATTTTAACTACGTGAAGGAATTAAAGTGTTTGAATTTCCAAGACGAAAATAAAAGCTTTCCGAGAAATTTTCCGAAAAACACTATTCATCATTTTCCACTCGGGAATTATTTTTGAATTTCCAAGAAATATGTAACGTTATAATATCAAGATGAGATGGATTATGTAATAATAATTCAAGTATGGAAAACACAATATTTCTCATTCGGACTTAAAAATTAAAAACGTTAAGAATTAAAGTCTAATGTATTGAACTTGTGGAATCTTGTATGAAAAGCAAGTCCACTAAGCATTAAGGGGCAATCCCAAGATGAAATAATGTTTTAGCCAAGAGTTGGTATATATTGAGCCCAAAGAAATTAAATACAAGCCCAAAGTATAAGCTAGACTAATTAAGAACTAAGCCCATTTAATGATCCATTAGCTAATTAGAATCCATGGGGCAACCCATGGGTGAACTTGTTGACCAAGAACTTTGTGTGGTGGACAAGAAAGATGAGTGGTTAGCAAGATTACTTAGGGCTTAAGTCATGAATAGTAAGGAGGTTACTTAAAGAGGTGGGATGTATTAATGACTATAATGCCCTAACCTTAGCCCTCCTATAAATAGTAAGCTTGAATTCATTATTTGGTTGTTAGTTTTCATCCAACACAAAGCAATATAATTGTTAGAGGAAATAAGCACTTTTAAGTCCCACATCCTTTGTTTGATTTTCAAGAAGGAAGTTAGTCATCAAAGGTAATGAGCTTATATCCTCCATCTCTACCATTGTAGGGTGATAAGAGAACTGTAACTTAATGATCATGTCTGCTAAGAGCATATAAGGATTGGATAAGCAATGGACTCAAGCCGTATAAGTAATGATTAAGTATGCCAAACTTGATTAAGTTATGAACTTATGAATAATAAGCCATAACCTAATTTAAAGATAAGTGTTGTAATATGTAGGTTGAGATGTTTAATTAATGAAATGAATCCATATGGATTGATGAACAAATCGTTATTAATAAAGTTTTGCCGAAATTCACACGATTGGACGATAATCGTCGAATTCATGAAATTCTCAGAATGGAAGTTAGATTTTGTGTTTGAACTCGAAAATGTTAGTTTTCAATGGAGACAAGTCATATTTGGCGTTATAGAGTTGCGGACTTGAAAAATACCGGATTCCGACTTAGAACGAAGAAACGAGCATTGAACGTTCACGAACGTTTATCGTTTTTGTTAAAAATGAACTAATAGGTGAATTTTTAGAAAATGAAGTCGAATAGATAAAATTATTGCATGAACACGTAGAGTATGTGAATTTTGAACCGTGGGCTCTTGAACGAGCCAATTCGGACTTATAACGAAGAAGTTATGAGCCTGGGAGTTTCACAAAATTTCAAGTATGACAAAAAATTTCTGGTGCACAGAGCTTGCGCCACGGTGCCAGCCCAAGGCCAAATAGCCCACGCAGCAGCTCCGAGCTTGGCCGAGCAGAGCTATGATCTTCTGGAGTTTAGCGCCACAGCGAGGTCGTAACGAAGGAGAATCGCGCCGCAGCGTCGAGTCCGGGTCTTAGGCTTCTGGATTGTTACGCTGCAGCGCGGCTAAAGCAAGGGGAACTAGCAGCGTAGCGCCAGCCCTAGGGTCTAGATAATGAAGAATGTTTATATGTGGAGCATTAATATTAATTGATGAACAATTAACTAAGGATCTTAATGTAACATTGTTAAGACATACTTAAGCCTTAAGTATGATCACTTAGGGTTGAAGTAACTAAATTGCATTTAAACATAAGAATAACATAACGGAAAGCTGGAACCAATAAATAACAAATCTAATACGTAATTACATTGAGAAGAAGGGTAAGATTATTTAGGAAACATGTATGTTTATTCATGACCTAATGTGCTATGTGATGTTATCATCTACTGTAGAGACCTTAAAGACTTAAAGTGCACGTGTTATAAACTGCAGCAGACGCTAAAGGCAAGTATTCTAACCCTTGTTCCAGTTCAATTTAGACAAGCTTTGTGATTCATATATTCTTACGCATGATTTAATGTCTGATGAAGTCAATGCCAATTCTTTCGGCTAGACTTAAGATATGTTGGATTTCTTATAATCAATCAAGTATTGACAATGATTTACCAAACTAATATAGTTGTGATTTTCAAAAGGAGACCAAGTATGCTAAATTGCTTTGTCGTCAAACGACAGGCACGTGAGGTTGCCATAAATTAAACGTATACACGTTTAATGAATGTAGTATTGATCAACATAGAGTACTATAGGCTGATCCCCTAGAAGTGCTCGTAAGCTATGCCGGACTTACAAACTTAGTGCCGGGATGTCCTTTTCAAAGTACTTATGAAATGCTCATGGTCTTGTACCGGAATTGATGTTTTATTAAATATTGTTGTTATAAAACGTTTTGAATGAAAAGAAGTACTATTTTGAATTATCGATAGTATTTCGTAACTATTGTTCAGTTATTGAAGATATATAATTCCTATGTTTCAAGCATGCTAGTTTACTAGAATTGTTGTACTTGCTGAACTAGTTAGGCTCACTCTTTCTTGAACCATATGAATGTAGCTAAGGTCGAACAGACCGATGGATCCGACAAAAATAAAGGGAAGGCGAAGGCGAACCCGTAGATTACTTTATGTAATAGTATAATTTTGTAAGAATAATATTTGATATTATGACAAGGAAAAATGTAACGGTTATAAAGAACCTGGGGGAATGTTAATATTATTTTGAATATATATATAAGACATATTCGTTCTTTTAAGGCATTTCGATTGAATGTTTGTGTGTACTGTAGCACCGTGTAGCACCATCTGTTGGGTTGGAATATACCCGGATTTGAGAGCGTCACAAAATCTCATTGGTCATAAATATATGAGATATTAAGTCAATGCATAGGTACGTATTAGAGAACGATGTACTGGACAGACCCACCATGAGAATTCTATATGGAGCATAATGCGAAGTGTCATTAACGATTCTCATAATGACAATGATGTAATGATCCTACGACCTGAAATCACTATATTACTACACGTGAATTTATGTACTTTGATATCATCAAAGGTCACCTTTAATAGGGTGGCCTATAAAGGTGATTATTTGGTACATCAAGAATCGTGTGAGGAATATGAGTCATCTAGATGGAATTTAACCCTCCTAAGTATTAGGGGTGATGTCTGTAGGCCTCTTGATTGCGTAGGACTATGAAATGCATGGCCATGCTCAAATAGTGATTTGTTTCATATAGTCTACTCATTGATCAAGAAAAACTCAGATTAAATTATGAAGAGTATGACACATTCCATGACTCGAGTTTAATGTAGGATATTAAGGTTAAAAGGATTAAATTACATTGAAATATTGGTCACGAAAAGGTTACATCTAATCGTCGATCTTATTATTACTTGGGTAGCAGTGATGCATTACTAGATGCCGCTCACTGTTTAAAATTTTGTAATATAATTTTAAAATTATTGCAAACGTAATAATAACCTATAGGGTCACACACATAGAACGTAATTTAAAAAGGGAATTAATTTAAATTGTAAGGATTTAAATATATCAATATGATTAATAATATTTAAATAACGAATTTAAATTAAAAGGATGATTTATATATATATATATATATAAAAATAAAATTAAGTAAGACTTAATTAAGATATAATATATATAAATTTGGATTTTATTTTAATTAGATTATGGTTTTGATTAATTCCAATTTATTGCAATATATATGATATATCAGCATTTCAGGGAAGTTAATCATAACCTAAAACCCTAGTTGCTCTTAGAGAGAGACTAGAGAGATACAATTTCGAGATCCTCATCATTGGAGGCTAGTACCGCAGTTCCTTTTATTGCAGACCGTACGACGATTCTCGGGGCATTCGTGTGAATATCGTAGAGGCGCGGTTCATTTGGATTACGCTGGAGATTTGATCGCATCAATTTCACCTTCAATAATCTGTATAAATTTCTAACCACTGAATTAATATGGTTTTCGCATGGATCCTGTTTTAGGGTTTCAAAATTGCACTTTAAACTGTTTAATTTTCGCTGCATTTTATGTGTCGAAACCCAATAGACTCAGCTTAATAAAAAATCCACATCATCGAATCATCCCTGCACTATAGCTAAGGATATTCATTAGTATCACGTCCATGAATTATTCATGCACTACGGGCCAAGGATATTCGTGTACTCATTAATGGTCATGATCATACCAAATAATCCCTGGTCATAATCATACCAACAACTGTCAATCAATGCACTACGGGCCAATGAGGACTTTTGCCACATCATTTGTAACATTACGGGTCATGATTATACCGAATGATCCATGGTCATAATCATACAAATCAATTGCCCATCTATGCACTACGGCCAAAGATGACTTTCATCACAATAATAGCATGAGGATGATGACAATGATATAAGAATTCAATTAAATGAAAGTAAAGGATAAATCTTAAAAATTCATAAATTAATTTATCCAGAATTCAATAATGTCCAAATTGTCAACATGATACTTCTTTGTGGAGTAAAATTCAAGAATAATATTTTATCAAAAATGATTCGGACATCAAAGAAATCAATTTTTGTCATGAATAGTTCCCTAGGTGAATAGTACCCCATAAATAGTACTCCGTGAATAATACCCGTGAATAGTACTTTATGAATAGTACCCGAGAATAGTACTTTATGAATAGTACTCAGGAATAGTACTTTATGAATAGTATCACGTGAATAGTACTTTATGAATAGTACCCTGTGAATAGTACTTTGTAAATAGTACCACGTGACTAGTATTTTGGCATGAAAAGATCAATAATTATCAAGAATGCTTAGAATAATATTTTTATGAAAAGATACTGGATGAAGCGTAAATATCAAAGATATTCTACAAATTTCACTGAGTATAGAATCAATACTTTAACAGAATGAGTGTAGAATTAGGAATACAAAACGAAATAATATTACTCATATACTACAGAGTATGAAAGAAAATATTATTGCTTACGAATACTGAACAAAATAATATCCCTTACCTTAGAAGAAGACTGGATACTGGAATAGTGAAGTAGCAGAATACTCTTCTTCTTCCTCTATTTAGCTTCTCTCTCTATAATTTCTCTTGTGATTCTTAGTGAATTGGTGAGAATGAAAGAAGAAAGAGCTTCTTGTCGATGTCGATATTTTTATTTGTCCCTTTTCTAGTTCTTGCCTTTTGGTGTTCTCATGTTAGGTGAGATTTGTTTGAAAAAACAAGTTGTGAAAAGGTCCGACATGTATATGTCGACGATTGGACTGTAAGAGTCGCCAGTTGGTTTTTTAAATGGTTGTTCCAACACAACCGAGAAAAGGTTTGCACATTGACCCAGTGAGGTGACACTGCTAAACGGGTTTGTGAAACCTAGATTCATTAGGGTCCGGGGGCTTGATTATGTGGAGGGAAGGTGTTAGGCACCCCCCGACATTCGTCTAACTACGGTGACTGCCACTTTTCAAGAAACTGTTATATGAATGTGTGTGTGTGTGGGTCAATGTACAGTTATATGGAAGTAGTGCAAGGCCTCGTTCGCACCTATATACACAAGGTTTGAATTTGTATAAAAGTGCAGTTTTAAACAAGATATGGCAGTGATGTTTTGTGAAAGAGGTTTTTCAAACCCTTATGATCAATAGTAATTGAGACCTTTTACACTTCCATTTTTTATTAAGTGTTCGGCTTAATTGCTTTTAATTTTTGAGATGCGAAGCATCTTCGAGAAAATAATGTACAAAGCAGTGCCGAACTCCTCGTGGGCATGAAAACTATGACACCCCCAAATCCGGGTATCTTTCAACCCGACAGATGGTGCTACACGGTGCTATAATTCACACAAACATTCAATTGAAATGCCTCAAAAGAACGAATATGTCATATATATATATATTCCAAATAATATTTACATTCCACCAAGTTCTTTATAACCGTTAAAATTGTTCTTCTCATAATATCAAATATTATTATTACAAACCTATACTATTACATAGGTAATCTACGGGTTCGCCTTAGCCTTCCCTTTATCCTTGCCGGATCCGTCGGTCCATTTGATCTTAGCTGCATTCATATGGTTCAAGCAAAAGTGAGCCTAACTAGCTCAACAAGTATAACAATTCAAATAAAATGGCATGCTTGAAACATAGGAATCGTATATCTTCAATAACTGAACAATAGTTACGAACTACTATCGATAATTTAAAATAACACTTCTTTTTATTCAAAACGTTTTACAATAATAATATTCAGTAAAACATCAATTCGGTTCAAGACTATGAGCATTTCATAAGTTATTTAAAAAGGACATCCCGACACGAACTCCGTAAGTCCGGCATAGCTTACGAGCACGTCTAGGTGATCAGCCTCTAGTACTCTATGTTGATCAACACTACATTCATTAAACATGTGTATGTTTAAGTTGTGGCAACCTCATGTGTGACACCCCCTAAATAGGTATACATCACCCATTTTGAGTCGCCAAATACATGGTACAAAATTCAAATACAACTTAATAATACGATTGTCATGTAAAATACGACAAAACATAAACTGAGAGTTTTAATATGAATATTGTCTTCTAGACAATATTCAAACTCAAATGGAGTCCTCAATACATTTATTATCACACTATTTCATAGAATAATGAGGACTACTAATGCAAATGTGACGCCCCCAAATCTGGGTCTCTTCCAACCCGACATATGGTGTTCCACGGTGCTACAGTTCATACAAACATTCAATTGAAATGCCTCAAAAGAACGAATATGTCTTATATATATTCCAAAACAATACTACCATTCCCCAGGTTCTGTATAACCGTTACATTTGTTCTTGTCATAATATCAAATATTATCATTACAAACCTATACTATTACATCGGTAATCTACCAGTTTGCTTTAGCCTTCCATTTAACCTTGTTGAATCCTTTAGTCCATTCGGTCTAAGCTGCATTCATATGGTTCAAGAAAGAGTGAGCATAACAAGCTCAGTAAGTACAAAAATTTCATTATAAAAGCATGCTTGAAACATAGGAATCATATATCTTCTGTAACTGGATAATCGTTACGAAGTACTATCAATACCTTAAAATAGCATTTATTTTCATTCAAAACGTTTTATCATAACAATATTCAGTAAAACACCAAATCTGGTCCAAGACCATGAGCGTTTCATAAGTTCTTTGTAAAGGACAACCCGACACGAAGTCCGTAAGTTCGGTATAGCTTACGAGCACTTCTAGGTGATCAGCCTATAGTACTCTATATTGATCAACACTACATCCATTAAACGTGTGTACGTTTAAGTTGTGGCAACCTCACGTGCCCATCGAATACTCGATGAAAATACATTTGTTTATTCATATTCAGGCTTACCTTGAATCCGTACCAAACAATTGGTGTAGGATAGCGTTATCAGTTCTATATTGAAAGACTTGTAAATATATCAATCAATCTATCAAGATTAGTCTAGCCGAGTTCAAACTGGAATCGACTCTTTCTTTAAAATCGTACATGCATCTCATAACTCGAATCATTTGAAAACTTGACTAACACAAAGGTTAGACACGCGTTTAAGAAAAATTGCCTTCACCGTCTGCTACAGTATAATTACTTTTCCTTTTGAGACTTTATGGTCTCTACAACACATAATCACATAACATACCACATTAGGTCATGAATGAACATACTTAGTTCCTAAACAATCTTACCCTTCTTCTCAATCTAATCATGTATTAGATTTGTTATTATTGGTTCCGGCTTACTATCGTTCTTTTACATCGTTCTTACCAACTTCTTTCTCTGAAATTATTTCATTAATACAACTCGGTTCGAGTTAAACATCCTTCCTCACGGCTTATTAATGTTCTTACGTTATTATTTGAAACTCGATCGTCATAGGTTAAGTACATTTATTGCATACCATTCATGTTCACATTCGACTTATCTTCAACCTTTAGTGTATTACTTAAGGTTTACAATTATCTTAATGATGCAACATTAAGTTTAATTATGTATTGGTTCATTACAAATCAATTGTCTTTATTTCCTTACTTGTAAGCTTTTATTACTGTGCATGATCTAGTGTTGGCCGCCGCTGACTTATTTTCTTGAGCTCATTGCCATGCCGAGCTTTTTGTTTCTAGAATTGATTGCCAATATTGCAAGCCCATACCTAGTGTAATCGGCCGCCTCATGCGCCAGCTTTATCAGGGCTAAGGTCCGGTCTCGGTCATGACGTCGGACTTTTATGCCTTGAGTCGTGCACATGCTTACTCTCCGCATCGAATAATTTTGACAGATTTTAATATTTTGTGAGATTCCTGGGCTCGTAACTTCTTTGTTATAAGTCCGAATTGGCTCATTTAAGAGCCTACAGTTCATAAATCACATACTCTACATGTTCATGCAAGAATTTTATCTATTCAACTTCGTTTGCTAAAAATTCACCTATTAGTCTATTTTTAACGAAAACGATAAACGTTCTTGAACGTTCAATGCTCGTTTCTTCGTTCTAAGTCAGAATCCGGTCATTTTTGAGTCTGCAACTCTATAATGCCAAATAAGACTTGTCTCTATTAAAAACTAATATTTCCAAGCTCAATATCAAAATTCGACTCCCATTTCGAGAATTTTATGAATTCGACGATTATCGTCTAATCGTGTGAATTTTGAAATCCATGCTTTTGAAATCCTTAAACGTAGTAGCTCGTTCTACTACAAGATTTACAAGGATATTAGCCCTAGTTCTATTAAAGGCGACTGTTAAAAGATTAACAAATTCCTGCATGGGATTAACCGGACCTCCCTCCGGTTGATTTACGTTAGCGCCTTGATTACGTGGAACTCTTCTTGGCGACATTTTGCTGTTACAATAAACAACACATTTTGTTATTATTCAATTCTTGTTAGTTATTTATTATTCACAATTTAAACAATAACTTAAACATTCATTACTCATCATATCCATATATGCAGCTAGTGCATTAATTAACCCAAATGACATCACCAGAAACTCGTAATGACCATAACGAGTCCTGAATGTCGTCTTTGGTACATCTTCATTCGTAACCTTCAGTTGATGATACCTCGTCCTTAAATCTATTCTAGAAAAATACTTTGCCCCTTTCAACTGTTCAAAAAGATCACTGATCCTGGGCAATGGGTACTTATTCTTTATCGTTAACTTGTTCAACTCTCGGTAGTCGATACAAAGTCTTAACGATACATCTTTCTTCTTGACAAATAGTACCGGTCCTCCCCACGGAAAAACACTCGATTGAATGTACTTCATGTCCAACAGTTCTTGTAACTGCACCATCAACTCCTTCATCTCTACAGGCGCCATTCGTTAGGGTGCCCTTGAAACTGGTGTCGCTCCTAGCACAATGTCTATCACGAACTCGGTCTCCCTATCCGGTGGAAGACCTGACAATTCACTTGGAAATACATCCATGATTTCACTCACTATAGGTATTTGTTCCATGGTCACTCCCATTCTCTGGGTATCAACAACATGGCACAGATAACCTACACACTTTCCTTAAAAGTTTCCTAGTTTGTGTCATCATAAGATAACAAGAACACCCCAACGATTTAGTACCGTAAAATATTACATGAGGTTGTCTTAACATTTTAATATTTACGCTTTTCTTTTGACAATATATAATTGCCTCATTGTTAACCAACCAATCCACTTCAAGAATTACGTCGAATTCTCCTAAATTTATCAGTATCAAATCTATCGATAATTTACAACCCCGTATGTCTACGCAACAACTCCTATGAATATCTTTAACATGAATTATCTCTTCGTTTGCTACCTCAATATTTAAAGGTATTGGAAACTTTTCGGGAAGTAATCCTAATCGTCTAGCAAAATCACATGCTATAAACGAACAAGTAGCACCCGAGTCAAACAACATATAAATATTGAGGTCGTTGATCAGAATAATACATACGACTATGTTCCCCGATGCCATCACATCTTGGACTGTCATGTTAAAGGTACGGGCCATTGGCCTACCCGGCTGCGCTGGACTACCAATAGCTAATTTACCGCTATTGGTGCCCTTATTCCCTTATGTCCCCTTCTTCGGGAAGTTCTTTGCCATGTGGTCAGTTGACCCACACACAAAGCTTCCGTGGTTCTTCTTCGGACTTGGACAGTTAGGCACAATGTGCTCCTCTTATCCACAATTGTAATATACGACCTTCCCCTTGAGACAGGCTCCTATATGAGTCTTCCTACAGGTCTTACAGGCCTCCATCCTCCTCTTCGGATCTCCTTGCTTCACTCCTGTATTCCCAGAGTTAACCACCTTCTGTTTATACCCTTTGCCACTCCCGCTGGCTCCTTTGATCTTCACTCCCCCATCCACTTTCCCCTTATTCTTCTTGTCTTTGTGGTACTGGCTCAACCCCTCACTACCACCTTCAACGATTATCGCCTTCTCTAAAATGTTTCCAAATGAAGTACTTTGGAACACGGATATGCGATTATAGAGCCAGGGTTTCAAGCCCTGCTTGAACCATCGTGCCTTGCTAACCTAGGTGTCCAATTAGTGTGGAGCAAACCTCGCCAGTTCATTAAACTTGGCAGCGTATTGGGGAACCGTCATGTCCCCTTGTTTTAAATCGAGAAACCTCATCTCCATTCTGCCCTGCATACTCGTGGGAAGTAGTTCTCAAGGAATATCTCCTTGAACCTTACCCACATCAAATTCTCGATCCCGGCCCTAGCCTGATTGACCTCCCACCAAAAGTTGGCCTCTCCCTTCATCATGTAGGTTGCAAATGCAACCTTATGGGCCTCGTCGACATTTGCTATCACAAATGCCTTCTCAATTTCCTTTACCCACGTTTGGGCTTAAATAGGGTTCGTAGTTCCTTTGAACTCCGGCGGACCCATGCTTTTGAAACCCTTAAACGTAGTAGCTCGTACTACTCCAAGATTTACGAGGATATTAGCCCCAGTTCTATTAAAGGCGGCTGTTAAAAGATTAACAAATTTCTGTATGGGATTAACCGGACCTCCCTTCGGGTTATTTACGTTAGCGCCTTGATTACGTGGTACTCTTCTTGGCAGCATTTTGCTGTTACAATAAACTACACATTTCGTTATTATTCAATTCCTGTTAGTTAGTTAGTTATTATTCACAATTTAAACAATAACTTAAACATTCATTACTCAATATGTTTTGAAAAAGACTTATATTAATTCATTGTAGTATAATACTACATCGGTTACATTATCCAGCCTATGCTGATTACATTAGTTTCCCACAATTGCTTTCCAAAAATTGGGATTTACAAAAGACTACCCTTGGTTATACAAAAGAGGGTTTTACGCCAATACTAGATATACAATATTTACATATCTAAACTGCTTTATCTACTAATAGATTACATCTGTCTCAAGGTATTATCAAAATCTGCCTTGGCAAGACCGACAATAATATCACGGCTGATAGTATGTCGTTATCCGCTTTACCTCTATGGGATAGCCCGACACCACGATGTTTGGAAATCAGATGAGAACTCCTATGAATATAGGACATTCTCCCTATCTTCTGCTTTTTGGTCTTTAGCTCCCCCCTAATCTCAAAGACCTCTTCTTTTAGCTTATGGACGTTTTCCTTGGCCAAAACTCTCTCATCGTGCTCCTACTCTCACATGGACTCCACGTCCGTCTTATCCTCTAAGACAGCCTGGAGCTCTACTTTCAGCTCCTTAACCTATTGACAGTAATGGATGTTTCTATCCAACACTGACATTAAAAGTGACATCATTGACTCCCCTGGAGCCATCTCTGCTGCTATTGCTACTGGGTTAAACGACACTACCTCCACCTCTTCTTCTAACATGCCGTCGAACACGGACATAAGGTCTAAGCTCTCTGAGTCTCCCGACTCAACCACTACAACTTCGGGCTCTGCCACTATGGGATTCGGTATAATCTTTATCTGATTAACCGATCCTTCATTGACAACCTGTACGTCTCTAAACATTCCATTTTCTCCTGACATCTACACAACACAAATAATTTTGATTAGTACACGTCAGTAGAATAATCAAAACACATAACATATATAATGCATTTTTATATGCTTAATTTCCATCTTTTATTTCTTTGACTTTTTTTAAGGTTATGACTTAAGGTTTAAATCACCCCTTAAGTTTAATTACCTAATGCATTGATACCAACCTGTGACGCCCCCAAATCCGGGTATCTTCCAACCCGACAGATGGTGCTACACGATGCTATAATTCACACAAAGATTCAATTGAAATGCCTCAAATGAACGAATATCTTATATATATTCCAAATAATATTTACATTCCCCCAGGTTCTTTATAATCGATACAATTGTTCTTGTCATAATATCAAATATTATTATTACAAACTTATACTATTACATAGGTAATCTACGGGTTTGCCTTAGCCTTCCCTTTATCCTTACCGAATCCATCGATCCGTTCGATCTTAGTTGCATTCATATGGTTCAGGCAAGAGTAAGCCTAACTAGCTCAACAAGTACAACAATTCTAAAAAAATGGCATGCTTGAAACATAGGAATCGTATATCTTCAATAACTGAACAATAGTTACGAAGTACTATCGATAATTCAAAATAGCACTTCTTTTCATTCAAAACGTTTTACAATAACAATATTTAGTAAAATATCAATTTGGTTCAAGACCATGAGCATTTCATAAGTTCTTTAAAAAATACTTCCTGGCACGAAGTCCGTAAGTCCGGCATAGCTTACGAACACGTCTAGGTGATCAGCCTATAGTACTCTATGTTGATCATTACTAGATTCATTAAATGTGTATACGTTTAAGTTGTGGCAACCTCACGTGCCTGTCGTTTGACGACAAAATAATTTAGCATACTCAGTCTCCTTTTGAAAATGTAACGCCCCCAAACTCAGGTACTTGAAACCCGAACTCGGTGCTTTACGATACCATTTCTATAAGAGGAATAATACTAATAATAATAACAATAATATAAATATCAAACTTAATTTACATATGTCAATGTCTAATCCCAAGTACGCAACCTTTAATACAATACATTACATGATAGATAATAAATATCATTGTCTTAATACTGTCTGACTATTACAAAAGATAACATAAGATTATTCTGTTTGCTTTCTTTTTCCCTTGTTTTGTCCTGAACATTCCAGTTGATCACGCTTAGCTGAAAACATTTAAATTTAAATCAAGAATGAGCATTTGATTGCCCAGCAAGTAATAGCAACAATAAATATAAGCTGAATGAATTAAATATTTTCTTTGAATAACACTTCTACAACGAATCAACAGTTGTGAAGTAAGCCGAACCACTAATAACAACATACCAAATCTATCTCAAATTTTTGAAACTACGTACTGACTATAACTAGAGAGCATTCGATAGACTATGAACATTATTTTTTTTAATTTTTGCTAAGGTTTAGTAGAACTTCATCCGCAAACCGTCATAACTTACGGGCACGAGGGTGATCATCCCAATGCACCCTGTATTGATCAATACTATATGCAAGAATGATATTATCGTTCACTCTATCCACCTTAGGTGCACAAAAGTTTTCCCATGTTCGGGATGTTCATACTTAATCGAAAATCCGAACCAAAACAATCTGGTTAGATACAATAAAGTTCTATCATGCTCAACAATATTTCTAAATACGTGTCTAGCTGGATCAAGTAGCTTAGACAACTTTTAATTAATGTATACATACCAGAAATCAATAGGTATGTATCAACATATAATTAAATACAATAATTATCCAAGTGGGAACACTTGTCTAACCCTATATAGGAATTAACAAACAGGATAAATATCTGAATTATATAATAATATAATGATCGGATAATGTAAGAACTTGTATGAATACAAAGATTGGATACGTAATCAATAACAATAGAGTTAACAATCTGGCACAATAATTTGATTCTGAAACTTTCTTACTCATGTCCATTGCATAAAGGAAATGCAAAGCTAGGATACTTGTACAATATAAAGAATAGTTCATTAGATACTTGCCTGAGTTGCTCCTTACAATAACGCAACTTAGTTTTATCTTTTATACCGAAACCTATTATTAATAAGATCATTCGTTCGATTAGAAATACATATCATAACATATAGTACTGCTAATTATAGTCAGCACATAACATAATCACATTGTCACATATGTTTAACAGTCATTGCATCACAAGCAAATACGTATCTAGTCAAATTATCTAAGTACAAATCAATTTCTGAAAAATGTCGGTGTACCGACGACTTTATCGGATAAATATCGAGTCTAAGACTCTGTCCTGTAGTTCAATATTCGTTTAGATATTTTAAATATCAGCCATATAATTTTTTATAGCCTTATAATAATTTTTAAACAATTATTATACTTTATCATGATTTTTCAAACATTGGAATCATTATTAAATGATTTAGATATTAACTAATTTTATTATCATTAATATTTTATTAATATTAAACTATTAATGAAACTATTGCCAAAATATTAAAGTCATTTATAATAACTCAAAATATATTTATAGTATTAATATTACCCTTAAATGATTTTTAAAACATTTAAAATTATTTTTAAATAATTACCATTAATATTAGAATATTAATTTATTATTTATCAAAATATTAAAAGTCATTTATTATAACTTCAAATATTTTTAATTCATTTATTTCCTTTTAAATGATTTTTAAATTAATAAAACCATTTTAAAACTATTTATTTAATATAATTATTAAATAAACTTAATATCATTAATATTAATTTATTAATGAAATTTTCATTAAATATCAAAAGTTATATTTTGTAACTTCAAATATTTTTAAGTTATTTATTTTCATTTAAAATAATTTTATAATATTAAAATTATTTTTAATTAATTTATTTAATATAATTACCAAATAAATCTAATATCATTAATATTTAATAATTAATGAAACTTATCTTAAAATTTTAAAAGTTATGTTTTATAACTTAAAATATTATTAAATACCTTATTATTATTTAAAATGATTTTTAATACAATAAAATCATTTTAATTGATTTATTTAATGTATTTATTAGATAAATTAAATACCAATAATATCCAAATAAATATTAATATTTATGAAAAATGTGTCAAATTATTAAAAGTTAATTTGTATAGCTTAAAATAATTTTTAAAACTATTTTTGTACTTTTCAGAATTTATTTACTATTTATAAATGATTTTTAAAAATTAACTAAATTAATTTTTACTATATTCTGTCATTAAAGCCCTTCTTGATGTAATCATCATTTAGGTGTTCTTGAGGCTCAAGAACACTCATAACCAGTTATTAAGGGACTAAGTTTGACGAACAATAAATGTCAGATCTTGATGTTTCTAGGCAAGCTAATACATGGATCTTTGTAGTACTAGTGTCTAACTACATGCTACAACAACAATCATGACAATACAACTTAAAACGAATGAGATCTGTGCTTGCAAAGTAATTGTCAGATATGTTCTTGGTTTTCTGGGTTACCCAGAAACCCAAGACAGTTCTTAGGTACTACGTTTGGTGTGACGCCCCCAAAATAGGTATACATCACCCATTCTGAGTTGTCAATACATGGTACAGAAACAACTACAACTTTATTATTACAACAAGAAATTATGAGTTTGAATACAAATATTATCTTCTGACAATATCTATACTCAAATAAATCCTCATCACATTTATTGATACATTATTTTACAAAAATGGTGAGGACTACTAAACAACTCTCTCTAGAACCTTCATTCCATACCCCGACTAATTACTTTCATTTATATTCTCGCCTCCTGAGAAGAAAAATGGAACAAAAAGGAAAAGGGTGAGCTCAACTAGCCCAGTAAAGAATATTATAACTAAGATAATATACAACAAATTATCATTAGTCTTCAACAGGGAAAAAATCTAATAGAATACAATAGACAACAAGTTTTAAATCAATATTCGCAGAAGAAATAATAATTCATTAGAAGAGTTAAGTAGAGAATGCAAACAACTATCTTCTATGTATAAATTTAAAAGTTCATCGTCTATCTTTTATCCCCGTAACATCAATCAATATATATCTGAATCAAATATTCATCTTTTGCACTCTGTGCCAAAGATATTCATCAGTTGGTCATGTTCATCTAAACACCTGTTCATCTTTGCACTACGGGCCAAAGATATTCATCAGAAATCATTCATCTTTGCACTACAGGCCAAAGATATTCAATAATATCATCATTTAAGACTAAGGATGATAAAAAATATTTTTAAAGAAACGAATCCAGTGAAACAAAATGACAAGGATTAAGGATTAAGGATTCGTACTTTGTTTTATCCATGTCCAAAAATACCTCAAAAATAATCGTAGTGGTGTAAAATTCAAGAATGATCAAAACATGGATACAATCAAAGCTAGTATCCACAATAGATATTTTAGACGAAAAGGGAAATTTTTCATTTTTCGATGAATAGTGCCGTATTCGTGAATAGTGTCGATATCGTGAATAAAGTCTTGAGTATCGTGAATAATAACTCTCAAACAAAGAAAAGTTCCAAATTTGATAAAAACTTCAGATCAATATTTCAGCATAATGATATTGAAGAAATAATATCATTACGAAAAAAAATAATATCCCTTACCTCGTAAAGACAATACTTCTAGCTGAAACACCGGATATTGGCTATGACTTGAACTTGCAACGTATAGCAATACTCAAAATATACTCAAAATATTCACAAGAATACGCTCGATAATATAGAGAGAAAAACTTGATTTACGTGTGATTTTCAATTCTAACCTAAGCACCTATTTATAGGAAAATACTTAGAACACCAAAGTAGAAAATTTATTAAAATATATATTTATATATATATATATATATATATATATATATATATATATCTTCACGCACACCTTTGAATCTGAAATTCAAAGAATTGAACACACGCCTCACACATGCAAAAAACTTTTTTTGTAAAAAAAATATTTAAAACTTCAAAAATTAATTATTTTGGAGCGTCAGAACTTCAATAATTCTTAATAAATAGCCCTTTTGTCAGAAAATTCGAATCTCGCACTTTTTTTTATAGGAAATTCAATTCTATACAACTTTACAGAAGAAAGTTTTCCCAAATTCCAAATAGAAATTGACCGAAATCCACAAACGGGCAATTTTACAGGCTATAATCAAATTTCAGTCAAAAAATGGGGTCCACCGACACATAAAACATGCTTTAAATATTTTTGGTAACAAAAATACTCCTCCTCCACATATACTCATATATCCCACATTCATCGTAAAAATATCATCATTATTATATTATTAAAATATAATCATATATTTAAATGAATTATTTTATCAGAAAAAGATAAAATTTCAATTTTCAACAATTGTCACATTAAAAATTTTCTCCATCTATATCCACATAAAATCAATATTTTCCTCATTAAGAATTTCTCCTTACTGGCGCGCAATTAGGTGACCAAACCTCTCCTTGGACAGAACTTTCTAGACATTGCCAATAATGTTATCTAATAATATTATTCAGATAATATGAATTATTGCTTTGATAATGGAAAATACTGTGTAGTGACAATTATTGAAACAACAGTAATATAAAATATCAACGCAGCAATTATTGAATCAATAAAATAAAATACCTGAATAAGAATTCATCGTAATAATTATTGAGTAGTGCCTTCTTACGTAAGAATCAATAATTGGTGCAATACCGCAAAGCTTCAGTATTTTAACAACCGAGTATTTTAATAAGACTACTAACAGAATAACTACTGTTATTATTTTTAAACAACTTATATTTGTCATTTTCTTCATCCAACCGCTTTCATGGGGCCCACAAAAGATCATACTGTCGCATTTAATATTCCCCGAAAGCGGAAGAATATTCCACGACCAAATGAATATTCCCCGACAACAATGAATATTTTATAACCACTTGCTTATTTTGAAATATTTGCGTATTTTACCCATAACTATCAACATTAATCAAATCAACCCTAACTATTTCAAAATAGAGAAAATTAAATTTCATTAATAATAAGTTGGGTTCTTACAACCTCCCCTCCTTATGAAATTTCGTCCTCGAAATTGACGTACGTACCTGGTTTTTCGAAAAGGTGAGGATACCTCGCTTTCATATCCGCTTTCTAACTCCCGTGACATTTCCTACATAGCATGGTTCCTCCATAAAACTTTAACTTGTGGTATGACCTTCCGATGCGTGGGACATGCTCCTTCCTATCCAAGATCTTAACAGTACCTCCTCATACGTTAAGTCTTCGGCTATCTCATCCGGTTCTAACTCAATAACGTGGTTCGGGTCTTTCACATATTTACGAAGTACAGATATGTGAAACACATTATGAACACGTGACATACTCGGAGGTAACGCAAGTCTATAGGCTACATTTCCTACTCGGTCAAGAATTTGAAATGGACCAATAAATCATGGATTGAGCTTTCCTCTCTTCCCAAATCTTGTAACTCCCTTCTATGGAGCAACTCGCAACAATACATGATCCCATATACTAAATTCCACGTCCTTTCGATGAAGATCCGCATATCTTTTGTCGATCTTGTGCCGTTTGTATACGTTGTCGAATCATTTGGATCTTTTCGGTAGTCATACGTACTAACTCGGGTCACAACAATGTTGCTTCACCCACCTCATCCCAACATATTGGAGAGTGACACTTTCGTCCATATAATGCTTCAAATGGAGCCACACCTATACTTGCCTGATAACTGTTGTTGTAGGAGAATTCCACCAATGGTAAATACTTATCCCAACTGCCCTTGAAGTCTAGGACACAGAGTCTTAATAAATCTTTAAGAGTTTGAATAGTCCTCTCTGATTGTCCGTCTGTTTGAGGATGGTATGCCGAACTGAATCGTAAATCCGTGCCCATAGCTTTTTGCAAGCTAACCAAAAATCTTGAAGTGAATCTTGGGTCACGATCCGAAACTATGGATACTGGCATGCCATGCAACCTCACAATCTCATTTACATATATACTAGCAAGACGTTCAAGGGAATAAGTCTCCCATATCGGCAAGAAATGAGCAGACTTGGTTAATCTATCAACAATAGCCCAAATAGCATTGATGCCTTGGGAAACCGTAGGAAGACCCGTAACGAAATCCATGGTAATGTGTTCCCACTTCCATTTCGGAATCTCAAGTGGTTGCAACGGACCCTTAGGTACTAGATGCTCCGCCTTTACACGTTGCCAAGTTAAACACATCGAGATAAACTTTGCAATCTCTCTCTTCATATTGTTCCACCAAAATGTATGTCAAGATCACGATACATTTTAGTACTTCCGTGATGGATTGCAAATGGTGTATTATGTGCCTCCATCATAATCTTGTACTTCAAATCGTAGTCGTTAGGAACACAAAGTCTAGAGTGGACTCAAGTATTCCTTCTTCATCAATTCTCGCTTCCTAATAGCTCCTTCTTGTACTTTCTTCTTCATACGCGATCGGCTCAAGATTCCTATGGGCTTGAGCGACCTTAACTTTTTCTATTAAAGTTGGCTCTATGCATATACTTGACATCATCGCACTCATTCCTCGCATATGATCTTCTACTCAACGCGCTACCACCACGCTTAAACTTTTCGGGATGGTATTGAATAGTGTGGTCGTAGTCTTTCAATAGCTCGAGCCAACGTCGCTGCCGCATGTTGAGTTCTTTTTGAGTGAAGAAATATTTAAGGCTTTTATGGTCTGAATATATCTCCACTTTCTCCCCATATAGATAGTGGAGAAAACGACTGTTTCCAACTCTAGATCATGAGTAGGATAATTCCTCTCATATTCTTTAAGTTGTCGCGAGGCATAGGCTATGACTTTCCCATGTTGCATGAGAACACATCCTAATCCTTTGCCTGAAGCATCGCTGTAGATAACAAATCCATTCGAACCAGATGGTATTGTTAGAATAGGTGCCAAAATAAGTCTCCTCTTAAGCTCTTGAAAACTCTTCTCGCATTCTTCGCTCCAAATGAATTTTGTATCCTTCCGAGTTAGCTGAGTTAATGGAGTAGTGATTCGAGAAAACCTTCCACGAATCTCCGATAATAACCAAATAGACCCGTAAAGTTACGTGCTTGCCACCGACTTTGGTTGCTCCTAACTTTGTATTGCTTCAATCTTCGTCAGTCCACGGATACTCCATGTTTTGACACCACGTGCCCAAGAAATGCTACTTTCTCAAGCCGAAACTCGTATTTCTTCAATTTGGCTTATAGTTTGTTTTCACAAAGCCTTTGAGTACCGGGGCCAAAATGGTGCTCATGATCTTCACGACTTTTGGAATATATGAGGATGTCATCAATAAAGACAAACAACAAATCGATCCAAATATTCCTTGAATACTCGGTTCATCATATCCATGAAAGCCGCAGAGCATTAGTCGGTCATCCGAAAGACATGAATAAGAATTCATAATGCCCATACCGAGTTCGAAGGCGCTTTTGAATATCCTCGGTTCTAATCTTCAAATTGATGATTTCCGAATCTAAGATTGATTTTTGAAAAGAATTGTGCCCTTTGCAATCGGTTAAACAAGTCATCAATACGAGGTAGAGGATACCTATTCTTGATGGTGACATGGTTCAATTCCCGATAGTCAATACAAAGTCGCATACTCCCCGCTTCTTTCTTCTTCTGAATAAAATAGAGCACCCCAAGGAGATGTACTAGGACGAATGAAACCGATGTCCAACAATTCCTATAATTGGACCTTTAACTCCTCGAAGTTCAATAGGAGCCATTCGATATGGGGTTTTAGAAATGGGCTTTGTACCAGTGTTCAAGATCAATAAAGAATTCAACTTCACGCTCGGGGGTAGGCCGGAAGTTCTTCATGAAATACGTCAGAAAAAGTCAATAACAATAGGAATATTATTCAAATTTGACGTGTCTTTATTCAAATCCATAACACGGGCTAAGAAAGCTTGACATCCGTTTTCAATAAATGAATAGCTTTATGATTAGATATGATGTTGATTGATTTTAATGGTTTAGTTACTTGAATTAAATAAAACAGTTGGTTAGAATATGAAAACTAACAACCTTACGAAAATAATCAATTTTGGCATGATGAGTATTTAACCAATCAATCCCTAAAATCACATCAAAAGCTAGTATCTTTAAAGAGATAAGGTCAACATGTAAGGTGATGGTGCCAACTTGAATCAAACAAGATTTATAAACAGTGGATGTGATGAAAGTTTCTCCTAACGGAGTTTCCACAGATAGGTCAAAGTCTAATTTCTCCGGAGTCAAGTTTAAACGTTGAGCACAAGAAGGAGAGATAAATGAATGGGTATGCCGGTATCATCAAGTAAGGTATAAACTTCAGTAAGATTTTATAAATAGCTTACCCGTGATCACCTCGTTTGGGTTCTTCGATTTTGACCAATCACAACAAACGCTCTTCTCGGGCCGCTTGACTTTGACTTTTCTCGGGACGATCTTTTGAGTCACCGTCCTCGCTTTGAACTAGGTTTCACTACCGCATAATCTCGAAAGCGATATGTCCTTCCTTTCCACAATTATAGCATACCTTGAATGTTGTGGATAGCTTTGACCGATATGTCCCTCTTTCCCGCATTTATAGCATATGACCGGTGGTCGCTTCTCCTCCCTTAGAACTAGTTCTTTGCCGCAAGACCGCTCGCCTTCACATGGTCGTTGTTAAATCTCCTCTTTTAAAATCTCCTCCTAACTCGCTTCTTCTATTTTTTTCATGGCATGATTACCACCAGAGTGGTTACAACAATTTTGTCCATCTGTTTTTTCTCCTCACCGGTTATCATTATTTTGTTGATCGCTATCTCCGGTATGATCCTCGGTTATGGTCCCTCGGTTGAACATACTCGTTATCTCGCTTTCTAACAATTGAGCCCTCATAACAACATCCGAATAGAGAGAAAATTTATGAGAAATGAGATATTGTCGTATGTCGGGTTTCAAACCTCTCGTAAACATCCGCGTCATATATTCATCATTCTCCACCAAATGAGGTGCAAACCGGATAACTCTGCAAACTTTGTCTTGTCTTCGAGACACCGCTATGTTGTTTTGTTCTAATCTAATGAACTCCACTTCCTTCATATACGCAACACTTTCGTGAAAGTATTTGTCATTAAATAGTTTCAAACGCCTCCCAAGACATGCCGAGTGTGGTCGGATCTTCACTGCACTCCACCAAAGAGTCCGCCTCGCCACTTTTAACATAAAGGTGGCGAATGGAACCTTCTGTTCCTCCGTGCATCCCAAGACATCGAATATCTTGGTAATTTGTTTGACCCATGTTTCACGCCATGATCGGATCTCGCTTTCCCTTAAATTCGGTGGTCCCACCTCTTTGAATCGCTTTCATTTGTGACAACCCGTGAATTGTTATCATTTCCTCCTATATTTTGAACACGAGTCTCCCTCGTCTGATTTTGCATGAACTGCAAAAAGCTTCTAAACATCCCCTCGTTCATCATCTGCTCAGTGGTGTTGTTCACAGGAGAAACATTTCCAAGCTGTTGCACTTTCTCCTCGCTAGTGAGTACAGGCGTCTCCACGGTCTCATTTCCACTATTAATATTCTCAGTCGACATTCTCAAATACTGTCATAAAACAAGGGTTAATTATGGAAATCAATATATCACATAATATCCTTATATACTGACCAACTAACAAATTAGCTTAGGTAGAACACACTAGGGAAGGATTTACTCGTCTCTCTCCTCCTAGTTCTATTCCCCGATCTCCGCCAGAGATCATATCCCTAAGCCCTGATACCAACTATGTCGCTCCCAAAACAGGTATACATCACCCATTCTGAGTTGTCAATACATGGTACAGAAACAACTACAACTTTATTATTACAACAGTAAAATTATGAGTTTGAATACAAATATTATCTTCTAGACAATATCTATACTCAAATAAATCCTCATCACATTTATTGATACATTATTTTACAAAAATGGTGAGGACTACTAAACAACTCTCTCTAGAACCTTCATTACACACCCCGACTCGTACTCGCTATATTCTCGCCTCCTGAGAAGAAAAATGGAACAAAAAGGAAAAGGGTGAGCTCAACTAGCCCAGTAAAGAATATTATGACTAAGATAATATACAACAAATTATCATTAGTCGTCAACAGGGAAAAAATCTAATAGAATACAATAGACAACAAGTCTTAAATCAATATTCGCAGCAGAAATAATAATTCATTAGAAGAGTGAAGTAGAAAATGCAAACTACTATCTTCTATGTATGAATTTAAAAGTTCATCGTCTATCTTTTATCCCTGTAACATCAATCAATATATATCTGGAATCAAATATTCATCTTTGCACTACAGGCCAAAGATATTCATCATTAATCATGTTCATCTAAACACTGCTCATCTTTGCACTACGGCCAAAGATATTCATCGAAATCATTCATCTTTGCACTACACAGCCAAAGATATTCAATAATATCATCATTTAAGACCGAGGATGATAAAAATATTTTTAATGAAACGAATCCAGTGAAACAAAATGACAAAGATTAAGGATTAAGGATTCGTACTTTGTTTTATCCATGTCCAAAAATACCTCAAAAATAATCATAGTGGTGTAAAATTCAAGAATGATCAAAACATGGATACAATCAAAGCTAGTATCCACAATAGATATTTTAGACGAAAAGGGAAATTTTTCATTTTTCGATGAATAGTGCCGTATGAAAGTATTATGCATACAAGCCAATCATGTATGATGATAAAGCATATACTGTGTAATCAATCTTAATTATTTATTAATAAAAGAATTATTTATTAAAGGCATTTATTATCTACATGGTGCTTTTTTAATAATATGTGATAAACCCATAGTTTTAAGCAACGCTTTTAGAATAATGATGATGATCATTCTAATGAGATCTAAATTCTTAGAAAGCTTAAAACTAAAATAGTTCCCAATCATTGGATTACTAAATTGGGGATTAGTGAATCCAGATAGATTGGTACATACGTTGCTTGCTCATTGGATGAGGATGATTGATCTCATTATCATTTGTGTGGAGACACTAAAGCAAGTATGTAGGTGCTTATTGGTGAATAAGTTCAATTTGAACGCGTGACTCGCTAAGGAATACCTAATGGAGTTTTACTTACTGTCAATAGGAATTCCTGTAGTGATAGTAGTACAAATGATCCTTAGACTTGAGATCATCATAGTATCTTATATATAATGAATTACACTTTGACTTATTCCTTAAGACTCTTAGAGTATATCAAAGGGTATGCTTGGGTGTAATAAGTTATATATGAAGATAATGAATGATCAATAAAGAATCTACCACTTCTAGTAAAAGGAGAAATGTCCTATGTGATTTGATAAATGACAACCCAGGAATCCTTGGCCAAGGTGGAATGAAATTAGAAAGTAGTTTCTAATTTGCATTCATTAGAGTTGTTCATTTAGGAATCGAAATACATATAATTAAATAAAATAAGACTTGACAGTAATTCCATGTCTTATATTTAATTGGGACATTGTATGGTGGAAGGATTGAATTGTACGGTAACTATTTACTCAAAGGTTCTTTTATGATTAATGTTGAAATCTATATTATCTGGAAAGTCGTTGATCGCTAGGGAGGCTTATCCCTATTGTAGAATAAATATTATTTATTTAAATAAATTATTTGTTTAATTTATTTATTTAAATGAGATTAGAATTGTTCTAATTGATTTATTCACAACCTATTTAATATGGAGAACCTAAAGGGTCACACCATAAAAGGAAGAATAATTATTTAAGAAGTTAATGGCATAATTGTAATAATATGTTAAGTATATTTAATTTAATCTATGGTGATAGAATAAATTAAATAGCTTAATATTTATTATTTAATATTTTAGAAATATTAAATATAAATTAATAAGAGGAGTCTTATTAATATTATTACAATTATTATTATTTTAATTTCTAAAAGGTTTAGGAATTAATTTAATATAAGTACTCTCATTTATTCCTAATTGGATTAGGAAAGAAAATTAGTTAAAGGAGTTTAATTAATTACCCCTAATAGGATTAGGGAGCACATTTAATTAAAAGAGTTTAATTAAATAAATAATACCTTATTTTAATTAAAATAAGGTTACATGATATCTTTATAAGAGGAGTCTTATATTAGATATCTAACATACGTAATTTCTAGATTTTGAGAGAACACCCCCTTTTTCTATACAGATAGGAAAAACTAGGGTTTGAGCCATATATCCCTTCTTCTTGATAATTATTCTTCTTTGGTGGATCACCTATAGAGGCCATACACTTGGGTGGCTTACATTGATCAAAGGAAGGAATCTACCCGGAGATTCAAGGAGATCATGAGAGAAGTAGGAGGTGAACTCGTTACGAGGAAGCTCGTTTCTACAAGGGTATGATTTCATAATTTCTTATTCTTCGTTTAATTAATAATATGCATAAAGGATGATCCGGGTAATTGGTTTGTGAAAAATTTTAAAAATCTGATTTTATTTCGCTTCCGCTAAATTTTGCAATTTGATTGCTACTTTGATTTTCATAAAACCTTACAGTGGTATCAAAGCCAAACTTTATGCTAATTATTAATTATTTTGATTCCATATATGTTTGGGTATGTATTTAGAATAATTTATTGGGCGTAATTTGTTGCATAAAATTATTATTTAAAAAAAAAAAAAAAAAAACTGGTTTTTTTTGAATGCTTTTTGATGATGTTAGGTTAATATATATATATATATATTATTAACGTGGCTGGATATATAGGACATAGCCAATTTTGTCTAGGATGGTCCAGCCGTTTTTTGTTATTAAGTAGGACTTTTATTATAAATATATAAGATATATATATATAACCTTATCACATTGCAGCAATTTTTTTTTTATTTTGGCGTGAATCAAGAGTCCACGTGGCAGTTTTTGTCCAGGAAATTAATAGCATGGTCCGGCCATTTGTTTAAAAGAGTAGGACTTTTATTATATATATATATATATATATAATTGTTATATATATATATATATATATTAATTTTAATAATTTTATAATTAAAATAAAAGAGTTTATTTTAATCTTGAAATTGATTTCATGCAACATAAAATTGCCCATTAAATGATACTCATATATATATGGAATGATTTAATTTATTGATACATATGATGATATGTATGATAATAAATGGGATTGATTATGGACAATCAATTAATATGATTGGATTTATTTTAGTTGGATGTTTGAATGAATGGGTTTTATTAAATGGGTCTCTGCACTGCGCCTTTTTTTTGTTTTCTTCTAGATGTAAATTCTATCTCTCTCCTATGTACTTCCCTCGATCACGATCAAGATTTCTATTTAAATTAAATAGTTTATGTAATAGGATTAGTTAGAATTTTTTTTTGAGAACCCACGATCATCGGAGCGCTTGAAGACCCGCTTGTAATGGAGCCCGGTTTAAATGTAATAGTTATATTTAAATGTTTATTCTTTTGCACCCTAGGGTTTGACCTTTTGGTTCACTTGGTGGCTCTAGTGAACCAAACTAGAATAAAAGTCCATAATCAATCCGTAGAATATAGTATTCTATATGTACATGCTAGTAGTATATATATATATATATTATGCAAACATGCTTCGCATGTTTTTTAATAATATGACGCGATTTTATATATATATTTGCATGCGCGCGCTACCAACAAGATGAGACAAATAATAACAAATCCTCAAAGTTTTTTATTAAGTCTTAAGCGTTCAAAGATATTTAGAATATCGAACGTCGCTTTCTAGCATGATAAAATTAATAGAGTATTAAATATTTAATATGAGTTTGTTGTGTCACCACAAGGCAAGTATTAAGTATTTAAGATGTTAATTTATCACATTTGATGCTTATAAAGAAAATTGAACAATATTGTTTTGTTGTGTCACCACAAGGCGATATTTTTTTTTTTTGAATATATGGAAGTGCTAGGTTGGACTTAACTTAGATAATTTTGATTCGGATGTGCCACCACTTGATCAAAATAATCCAAGAGGCAAAACATAAGGAGTTACATGTTGATGTAATTGACAAGGAACTTCTACCTATTTATTTATATATAGTTTGTTGTGTCACCACAAGGCTATATATATTTGAAATGGGAACCTTATTCTCACTAGCAAAAACTTTAATTAGATTTTGCCGAACTATATAAATGAGGGTAATATAGTTTGAAGAAAAATAGTGGGAGATACCAATATAAAATAAGACCTAATTTATTTTGGTAATTAATAAATGAATGTTTGCTAAAATATTGTCTTTTTACATGCGTAATTTTGAAAATGTCACATTCACTAATTTCATCTGCGAAGCATACATACTTGATGCTAACAAACCCAATTTAACTCAACTACACGGACCGGTTAAGGAATCTGAGAATTGTTCTCACCTCAAAAAAGATTTCTTATGTCCTAAATTACCTGCATTCTGCAAAAAAGTTGCGAGACAGACCTCTCGAGGAAGAGATTGCTACTTTTAAATAAAGGGCAAGATGATGCATTTGTGGCTCAATGCATCATGCTCGCATCCATGAGTAACGAGCTTCAACACAAGATGAAAATATGGATGCTCCTACTATGCTATCGCACCTTGGAGAGTTGTATGGTGAGCAAAGTTGACCGCTAGATGTGAAATATCTAAGGAGCTCTTCCGATCTCGGATGATCGAGGGCACTACTGCTTGAGACTCATGTCCTAAAGATGATCAATCTGATTGAACGCCTTGGACAAACTTGGTTCGTCATGGATGGGGAGTTGAGTCAAGATTTAGTCTTGCAATCACTCCCGCACACCTTCTCACAATTTGTTGTGAATTTTCACATGAATAAGTTGGATGTCGACCGCCACTCAATTACTTAACATGTTGAAAATCGTGAAGGTCACTTCCCATCAAAGAAGAACCATGTCTTCTTCGGTGGATGATTCTTCCAAGAAAAGGAAGAGGCCCAAGGTATCTTCTCGAAAGAAGAAATCCAAGAAGGCTAAGGAAAAGCGAAAGTGAAGGATCAAAAGAAACTCGATCACGCTAGCAAAGGAATTTGCTTCCATTGCAATAAGCCGGTCATTTGGAAGAGGAACTGCAAAGATTATCTCATGAGAATAAAAGCGTAAGAAGCTTGGAGAAGCTTCAATCCTAATCAAGGTTTGTTTATGATTGAAATTAATTTTTCTCGAAGTCAATCTTCTACTTGGGTATTGGATACCGGATGTGGTTCTCACATATGTAATAATATCTGAGGACCGGTCGGAAGTAGAAAGTCGAAGCAAGGATGAGGTCGTCTACGAGTGGGAAATGGAGCAAAGGTCACGCATTAATTTGTAGGGACTTATTGTTTAGCATTGCCTACGGCAAGTTCATTAATTTAAATAATTGTTATTTTGTTCCAAATATCATTAGAAACATTATTTCTATCTCTCGTATTGGATATGGATGGTTTTAATATTATAATAAAGAACAACAGTTGTTCCATTTATAATGATAATGTTTTATATGGTGTTGGTAATTTGCGAAATGGACTTTATATACTTGACTTGCATGAAAATATATTTCAAATTGAACAAACTAATAAAAGGAAAAAGAGATGATTTTAATTATACCTTCATGTGGCAATCGTAGACTTCGGTCCATATTAATGAAACAAGATTATCCAAGTTGCATAAAGATGGGCTCCTAGAGCTATCTCGATTATGAATCATATCCAACTCCGTGAATCTTGTCTCATGGGTAAAATGACTAAATCTCCTTTTAGTGGAAAAGGAGAAAGAGTTACAGAGTTGTTAGCGTTGGTACACACGATGTATGTGGACCTATGACAACGACAATCGCATTTGAGGAGGGTATTCTTATTTTATTACATTCATTGATGACCACTCAAGATTTGGATATGTGTATTTAATGAAATACAAATCAATCATTTGAAAAGTTCAAAGAGTTCGAAGTGAAGTTGAGAAGCAAACCGGTAAGAGTATTAAGATTCTTCGATCCGATCGAGGAGGAGAATACTTAAGTGGTGAGTTTCTCAATTGTCTCAAAGAAAATGGTATAATCTCACAATGGACTCTACCAGGGACGCCACAAATGAATGATGTATCTGAAAGGAGAAATCGAACATTGTTGGACATGGTTCGATCTATGATGAGCTTTACCCGACCTTCCAGCTTCCTTCGGGGATATGCCATAGAATCAATGCATACCTACTTAACAAGGTACCTACAAAATCCGTCCCCAAGACCCCATATGAAAGCATGGATAGGAGGAAACCAAATCTTAAGCATGTTAAGACTTGGGGTTGTCCAAATTATGTCACAAAGTTTGAAAACGATAAGTCAGCAGACTAGATCCGACAAATGTAGATTTGTGGGATACCCTAAAGAAACATCGGGTATTATTTCTATCATCCAACCGATCAAAATGTGTTTGTTCTGCGAAACATGCCGCCTTCTTGAAAAGGAGTTTATCCTGAAGGGGTCGATGGGAGTAAGATATATCTTGAAGAAGTTCAAGAACCACAAAATACTACAGATCAAAGTGAGGTACTGACCAAGTAGAGATTCCTTCCATACACTACACCCTATTCAGAATCGAAGAGTACCAAAGATACCAGACAGGTATGGACTTGTCATAGAAGATGACAATGAGGTACGATCATAGATGATGATGATCCATTGAATTACTTAACAAAGCTATGAGTAGTAAAGACTGGGAGAAGTGGCAAGAAGCCATGAAATCCGAGATGGACTCCATGTATGAGAAACCAAGTATGGACTTTGCTCTCACCACCAAAGGCATTAAGCTTTATTGGGTGTAAATGGGTCTTTAAAAGAAAGATCGAGCAGCATTTGCAAGGTAGAGACCTATAAGGCCCGATCGGTTGCAAAAGGTTTCAAACAAAGACAAGGAGTTGACTATGACGAAACCTTCTCACCAAGAGTAATGCTCAAGTCCATTCGGATTTTGCTTGCGATCAGCGACTTACCACCACGACTACGAAATCGCGGCGGATGGACGTGAAAACGGCCTTCCTCAATGGGAAACTTGAGGAGGATGTGTATATGACATTAACCGAGGGATTTGTTTCAAAGGTTGTAACAAATCAAGTCTCAGAAGCTACAATGATCCATTTATGGATTAAAGCAAGCTTCTCGTAGGTGGAACATCCGTTTTGATGAGACAATCAAAAGTTTGATTTTATCAAAAATGAGGATGAACCATGTGTGTACAAGAAGGTTAGTGGGAGCGCTGTTTCATTCCTTGTATTATATGTAGATGATATATTACTGATAGGAAATGATATTCCTATGCTGCAAACAATTAAAATATGGTTATCTAAACACTTCTCCATGAAGGACTTGGGAGAAGCATCCTATATTTTGGGGATAAAGTTTTATAGAGATAGATCTAATAGGATGCTTGGCTTATCCCAAGGAACGTACATTGACATGATGCTAAAAAGGTTTAGCATGGAAGATTCCAAAAGAGGTCTCATGCCGATGAGCCATGGAATACATCTCTCCAAGAAACAAGCCCCAAAGACACATGAGGAGAGAAACCGTATGAGTAAGATTCCTTATGCTTCAGCAATAGGATCTATCATGTACGGTATGATATGTACTAGACCAGATGTCGCTCATGCACTTAGTGTAACAAGCAGATATCAGTCGAATCCGGAGAGAAGAACACTTGGAAGGCGTTGAAAAATATCCTAAAGTACTTAAGAAGAACTAAGGATGTATTTCTTGTCTACTTGTGGGTCCGAATTAAAACTAGAGGGCTTCACAGGACTCAAGTTTTCAAATGCACCAAGATGACAATAAATCCATTTCGGGTATGTGTTTACCTTAAACCGGTGGCGCAGTGAGTTGAAAAAGTTCCAAGCAAAGAAACAGCGATTCTTTCATTGGATGAGGCAGAGTACATAGCTACAAGTGAAGTCGCAAAGGAAGTCGTTTGGATGAAGAAGTTCATTACCAACTTGGTGTGGTTCCTAGCATTAAAGGACCAAAGGCTTTTATTCGTGCGGACAACACTTTGGAGTTGCGCAAGCTAAGGAACCCAGGTCTCATCAGAAATCCAAACACGTGTTGCGGCGATTTCATTTGATCAGAGAGATCATTGAAAGAGGAGACGTCACCCTGGAGCGTGTGGACTCTCAAGACAATATTGCGAGATCCATTTACTAAAGCGTTAACACAATGCGGTTTTTGATCGTCACTTAGAGAAGATGGGTATGAGATACCACTACGATTAGCTTTAGTGCAAGTGGGAGATTGAAAGTATTATGCATACAAGCCAATCATGTATGATGATAAAGCATATACTGTGTAATCAATCTTATTTATTTATTAATAAAAGAATTATTTATTAAAGGCATTTATTATCTACATGGTGCTGTTTTAATAATATGTGATAAACCCATAGTTTTAAGCAACGCTTTTAGAATAATGATGATGATCATTCTAATGAGATCTAAATTCTTAGAAAGCTTAAAACTAAAATAGTTCCCAATCATTGGATTACTAAATTGGGGATTAGTGAATCCGGATAGATTGGTACATACGTTGTTTGCTCATTGGATGAGGATGATTGATCTCATGATCATTTGTGTGGAGACACTAAAGCAAGTATGTAGGTGCTTATTGAGAATAAGTTCATTTGAACGTGACTCGCTAAGGAATACCTAATGGAGTTTTACTTACCTGTCAATAGGAATTCCTGTAGTGATAGTAGTACAAATGATCCTTAGACTTGAGATCATCATAGTATCTTATATATAATGAATTACACTTTGACTTATTCCTTAAGACTCTTAGAGTATATCAAAGGGTATGCTTGGGTGTAATAAGTTATATATGAAGATAATGAATGATCAATAAAGAATCTACCACTTCTAGTAAAAGGAGAAATGTCCTATGTGATTCGATAAATGACAACCCAGAAATCCTTGGCCAAGGTGGAATGAAATTAGAAAGTAGTTTCTAATTTGCATTCATTAGGAGTTGTTCATTTAGGAATCGAAATACATATAATTAAATAAAATAAGACTTGACAGTAATTCCATGTCTTATATTTAATTGGGACATTGTATGGTGGAAGGATTGAATTGTACGGTAACTATTTACTCAAAGGTTCTTTTATGATTAATGTTGAAATCTATATTATCTGGAAAGTCGTTGATCGCTAGGAGAGCTTATCCTCATTGTAGAATAAATATTATTTATTTAAATAAATTATTTGTTTAATTTATTTATTTAAATGAGATTAGAATTGTTCTAATTGATTTATTCACAACCTAGGTTTAATATGGAGAACCTAAAGGGTCACACCATAAAAGGAAGAATAATTATTTAAGAAGTTAATGGCATAATTGTAATAATATATTAAGTATATTTAATTTAATCTATGGTGATAGAATAAATTAAATAGCTTAATATTTATTATTTAATATTTTAGAAATATTAAATATAAATTAATAAGAGGAGTCTTATTAATATTATTACAATTATTATTATTTTAATTTCTAAAAGGTTTAGGAATTAATTTAATATAAGTACTCTCATTTATTCCTAATTGGATTAGGAAAGAAAATTAGTTAAAGGAGTTTAATTAATTACCCCTAATAGGATTAGGGGCCCATTTAATTAAAAGAGTTTAATTAAATAAATAATACCTTATTTTAATTAAAATAAGGTTACATGATATCTTTATAAGAGGAGTCTTATATTAGATATCTAACATACTGTAATTCCTAGATTTTGAGAGAACACCCCCTTTTTCTATATAGATAGGAAAAACTAGGGTTTGAGCCATATATCCATTCTTCTTGATAATTATTCTTCTTTGGTGGATCACCTATAGAGGCCATACACTTGGGTGGCTTACATTGATCAAAGGAAGGAATCTACCCGAGATTCAAGGAGATCATGAGAAGTAGGAGGTGAACTCGCACTGAGGAAGCTCGTTTCTACAAGGGTATGATTTCATAATTTCTTATTCTTCGTTTAATTAATAATATGCATAAAGGATGATCCGGGTAATTGGTTTGTGAAAAATTTTAAAATCTGATTTTATTTCGCTTCCGCTAAATTTTACAATTTGATTGCTACTTTGATTTTCATAAAACCTTACAATCAGATTCGTGAATAGTCTTAGATATCGTGAATAGTAACTCGACACCAAAAGTTCCAAATTTGATAAAAACTTTAGATCAATATTTCAAAGATAATGATATTGAAGAAATAATATCATTACTTAAAAAAATAATATCCCTTACCTCGTAAAGACAAGATTTCTAAATTTGAAACACCTGATATAGGCTATGACTTGAACTTGCAACCGTATAGCAATACTCAAAATATACTCAAAATACTCACAAGAATACGCCGATAATATAGAGAGAAAAAACTTCAGCTTTAAGTGTGATTTTCAATTCTAACCTAAGCACCCAATTTATAGGAAAATGCTTAGAACACCAAAAGAGAAAATTTATTAAAATATTAATATATATATATATATAATCTTCACGCACACCTTTGAATCTGAAAATTCAAAGAATTGAACACATGCCTCACACATGCAAAAAACGTTTTTGTAAAAAAAAAATATTTAAAACTTCAAAATTAATTATTTTGGAGCGTCGAACTTCAATAATTCATAATAAATAGCCCTTTTGTCGAAAAATTCAATCTTGCGACTTTTTATAGGAAATTCAATTCTCTACAACTTTGCGAGAAAAAAGTTTTTCCAAATTCCAAATAGAAATTGACCAAAATCCACAAACTGACGATTTTACAAAACATAATCAAATTTCAATCAAGAAATGGGGTCAATTTAACACATAAAACATGCTTTAAATATTTTTGGTAACAAAATACTCCTCCTCCACATATACTTATATATCCTACATTCATCGTAAAAATATCATCATTATTATATTATTAAAATATAATAATATATTTAAATGAATTATTTTATCGTAAAAAGATAAAATTTCAATTTTCAACAATTGTCACATTAAAATTTTCTCCATCTATATCCACATAAAATCAATATTTTCCTCATCATATGAATCAATAATTAATTATTCACAAATAATATTACGTAATCACAATATTGACAACCGGTAGTTCCTGGGAAAGAGGGGCTTTCCAATAAGAATTTCTCTTCATCGGCGCAAAATTAGGTGACCAAACCTCTCCTTATGTAACTTTCTAGACATTGCTAATAATGTTATCTAATAATATTATTCAGATAATATGAATTATTGCTTTGATAATGGAAAATACTGTGTAGTGACAATTATTGAAACAACGAGAATATAAAATATCAACGCAAATTATTGAATCAATAAAATAAAATATTTGAACAAGAATAACTCTTGTAATAATTATTGAGTAGTGCCTTCACGTAAGAATCGATAATTGGTGCAATACCGCAGGTGCTACTTCTTGTTTTAACCACCGAGTATTTTAACAAAGATAATCTGTAAATAACTACGCCGTTATTTTTAAACAACTTATATTTGTCGTTTTTTCATCCAATCGCTTTCACATTATGGGGCCCATAAAGATCTACACTATTCGTCATTTAATATTCCCCAACAACAAGAATATTCCACGACCAAACGAATATTCCCCGACAACAATGAATATTTTATAACCACTTGCTTATTTTGAAATATTTGCGTATTTTACCCATAACTATCCACATTAATCAAATCAACCCTTACTATTTCAAAATAGAGAAAATTAAATTTTATTAATAATAAGTTGGGGTCTTACATTTGGGCTTCCATAACTATATTTCTAAGTAAGGTTTTGGTTGTTTAGTGGTTTCTGATTATAGTACCCATGCCAAAGAAGAGATCTATTAACCTTAATCATTCTAACTACATCACAATCGCCAGATCTAAGTCGGTCAAACCCTGTCAGAACTGTGTTCTTGATTTTTTGGAATTTCCAAAAAACACATATCATGTTCATACTGCCTACTTTGACCGTTCATTACTTTGATCCTGCTCGTCATTTAGGTGATGTCAAGGCTTTCATATGTAGCCTATATAACATATTATAACACGGATACAACAACACAAACAAATCACATAACGCAAGAGAGATTAGGACTCGTGAACAAACTTTCAAACCCATCTGGGTAAATTTTGGGTTTCCCAGAAACAAAAACTTAACGGTCAACGCATTTTGACTAATTACTACATCTGATCCATTGTTTTCCAAGGTTCGAGAGTGTGCTGGACTTGTAGTCCTCATGACAGAGAAGAGATCTATTACACAAAGTCAGCAAAACAACAACAAAATCCACAGATCCGGATCGGACAAAGCTTGTCAGAATACATGATCATACGTTTTTTGGGTTGCCCAGAAAACGTATTTTGTGTTCCTCCTGCTTGGTTTGACCGTCCATAAAATCAAACATACATGATGCTTAGATGATATAAAACCTTTAATCAACAATCCATATACTAGATTACAACCTTATTACATCAACAAGAACAAAACAACTATCAACAAAAAGATCTGGGCCCATGAACTTGCTGTCAGAGCTTTCTAGACAAGTTCATAGCTGCCAGATTTTATACGGTCAATGTCGGTCAGCGTGGTTTGACCATGAATATCTTGAGTTTTAGACATGATCTGACCCTGTTTCCAGTTTCAGATCATATTCCACATAACAAAGAACATATCCATAACATAAAATACACATAACACTTAACAAAGAAAGATCTAGGGGCTCTGACATTTATTGTCAGACCATAGTTTTAATTTTTTTCAGATTATGTAAAACTTCAAATCCAAGCCTCTAGATGTTATGGATCTAACATCTAGCAACCCAGATCATCATTATACACTACCTACAACATATTTTGACACAAAAATCTAACATCTAACATGGTCTTCAAGATCAAATTTTTGGTCTAGGTTTTATACCTTTATGAACAAATCTTTGATTCTTGGCTTCTGATTTGTTAAGTGTGATCGTGGGGCTTGATTTATGACTGATCTAGCAAGGCAATTTCGTGGGGTTGAGCTTGAGAGTGTTTGGTTGGGTGTTGGATGCACAAATGGGGCAATAATGCATTTTCTTTATCTTAATCTATACGTAAAACTTGTATGCATTGTATTTGGATGGCTAAAGGCTGATGTGCTGGAGTGTAGTAGCTCATAGCTAGACTAGGTAATGACTTGTCAAGATTTTGTTAGATTTCCTAGCAATAATTCACCAAATGGGACTAAAAGGGTATAATGGTAATTTGGTTATCAATTTAATGGTATTCTTGTCCATGGTTCTTGAATTTAGGGTTTAATCACTAGATTTTAAATCTTAAAGTTTCCCAAATAATTTCTAGGGTTTGGACAATTAAAAATTAAAGTGTAGTAAAATTAAAATTAGGGTTTTTAATAAAAATTTAGGGTTTAAATAATTAGGGTTCCTTAATTATCATTATGGTTCCTAAATTAACAATTCAATTTACTAAAATAATAATTAGGGTTTCTAATTTTAGTAATTAGGGTTCCTAATTAGCAAATTAGGGTTTCTAATTTTAAATTAGGGTTTTTAAATATTAATTAGGCTTTTCCTAACTAACCGAAATTCTATAATATGCAACATAATTCATATAACACAATTCCTGACCGATCTTAAATTCCAATTTTGAGTTTCCAATTATGGTTTATGACAGTAATACTAGGGTTTGTTGTCATACACCATAATTAACTAACCAATATTAGTCTACACATATACTGTATATATTTATAACACTGAAAAATAATATTATATTTAATATAATTGTAACGCCCCGAAATCCGGTCTATCTTCACACCCAGATTCCGTACGCATGAGTACATCCTTCATCCAACATACATCATTATATACCGAAATATAACAACATACATTCTCAAATCCCAGGTTCTCGAAACCTTAGAACCTTTCTCATTACAAATAATGTTAATTACCTTATTCCTTTCATCTTACAAGAGTGACTATCATCCGCCACCAAGGATACATAACTGTTCATTAAACTAATCTATAGTTTAATTCTATCATTCTATATTACAAGTCTTCACTTGTTCTTCTCGCTCATTCACATTCTGAATGGCACTTCATCTGGATTCCGTCAGCTTGATCTATACAGGATCCTTAAGTTCTTCTAACATCGTTCGCTGAAAATGTTTTTCATTTAAAGCAAGTGTGAGCATTCAATTGCCCAGCAAGTCATAACAGTTAAACATACAACTTCAAGAGTTTAAACATTCTTTTCAGACTTCAATAACCGAACAAAGGTTACGAAGCATCTTGAATAATAGGAATAGTCTTGATTCCTATCATCTTAAAACATTAGTTACATGCACTTTGAAATACTTTCATTCTCTACTCTCTTTCATGCACATTCTGTCTGGCTAGAATCAATAGCACAGACTTAACAATAATGGTTCATGTATAAATAGAACATTCTTTTATTGAATAGTTCAAACATAGAATAGTTCATCTCACAGAAACACCAAAGTGTTCACATTCTGGCACAAGGCCCCATACGTTCTACCACCTTGTACAAATATCACACATTCTCACACAGACATAACTTCTCAAGTTCAACATCTGAGAAGTTTAAGAAACTAGCATCCATTTAAAATATGAATGAAGTTAGGAAACTTGCCTTTACACGCGACAACGAATTACTTACGCTTAAACCGCTTCATTCCAATCCCTATAACACATAAGGAAACAACACATACACCAATTAATCATATACTTGACTTATGCATTGGTTTATTTAACTTTACTTCTTAAGGTTCACGTTCTTACAATTAAGTTTACGCGACCAACTTTCTTTATCGGTTTACGGTTTCATGACATACGGAGATGTCTTACTCAACACGTTCATCATCTTTGATGATTTACATTCTTATCTTCTTCTTATACTTCTCTAGGACTCAGCACACATCGCTTCTCTGCTAGTAGTCCATATGGTACTCTGAGTGGTTTCCCTCAACAACCAACAAACAAGTTCCCGTCTCATCTACACTGCCATCACAGTGAGTTAGATCGGTTGCCAGTTTCGTATATACCTTCGCTCTCTGAAGGAATTTTTTAGCCCAGCTCCCATATGTCAACCATCAAAGGTTATGATTGTACCACAACCTAACTTTCTCTTAACTTATACGAACCATTTAACTATAATATTCGTTAAGTCAACTTCTTATTCCTTATGGCTTTCTGGCAACTAAATGCCATACCTCAGGATTCATTCTTTATCGTGTAAGTCATACAATCTTTTGTATACTTGGAACGATCATTCAATGTCAATACTATGAGAGCATAGCGTTAAACATTTCATATTAACATATTCATACCTTACAACGTCCGGTTCATTCAACTCGAAACGTTGTCCAAGTTATACTTATTAACTCGGTTTCTTAACGTTATACGTTATTATCTTTAACTTAGTTTCTTCACCGTTCATGGCTAAAACTTAGTCATCATTACATTATTGTTAAACCATACACAGAGTGTAGGTTCTGCCCGTTTAACACTCGCTTACACTCAACCCTTACGCTGGTTAAAGTGTTCAAAGCTTACTTCATTCCAACATTCTCATCCGACTTATATTCGGCTTTCTTTAATCTCATTACCGTTTGTTACGGCTTTCCTTGATAATTCATATCTTACTTACTACCTTCGTCAACGTCTAAGTGATATAACCAGGGTATACTTAGAACGTTCATCAAACGCGAATACGATTTACAAGGATCATTTACATATGCAACGTTCACGTTGCTCGTCTCTTAAAATCTCTCATTCAACCTTTACTCAAGGTTTTAATTTCTTTCGATCGTTATCCATCCTATGAACCCCATGTTCATTATTCTTTCTTAATGTCAAAGCCATACGGTTCGCTGTATGCTAAGACCGATCATTCATCGCAACAACGTTGAGTTCACAGCGTCTAAACGCTTTATATTCATCTCTCAATGCCATGTCATAACATCAAAATGTTATACATTAACATCGTCAACCAACGTCTAAGGAATCCCAACCATAGCAATCCCTCACATTCGTTTATCGTTACTACGGTCTCCGGACATCGGTTCCGTAACCCGCATCTACATTCTTTGTCTTTTATTCTCGTTTAATCTTTTCGTTCAACCTTTATTAAAGGTTTAAAACACTTGATTAAGTGTTACATTAGTTGAACATTATGTTCTTTATCTTCTTTCTTGCACATCCCCCATTATCTGATAACTAAAAATCTCATTTCTGGGCATTGCTCTGCACCGGCGCTGCGGCGCGACCTACTTCTCTCTCCTCTCTTCCCGGACTGGCGCTGCGGCGCCAAGTCCTTTGTTATCTCTCGCGCTGCGACGCCACTCTCCAGACGATTATGGCCGAGCTCGCGCTGCGGCGCCACTTCTCGGCGCTGCGGCGCCGAGCCAAAACCCTAGAAATTTTTTTCTAAGTGTTAAGTCAAGTTTGAGACGCGTACTTTACGATCTCATAACTTCTTCGTTATAACTCGGAATGAGGTCATTCCAAAGCCATTCTCTTCCTTATCTTACGTACTTTAATATGCCTCTTACAGAACTTTGTTCTGAATTCGTTAACATACCATTAAATTGGCTTAATCTTTGCTCTTCGTTCATTTTTACGCTTTTAACGTTCTTCGTTCGTTCGTTTGCAATTCGGTCATCCGAACTCGGAATTCATTCGTTCTTTAGTCCACGACTCACGTTTTAAACGTTATCCTACATTTTTATGAAACCCTACACTTTCATGTTCATTTACTAACTTTAAAATTTTCGTTCTTCTTTTACGAAATTTTTCGCCATAACTTCGTTATAGCTTAATTTTAATCCGTTCTTCATGAACGTTTCTAACATTCCTAACCAAGCAATAAGCATCTAACTTATACGCGATGGTTTTAAACTTGTCCATCAACAACATCTGTACTACGATGGTTTTAAATTTGTCCATCAACAACGTTCTTCGTGTTCTTCACGTTTTTCGCGTGTTCTTCGCGTTCTTCGTTCGTTCATCATTTTTAATCGATATTTTGGATTACGATTTCACTTTTTCTTGGAATTTGATGTTATATAACTCCATTCCTTAATTATTCGACCTACTCATTCATAAAATTCATTCGGATCGCTCAAAATCCTTACAAATCTTATACCTGCTTAAGAAATTTATAAACTAAATTTCTTATTTCTTATTTCTTATTTTCTCATGATTTCAACCACATAAAATCATTACTAACATCTTTTACTCCTTATTCTCATTAAGTTATGTTTTAAACATATTAAAACTAGGGTTCGGATTATCGTTTTCTTTATTTCTCTTTTCGTTATACAAAGCTCATGATTTGCATGAGCTTTTCTATTTCACGATCACTTTGGATCCGAGCCTTCGTGCTCGTACTCTTCTTCTTCCTCTTCCAACCGAGCTCCCTCTCTCTCTCTCTCAAGTTATAGGATTTTCAAAATCCTAGAAAATGAAAGTTTAGCTTTCTATTTATAGATTTTCAAGGTTAGGGGCAAAATAGTCATTTCGCCCTAAAATCACTATTCACACCTCCTTACTATTCAAGACTTAAGGACTAAGTTAACTTATCCCTCAAGTTTGCTTAGCCCTTAAGTTTCAGAGTTCCGCTCTTTCTCGCTTTTAGTTCGACGCTTTTTAAAATCTGCGATTCTCTAATCAAAATATTTTTGGATATTTCGCTCTTTGCCATAACTCAAATATTATTAAATATTCCATCACGCCTCAACATTTTACGTAATCTATAACTTCTAATTTCAAAATAAATCTCCGAAAGCGTAAATGAATAAATAGTGCCTATTTCGCCTTTTTTTTTTTCTCCGAAAATATTTTGTTCCCGAAAAACTTTTATTTTCGCCTTGAAAATTCTTACTCGTTAAATCTAGCTCGTAGCCAGAATACTCCCGACTTATAATCATCCTAGGTTATAGAACGATTAATAAACACATAGCACAGAATAGTATTAATAAAAAATCATTTTATTAATAACTAATTCTTTAAATCTTAATTTCTCGGAAAATCCGGATTTCCTAGTTGTCACAATAATATTAATATTCTCATTCATAGCTCAAAATCTAAAATTAGGGTTTGGATTTTATATCTAATTTATCTTTCATATATAACATTATTAATTAAGTTAAAAATAATTAACTTAATAATCTGAACTAAAATTCATATAATAAAATAGTAATTATAGTAATTCCAATAGTCATCTCATATATTATTTAAATAATATAAAAATCATATTTTCTTAGAAAATAAATAATAAAGACATTTCTACTATAAAATTAATTATTATAATTATATATCCGATAATGAGCAATAATCCTAAAATAAAATTATTTGAAATTATTCATGAAATAAATAAATTTTATTTATCACATATATACATACACATTACTTGACACATATTTCCATCTTTAATAAAAAAAAATTAATATGCAAAATTTCTTATTTCTTTATATAGGAAATATCAGGTTATTACAGAAAACCACACCAATATTAGTTTGGTAAATCATTGACAATGCTTTGATAGATTATAAGAAATCCTACATATCGTAAGTCTTGCCAAAAGAATTGGCGTTGACTTCATCAGACATTAACTAATGCTTAAGAATACACGAATCACAAAGCTTGTCCAGATTGAACTGAAACCAGGGTTAGAGTACCTGTCTTTAGCTTCTACTATAGATATAACACGTGCACTTTAAGTCTTTAAGGTCTCTACAGTAGATGATAACATCACATAACACATTAGGTCATGAATAACATACATGGTTCCTAAAGAATCTTACCCTTCTTCTCAATCTAATTACGTATTAGATTTGTTATTATTGGTTCCGGCTTTCCGTTATGTCGTTCTTACGTCCATATGCAATTGACTTACTTTAACCCTAAGTGATCATACTTAAGGTTTAACAATGTATTACCAATGTTACTTCATATTTATTAAGTTTTCTTTCTTTTTATCTTCATAAGTAATCCTCTCTATGCAAACCCTAGGACTGTTGCTGTAGCGCCAACAATCCCTCTTTGTGCCGCGCTACGGCACCATGTACTAGTGCTAGAGAACCCAGACTCGGCGCTGCGACGCGAGTCCTCTTCGTTAGGGCCACACTGCGGCTGTAAGACCCCGAATTTTATGAAATAAAAGTATTCAATTTTTCTTACAATTACGATTCAGTAAATGGTTAAATTGATAAAAAGTTAAAGTTAAGGGTGATATATGAATTTTTTTTTCAAAATACGCAAGTGGTTATAAAATATTCGTTTGGTCGTGGAATATTCTTTCTGTAGGGGAATATTCGTACGAAGGCGCAGCCATTTATGGGTCCCATAACAGAATACATGTCGGATGAAGAAAACGATAAAAAATGAGTTTTTACAAATAACGGCGTAATCATTACCGTTAACACTATTGGAATATCCTATGGGTAAAGTAAAGTAATACGCATTGTATACGAGCACTTGCTGAGTATATATACGAGCACTACCTATATAATCTTGGTGTTTGTTTGAAGTATAATTCACAATTAGAGACAGTGGAGATAATGATATGTCATTGAGTATATTGGTGTTGTAATCTTCTCATTTTTCTATGGGGTCTATTGGGTTAACCAAGGATAATTCTGTGGCCCATATGATATCTATCATAACCTAGAAGCATGGCCTCCCATGTACGAAGGTTTCCTTAAGCACTTCCCAAAGATCCTAATTTCTAAAATGGGTTTGACTATACCTTTATGTAAGGTGTCATTGTGAGGTGTCATTGTCACTAGTTTGGAACATGAGTCACACTTGGTATATATTTGTATCCAAACTCATAGCATATGTGTTGTTGTATGTTTCACGACAATTGTTGTAATAAAGTTGTAGTTGTTTTCTGTACCATGTATTTGGCGACTAAGAATAGGTTGGATGGGATGGACCTATTTTGGGGTTGTCACATTTGGTATAAGAGCTTAGGGATATGGTCTCTGGCAGAGATCGGGGAATATAACTAGGAGGGGAGAAATAAGTAAATCCTTCGCTAGTGTGTCCTACCTAAGCTTATTTGTTGGTCAGTCATAATATCGGGATATTATGTGATATGTTAATTTGTTTAATTAACCCTTATTTTATGGCATTATTTGAGAATGGCTGCTGAGAATGTTAACAATGGAGTGAATGAAACCGTGGGGATACCTCTAATCACCAACCAGGATAATGTGATGTCAGGCGAAGAAGGAATTAGAGAAATCCATGTGGTGAGTAAAGAATTGATAGTTGCACCCGAGATGGTCGCAGAGGTAATAGCTGAGAGTGAGGAAGAAGAAGAAGAAGAGGTACCTGAGGAGAATTTATTAGTGGTATTATATGATCAAAATGTAGAATTTCAAAATCGTATTCATGAGTTAGAAGAAGCAAGTAAGAACGACAAAGATGTCAGTGGAACAAAAGGATGCAACAATTCAAGCTTGTGTTACCCGATATGTGATGCTTGAACAGAAGCATTCTTTGGCAGAGTATAAGATGATAAAGATGGAATCTAAGCTGAAAGATAAAAAAACTGAACGAGTGAGAATAAGTGATGCATAGGCAAAAGCCGCACGACACGTGGATATTGTGGAAAGAGATGTCCGATCTAAGAAGGCTAAAATAGATGATATGAATTTCTCTTTTTGGATAGCAATTGGGAGAACCCAACATCGAGTTTTGAATTACCCTATACATAGCGGTCAACCTGAATTCAATATGGATCGAAGATTGATGATTCAGATCATAAATCAGGAGTACGACGAGGCAGTTGAGGGAGGAATATGTCCTATAGAAAAGTATATTCCAACGGTAGTGATGACGCCAATTGCTGTCCCAAACAAGTCAAAGCCGAGTAGTTCGAGGGGTGGCGGTTGTCATGACTACCCAACAACTGAGGAACCCAAATGAAGTTATCATTGGAGATGAACAATGGAGAAATCATGATGATCCGGGAGATAGAATCTGAAATGAAAGCAAGGTATTCTCAACTCTTCGAAATACTAGGTACGTACAAAAATTTCGGGGATGAAATTTCATAAGGAGGGGAAATTCTAAGACCCCAAATTTTATGAAATAAAAGTATTCAATTTTTCTTACAATTACGATTCAGTAAATGGTTAAATTGATAAAAAGTTAAAGTTAAGGGTGATATATGATTTTTTTTTTAAATACGCAAGTGGTTATAAAATATTCATTTGGTCGTGGAATATTCTTTCTGTCGGGGAATATTTGTACGACGGCGCAGCCATTTGTGGGCACCATAACAGAATAACTGTCAGATGAAGAAAACGACAAAAATTAAGTTTTTACAAATAACGGCGTAATCGTTACCGTTAACACTGTTGGAATACCCGGTGGGTAAAGTAAAGTAATACGCGTTGTTGCAGACAAGAGTACACCAGATTTACATAAAGATTTTTGAATTATTGATTCTTACATAAGAAGGCACTACTCAATAATTGTTACAGTAATTACTGTTCAATATTTTATTTTATTGATTCAATAATTGTTGTATTGATATTTTATATTATTGTTGTTTCAATAATTGTCACTGCACAATATCTCCATTATCAGATCAATAATTCATATTATTTGAATAATATTATTAGATAGCATTATTGGCAATGTCTAGAAAGTTCACATCGAGGATAGGTTTGGTCACCTAATTGCGCCGCCAAAGAAGGAGAAATTCTTATTGAAAGCCCTCTTTCCGGAACTACCGCTTTGGTGTCATAATTGTGATTCTATAATATTATTTGTGAATAATTAATTATTGATTTATATGTTAAGGAAATATTTATTTTATGTGGATATAAATGATGGATATATTTATTTTTATGTGAATAAAAATGAAGGAATTAATACTGAGGTGTTTTATCAGTATTTTGTCGGTGTGGAGGTATTAAAAATCATCCGTTTGAGGATTTTAGATATTTTTGGTTTGGAATTTGGAAAAACTCAAAGCTACAAAGTTGTAGAGAATTCTATTTCAGTTATAATGGACATAAAATTTGTATTTTCCTGATAACCGGGCTATTTTCTATGAATTATTGAAGTTTCGGAAAATAAAATGATTTTTATTAATTTATGGGTGGGCCCCACTTGTGTTTTAACACATGTGGGCTGCTAGCTTTGTTCAAAGATGGCTGGTGGCTGATCAAACATGTGGGCAGGCGTAGAAAAGAAGAAATAAAATAATATATTTTATTATTTTAGTCTCTACTAAATTTCTAAAGCATTTTCCTATAAATAGGTGCTTATGTTAGAATTGAAAATCACACCAGAAACAAGTTTTCTTTCTCTCTAGATTATCAAGCATATTTGTGTGAGTATTTAGATATTTTGAGAGTTACTTTTTAGTGCAAGTTTCTTTCGGCTTTTCATCCGATATCCCAGTTAGAAGTACTGCTCTTTTGAGGTAAGAGATTTTAAGGGTTATTATGTTTTTCAGTTCGTACTTCTTCCGTCCTTCAGAAAATTCTGGAAAAATTTGAAATGATATTTTGATGAGTTTTATTGATTGTGTCCCAAAATGGCGATTTTTTGATGTATAGATTAAGAGTTGTGAGTTTTACGAGAAAAGACTATTTTAAAAGTAACCGCTTCCTTGTGGTTAACTCCAAAATTGATTAAATTTTTATTGGAAGTATATCTATATAATATCAGTATACTCTTTGAATTTTGAAATTTTTGGATAAAAGTACAATTTATGATAAATGTCTAAATATTCGGCGGTTTTGGCCATATGAAAAATAGTAAATGAATTTTAAAAATTCTGAGAAAAATATATGTTCAATATGGGACTATATTCAACTAAATTCCAGAAAAGAAATATTTTTGGAACTGATTTGGTATTTTTCATAAAAATGGACTAGTTATGAGTAATGAATTAAATATGTTAGGTGAAGAAAGAAAATTGGAAAATATGATTTTATGCTTGAGAATCATATATGAGGTATATCCAGATTTTTGATGAGGATTTTGGTTATTGGTGATGAAATCTTATGAGTTTGGCATTTTAGAATGATTAAATGCATTATTTAGTAAAGTGTAAACAATTAAAATAAATTGTTTATAAGTTTAAGATATGTTGTTTCAATATTATTATACCAAAATATTGGTATGAAATTTATTGTGCAATTTCTACCTTTTTCATGTCGGGATTACTATTCACGAGTTACTATTCACGACAAAATTGGTTTCTTTTTCTGACCAAATTATTGTTGATTTATGAATCTTACTCTTGAAATTAAATTCGTGTTTTGATCATATTATTTTTATTATCATATATAATATTTTTATAACCTTAATGATGATATTTCTCTTTGACTTGACTGTAAAGATGGGTAGATTTTTGGTATGATCATGACTATGGATTCTCTTTGGCCAGTAGTGCAAAGTTGAATTGTTGACTGGTATGATCATGACCATTGAATTTATAATTGAATATCTTTAGCTTAAGTGCAAACGTGAATTGATCAACATGGTTATAATTATTGTTTATATAAATTCAGAAATGATTATATATTTCTTTGAGATAATAATATATTTGGCCTGTAGTGCAAATATGAACTGTTGATGAATATATTTGGCCTGTAGTGCAAATATGAACTGTTGAGAAATATCTTTGGCCTGTAGTGAAAAGATTAATTATTGATGAATATCTTTGGCCTGTAGTGCAAAGATTAATTGTTGAGGAATATCTTTTGCCCGTAGTGCAAAGATGATATGTTGTTGAATATCTTTGGCCAGTAGTGTAAAGATGAACTGTTGATGAATATCTTTGGCCCGTAGTGCAAAGATGAATTTATTAGTATGATTATGAACAGGAACTGTGATTTGGTATAACCATGATCTTTGATGTTTCAGGTAAAGACATGTGATGAAAATTATCTTCGTCCTGGATGCGAAGAAAAATTTAGAATCATAATTATGATTATGAGTTATTCATATGATTGTGGACCAGAACTGTTGATTGATGTTACAGGGATAAAACATTGTTGGTGGATTTTTAACATAGAGAAGATAATAGACTTTATGGTCAATTTGACTCTTCTAATGGATTGCTCGTTCCGCTGCAACTATGGTTGAAATTTTTATCATCTACCATATGTTCTAAATCTCTAATTTATTATTGATGAAGGCTATTGATAATTTAATTATCATTAGTCATGATATTCTTTACTGAGCTAGTTGTGATCACCCTTTTGCTTCACAATTCCTTTCAGGTAATAAGAGTGTAGCTGGGTCAAGCAGTGGTAACAGGGGAATAGAACGGTGGTCATCATTTAGTAGTTATATTTGGTGAATCAACTAGGGTGAGGTGAACCCAACGTTGGAAGGGCGTTTTGCCACTATCATACAAAATGTCTAATGACATACAACATCGTATCATCATAAGACAGAGATGTGCTCATCCACTTGCTGAGTATATATACGAGCACTACCTATATAATCTTGGTGTTTATTTGATGTATAATTCTCAATTAAAGACAGTGGAGATAATGATATGTCAAGAGAAGACTCGCCATTGGGAAGAATATTATAGTAATCTTCTCATTTTTCTATGGGGTCTATTGGGTCAACCAAGGATAATTCTGTGGCCCATATGATATCTATCATAACCTAGAAGCATGGCCTCCCATGTACGAAGGTTTCCTTGAGCACTTCCCAAATATCCTAATTTCTAAAACATTTTTTGACTATACCTTTATATAAGGTGTCATTGTGAGGTGCTGTCCACGGTTGGAACATGAGTCACATTTGGTATATATTTGTATCCAAACTCACAACATATGTGTTGTTGTATGTTGCACTACAATTGTTGTAATAAAGTTGTAGTTGTTTTCTGTACCATGTATTTGGCGACTCAGAATAGGTTGGATGGAATGGACCTATTTTGAGGTTGTCACATTTGGTATCAGAGCTTAGGGATATAGTCCCTGGCGGAGATCGGGGAATATAACTATGAGGAGAGAGATGAGTAAATCCTTCGCTAGTGTGTTATACCTAAGCTTTTTGTTGGTCAGTCATAATATCGGGATATTATGTGATATGTTAATTTGTTTAATTAACCCTTATTTTATGGCAGTATTTGAGAATGGCTGCTGAGAATGTTAACAATGGAGTGAATGAGACCGTGGCGATACCTCTAATCACCAACCAAGATAATGTGATGTCAGGCGAAGAAGGAATTAGAGAAATCCATGTGGTGAGTGAAGAATTGATAGTTGCACCCGAGATGGTCGCAGAGGTAACAGCTGAGAGTGAGGAAGAAGAGGTACCTGAGGAGAATTTATTAGAGGTATTATATGATCAAAATGTAGAATTTCAAAATCGTATTCATCGCTTAGAAGAATTTCAAGAACGACAAAGATCGTGGAACAAAAGGATACAACAATTCAAGCTTGTGTTACCCGATATGTGATGCTTGAACAGAAGCATTCTTTGGTAAAGTATAAGATGATAAAGATGGAATCTGAAATGAAAAGATGAAAAAAGCGAACGAGTGAGAATAAGTGATGCATGGGCAAAACCGCATTGACGACATGGATATTGTGGAAAGAGATGTCCGATCTAAGAAGGCTAAAATAGATGATATGAATTTCTCTTTTTGGAAAGCAATTGGGAGAACCCAACATCGAGTTTTGAATTACCCTGTACATAATGGTCAACCTGAATTCGATATGGATCGAAGATTGATGATTCAGATCATGAATCAGGAGTACGACGAGGAAGTTGAGGGAGCAATATGTCCTATAGAAAAATATATTCCAATGGTAGTGATGATGCCAAATGCTGCCCCAGACAAGTCAAAGCCGAGTAGTTCGAGGGATGACGGTTGTCATGACTTTATGGTCTATTTGACTCTTCTAATGGATTGCTCGTTCCATTTCAACTATGGTTGAAATTTTTATCATCTACCATAAGTTCGAAATCTCTGATTTATTATTGATGAAGGCTATTGATAATTTAATTATCTTTATTCATGATATTCTTTACTGAGCTAGTTGTGCTCACCCTTTTGCTTCACAATTCCTTTCAGGTAATAAGAGTGTAGCTGGGTCGAGCGGGGGTAACAGGGGAATAGAATGGTGGTCATCATTTAGTAGTTATATTTAGTGAATCAACTAGGGTGAGGTGAACCCAACATTTGAAGGGTGTTTTGCCACTATCATACAAGATGTCTAATGACATACAACCTCGTATCATCATAAGACAGGGATGTGCTCATCCATTTGCTGAGTATATATACGAACACTACCTATATAATCTTGGTGTTTGTTTGAAGTATAATTCTCAATTAGAGAGAGTGGAGATAATGATATGTCAAGAGAAGACTCACCATTGGGAAGAATATGATAGTAATCTTCTCGTTTTTCTTTGGGGTCTATTGGGTCAACCAAGGATAATTCTGTGGCCATATGATATCTATCATAACCTAGAAGCATGGCCTCCCATGTACGAAGGTTTCCTTGAGGACTTCCCAAAGATCCTAATTTCTAAAATAGTTTTTGACTATACCTTTATGTAAGGTGTCGCTTGTGAGGTGTCATCCACTTGTTTGAATGTGACGCCCCAAAATTAGGTATACATCACCCATCTTAGGGCGCCAGATACATGGTATAGAATTCAAATACAACTTACTAATACAACTGTCGTGGTATAATACGACAAAAAAATAAACTGTGAGTTTGAATACAATTATTGTCTACTAGAGATTATACAAACTCAAGAGGAGTCCTCATTACAATTATTATCACACTATTTCACAAAATAGTGAGGACTACTAATGCTATCCTCTAGACCATCACTCCGCTCCCTGCTCATCGCAGCCTATATTATCATTTCACAGAGAACAAAGGAAAGAAAGGGTGACCTCAACTAGCTCAGTAAGAAATATTATATCTAAGATAATGCAGAATAAATTATCATTAGCCTCCAACAATGTTAAACTGATAAAATACAATAGAGATCAAGTTTAACTGTAGCAGAATAAGAAATCCATTAAAAGAGTCAAGTAGAGAATAGAATCTACTATCTTTTATGATTTAAATAGTTTTTATTAACTTCTATCGCTGAGACTCAGCTTAATAAATAATCCACGTCATTAAATCATCCCTGCACTACAGGCCAAGGATATTCTTTAGTATCACGACCACGAATTATCCATGCACTACGGGCCAAAGATAATCGTGTTTTCATCAACAGTCCTGATCATGCCATAAAAAAATTCATCTTTGCTCCCTTGGCCAAAGAGAATCTATAGCCATAATCATACCAAAAACTGTCCATCAATGCACTACGGGCCAATGAGGACTTTTAATTTTCACATCATTTGTAACATTACGGTCATGATTATACCGAATAATCCCTGGTCATAATCATACCAAGTCCATCTATGCATTACAAGCCACAGATGACTTTCAACATAACATAAACATGAGGATGATGACAATGATATAAGAATTCAATTAAACAAGTTCAAGAATTAATTTGTCCAGGAACCAATAACGTCCAAATTGTCAACATGATACTTCTTTGTAGAGTAAAATTCAAGAATGCTCAGAAGAATATTTCCACGAAAAGATACTGGATAAAGCGCAAATATCAAGGATATTCCATTAATTTCATGTAGTATAGAAGTCAAAATTTTAATCAACTGAGTATAATACCGAATGGAATAACAAAAGAAATCACCATGCATGCGGTACCGCATGACAGACAAAGTTATTCCAATGTAATAATAATAACGTAACCGGTGTCGTGAAATTCACACCGATAGGATGTTCCAACAAAATAATAAATGTGGAATAATAAATGATGGAACCAGTCCCATGATATACATGCAGGATATTCCGATGTAATAATAAAGATGTAATAATAGAAGAATGTCACCAAGTATAGGGTAGCCCAAGCGTATACGAGGATATTCCAACGTAACAATAAAGAAATAGAATAATAGAAGTTCTCTTCTTGAATACAAAAGAATAATATCCCTTACTTAGTAAAATAATACTTGATATAAGAGTAGTGAAGTAGCGAAAACTTTTCTTCTATCTCTTTATAGTTTCTATCTCTCTCTCTATAATTTCTCTCTATAGTTTCTCTTTCTAGAGTTCAGTGAATTCGTAAGAAAATAATGAAGGAATGAGCTTCTATTTATAGAAAAATCGAATGCATAAGTAATTAATCCATGAACGGTCCAGATTGATTTACTTTAATCTGACTATTCATATTTAAAGAAAAATCTTTTAAATAAAATATAATATATTCTATTTATATAAAAAGATTTTTACTATGCAAATATACTATGCGAGCACTATGCAAACACTATGCATAATAAAATATAATATATTCTATTTATAGAATAACTTTAATAAAGTATTCGCTTTATATAAAAAAGATTTTACTATGCAAATACTACTATGCATAATAGAATATAATATATTCTATTTATAGAATAACTTTAATAAAGTATTCTGTTTTATATAAAAAGATGTTTCTAATTTTTTACGTGAATAAAACAAAACTTCTAAATTAACAATAATTGAATCAAATAATGTGAGATACTATGCAGCACCTATTGTAGCAATATTTGAACAAAACTGAGTGACTTCTCACATAAATATCAATAATCAATACTGTATGCTACTATGCAACAACGCGTATTACTGTACTTTTACTATCGAGTAGTTCAACAGTATCAACGGTAAAACTTCTGCCGTTATTTTCAATAAAATATTTTTGTCATTTTCTCAATCCGACAATAATTCCGTTGTGGGGTCCAACAATGATTGTGCCGTCGTACGAATATTTCCTGTTTAAAACGAATATTCCCCGACCAATCGAATATAATATGACAACTTGCATACTTTGAAAAATTTATAAATATTACCTACAACTATAACATTATCTCAAATTCACACCATAATATAAAAAAAATTATTTCGAGAAAATTAATTCTTTATTCATAAAATCTGGGGTTTCACAATCTCCCCTCCTTATGGAATTTCGGCCTCAAAATTTACGTACGTACCTGGTATGCCGAACAGGTGAGGATACATTGACTTTATTTCAGATTCTAACTCTTGAGGTATAACCCTTGAGTGTTGGATACGATTCTTCTTATCCAAGATTTTAACACGAGATCTCATACGTTAAATCATCCGCTATCTCGTCCGATTCTAAATTAATAATGTGGATCAGGTCATCCACATAATTACGTAACATTGATACGTTAAAAACGTTATGAGTACGCGACATACTTGGTGGTAAAATCAGTCTATAAACCACAGTTCCTACTCAATCGAGGATTTCAAATGGGCCAATTAAATCGAGGGTTGAGATTTCCTCTCTTCAAAGAACTCTCGCTTCTAGAATAACGCCTCTTGAACCTTCTTCTTCACATTCATCATATTCGGGTATGTAGCTTGAGCGTCTTTAACTTTATCGATTAAAGTCGATTTTACTCGTATATTCGTTATCTTCACGTGGGTCCCTGTAGTCTTTAACTCTATCTTCATCATTTGCAAGTTATACTGAAATGAGTCTTTGTGTTAACAACATCGCACTTGTAAACGCATACGATCTTCTACTCAACACGCCGCCTACCACGTGCTTCGTTCTTCCACGATGATATTGAATAAGACAATCATAATCTTCAATGACTCGAGTCAACGTCTTTGGCGAATGTTACGCTTCGCTTTAGTTGAAGAAATATTTTGAGGGTTTAAGAAATGGGTTTTGTATCTTGGTGTCAATACAAAATTCGATTTCACGCTTTGGGGTAGGCTAAGAAGTCTTCGTGAATACGTCGAGAGATTTATTAATGATAGAAATATCATTCAAAATCTATTACTCTCATCCAAGACTTGGATAAGACGTCACATTGATACCAACTATGACTTCTATCCCTTAACCTAGATAGCACCTCACAATGATACCTATCAACTTGTCATCGTCATTCACGACGTCGCCTACAGAAAGTCTGGCTTCGGTGCATTCCACACAAGGAAGTCATCAACAAAAGGATCGGGGCTCTTTACTTATGGCTTGATATGACAATGATTGAATTTAGTGGTTTGGTTGCTTGAATTCGCATAATACGTTGGTTAGGAATATAAAAGCTAACAACCTTACGAAAAACATGATGAGTAGTTAACCAATCATTTTAAAAAAAACCACATCAAAGGCAAGTATTTTCAAAGAGATAAGATCGACAGGTAACGTGAAAGTGTCGAATTGAATCAAACAAGATTTATAAACAGTGGAGGTAACGAAGGTTTCTCCCAATGGAGTTTCAATAGATAAATCAAAGTTTAACTTCTTCGGAGTTAAGAACAAACATTGAACACAACTAGGTGAAATAAAAGAGTGAGTAGAACCCAGATTCTCTAACATGTATAGACTTCGTAAAGAGCTTATGATTAACTTACCCATGATAATTTTATTCGTGTTCCTCGTCACGAGAAAAAAACGCTTCTTCTTAAACTATCGGCTTTGGCTTATCTGGGACATCCTTTGGCATCACTATCCCAGTTGGACTTGACTTCACCATACGACAAAATCGAGCTAGGTGACCTTCTTCCGCAATTAAAATATGCTTTGGATTGTTAAGCGTACAGTTTGACTTGGATGTGTCCTCTTGTCCGCATTTGAAACATACTGACCGATGGGTGTTCTTCTTCCTTTGAAACGGTGTCAATGCCGACGCCTTCACGCCATTGTTGAACCTTCTCTTCTTAAAATGTCCATTCTTATTATTTTGGCTATGATTACCAATCAAATGGTTACCATTCTTGGCATGATAATATCCCCACGATGGTTATCGTTGTTCGATGACCGCTTCCACCGGTATGATTATTATCGTGTTGTTGGTCGTTGCCTTTTGGTTGTCTTTGACTCATTATCGCTACCCAATAATCGAGCCCTATTCACAACATCTCGAATATAAACAAAGTTTGTGAGAAATGAGGTATTGACGTAAATCGGGTTTCAAACCTCATAAAAACATTCGCGTCATTCGCTCCTCATTATCGACCAAATGGGATGCAACCGGATAACTCATGAAACTTAGCCTCGTCTCGCGACACGGGCCATATTGTTTTGCTTCACTTGATGAATTCTACCTCCTTCATGCGACGAATACTTTCGTGAAAGTACTTGTCGTTGAATAATTCTTGAACTTTTCCCAAGACATCTTGAAAAGGCCAGTCGGGTATACGTTTTGATTCCCACCAATGATCTCTTTTCTTCACACAACATAAAGGTGGCGAATGGAACCTTTTACTCTCTCCGAGCATTCCAAGACATCAAATATCTTGGTAATCTGCTTTATCCATGTCTCCGCTTTAAGTGGTTCTGCTTTCCCAAAACTCCGGTGGTCCCAGCTCCTTGAATCGCTAGCGGTGACCAACCGTGGTTACCATTGTTTCCACCAAAGATTATGGATGGAGGAGCCGTCTTCGCCTTGTTGTTGCATGAATTTCTCCTTAAACTGCTTAGCGGTGACCGTCCGAGAGTTATCAGTATTTCTACCTGCATTTTGGACAGGAGCTGCCTTCGCCTGTTGTTGTATGAATTGCATAAAGTCTCTGACCATCCCGTCATTCACCATTTCATCGGTGTTATTGTTTTCATGAGGAGTATTGTCCTTTGGTTGCACATTATCCTAATTATTGATCTGCGGAGACTCAACGGTCTCTTGTGCTCCATTGATAATATCAACATTCTCGGATGCCATTTTCAAACACTGCCACAAAACAAGGGTTAATTAACATATCACATATTATTCCTGTACTTTGACCGACCAATTAAATACCAAATAAACTTAGGTAGGTCATACTAGTGAAGGAATTCCCCGTCTCTCCCCTCCTAGTTCTTATCTTACATCTTAGCCAGGGATCATATCCCTAACCTTTGATACCAACTGTGACGCCCCCAAAATTATGTATACATCACCCATCTTGGGTCGCCAGATACATGGTACAGAATTCAAATACAACTTACTAATACAACTGTCGTGTACAATATGACAAAACATAAACTGTGAGTTTGAATACAATTATTGTCTACTAGAGATTATACAAACTCAAAAGGAGTCCTCATTACAATTATTATCACACTATTTCACAAAATAGTGAGGACTACTAATGCTATCCTCTGGACCATCACTCCGTTCCCCGACTCGTCCCAACTATATTCTCATTTCAGAGAGAAACAAAGTGAAAGAAAGGGTGAGCTCAACTAGCCCAGTAAGAAATATTATGACTAAGATAATGCAGAATAAATTATCATTAGCCTCCAACAATGTTAAACTGATAAAATACAATAGACATCAAGTTTAACTGCAGCAGAACAAGCAATCCATTAAAAGAGTCAAGTAGAGAATAGAATCTACTATCTTTTATGATTTAAAAAGTTTTTCATCATTTTTATCGCTGAGACTCAGCTTAATAAATAATCCACATCATTAAATCATCCCTGCACTACATGCCAATGATATTCTTTAGTATCACGACCACGAATTATCTACGCACTACGGGCCAAAGATAATCGTGTTTTCATCAATGGTCCTGATCATGCCATAAAACAATTCATCTTTGCTCCCTTGGCCGAAGAGAATCCATAGCTATAATCATACCAAAAACTGTCCATCAATGCACTACGGGCCAATG